>OU862913.1:21162785-21580285 GCA_917880885.1 Limnephilus marmoratus
CTGAAAATTTGAATTCTTACTAAGAATCATGGTATGTGCGCGAATTTATAAAAAATTCATCGTTTTGCGGGCGCTGTGTAACAACACTTAAGTAACGTGTAACTACTCTATAAGAGAGGGTTTGGTAGTTTTAAAATACTTGGGGTCGGTCATATCTTTGACCCTATGGCACTGAATCGGCTGAAAATTTAAATTCCTACTAAGAATCATGGCATGTACACGAATTTATAAAAAAATCTTCCCAAAGCCTAATCTTTAAAAAATTCATCGTTTTGCGGGCGCTGTGTAACAACACTTGTGGTCTGTGATAACTCCCTATGGCACCGAGTCAGCAGAAATTTTGGATTTTTACTCATAATCATGGTCAATACACAAATCAACCAAAAAAAATCTGCCCAGTGAGATGAATTATCAAAAAATGATCTTTGTAATACTTGGGGTCGGTCGTTTTAGCACTTGGGTTTGGTAGTTTTAACATTTGGGGTCGGTCATAACTTTGTCCCTAAGGCGCCGGTCCAACTGAAATTTTGCATTCTTACTAAGAATCATGGTTTGTACACGAATTCATAAAAAAAATCGTCCAAGAGAAGAATTTAAATCGATTTAAGTCGATCGCTTTTCGACATGGGTTTTATTCTTGGGGTCGGTCATATTTTTGGCCCTATGGCACCGAATCGGCTGCAAATTTGGATTCTTACTAGGAATCATGGTCTATACACGAATCAATAAAATAATCTGCCCAGAGAGACGAATTATCCAAAAACTATCGTTTTAAAACTTGGGGTCGGTCGTTTTAGCACTTGGGTTTGGTAGTTTTAACACTTGGGGTCGGTCATATCTTTGACCCTTTGGCACTGAATCGGCTGAAAATTTGAATTCTTACTAAGAATCATGGTATGTGCACGAATTTATAAAAAATCTTCCCAAAGCCTAATCTTTAAAAAATTCATCGTTTTGCGGGCGCTGTGTAACAACACTTAAATAACTACTCTATAAGAGAGGGTTTGGTAGTTTTAAAATACTTGGGGTCGGTCATATCTTTGACCGCTGTGTAACAACACTTGTGGTCTGTGATAACTCCCTATGGCACCGAGTCAGCAGAAATTTTGGATTTTTACTCATAATCATGGTCAATACACAAATCAACCAAAAAATCTGCCCAGTGAGACGAATTATCAAAAAATGATCTTTGTAATACTTGGGGTCGGTCGTTTTAGCGCTTATGTTTGGTAGTTTTAACATAAGAATCATGGATTGTACACGAATTCATAAAAAAAATCGTCCAAGAGAAGAATTTAAATCGATTTAAGTCGATCGCTTTTCGACATGGGTTTGATACTTGGGGTCGGTCATATTTTTGGCCCTATGGCACCGAATCGGCTGAAAATTTGGATTCTTACTAAGAATCATGGTCTATACACGAATCAATAAAATAATCTGCCCAGAGAGACGTATTATCAAAAAACTTTCGTTTTAAAACTTGGGGTCGGTAGTTTTAGCACTTGGGTTTGGTAGTTTTAACACTTGGGGTCGGTCATATCTTTGACCTTATGGCACTGAATCGGCTGAAAATTTGAATTCTTACTCAGAATCATGGTATGTACACGAATTTATAAAAAAATCTTCCCAAAGCCTAATCTGTAAAAAATTCATCGTTTTGAGGGCGCTGTGTAACAACACTTGTGGTCTGTGATAACTAAGACCCAATGGCACCGAGTCGGCAGAAATTTTGGATTCTTACTAAGAATCATGGTCTATACACGAATCAATAAAATAATCTGCCCAGAGAGACGTATTATCAAAAAACTTTCGTTTTAAAACTTGGGGTCGGTCGGTTGAGCACTTGGGTTTGGTAGTTTTAACATTTGGGGTCGGTCATATCTTTGACCTTATGGCACTGAATCGGCTGAAAATTTGAATTCTTACTCAGAATCATGGTATGTACACGAATTTATAAAAAAATCTTCCCAAAGCCTAATCTGTAAAAAATTCATCGTTTTGCGGGCGCTGTGTAACAACACTTGTGGTCTGTGATAACTAAGACCCTATGGCACCGAGTCAGCAGAAATTTTGGATTTTTACTCATAATCATGGTCAATACACAAATCAACCAAAAAATCTGCCCAGTGAGACGAATTATCAAAAAATGATCTTTGTAATACTTGGGGTCGGTCGTTTTAGCACTTGGGTTTGGTAGTTTTAACATTTGGGGTCGGTCATAACTTTGTCCCTAAGGCGCCGGTCCTACTGAAATTTTGCATTCTTACTAAGAATCATGGTTTGTACACGAATTCATAAAAAAAATCGTCCAAGAGAAGAATTTAAATCCATTTAAGTCGATCGCTTTTCGACATGGGTTTGATACTTGGGGTCGGTCATATTTTTGGCCCTATGGCACCGAATCGGCTGAAAATTTGGATTCTTACTAAGAATCATGGTCTATACACGAATCAATAAAATAATCTGCCCAGAGAGACGTATTATCAAAAAACTTTCGTTTTAAAACTTGGGGTCAGTAGTTTTAGCACTTGGGTTTGGTAGTTTTAACACTTGGGGTCGGTCATATCTTTGACCTTATGGCACTGAATCGGCTGAAAATTTGAATTCTTACTAAGAATCATGGTATGTACACGAATTTATAAAAAAATCTTCCAAAAAGCCTAATCTTTAAAAAATGCATCGTTTTGCGGGCGCTGTGTAACAACACTTATGGTCTGTCATAACTAAGACCCAATGGCACCGAGTCAGCAGAAATTTTGGATTTTTACTCATAATCATGGTCAATACACAAATCAACCAAAAAATCTGCCCAGTGAGACGAATTATCAAAAAATGATCTTTGTAATACTTGGGGTCGGTCGTTTTAGCACTTGGGTTTGGTAGTTTTAACATTTGGGGTCGGTCATAACTTTGTCCCTAAGGCGCCGGTCCTACTGAAATTTTGCATTCTTACTAAAAATCATGGTTTGTAGACGAATTCATAAAAAAAATCGTCCAAGAGAAGAATTTAAATCGATTTAAGTCGATCGCTTTTCGACATGGGTTTGATACTTGGGGTCGGTCATATTTTTGGCCCTATGGCACCGAATCGGCTGCAAATTTGGATTCTTACTAGGAATCATGGTCTATACACGAATCAATAAAATAATCTGCCCAGAGAGACGAATTATCCAAAAACTATCGTTTTAAAACTTGGGGTCGGTCGTTTTAGCACTTGGGTTTGGTAGTTTTAACACTTGGGGTCGGTCATATCTTTGACCCTTTGGCACTGAATCGGCTGAAAATTTGAATTCTTACACTACTTCCTGCTTAATCATGGTATGTGCACGAATTTATAAAAAATCTTCCCAAAGCCTAATCTTTAAAAAATTCATCGTTTTGCGGGCGCTGTGTAACAACACTTGTGGTCTTTGATAACTAAGACCCTATGGCACCGAGTCAGCAGAAATTTTGGATTTTTACTCATAATCATGGTCAATACACAAATCAACCAAAAAATCTGCCCAGTGAGACGAATTATCAAAAAATGATCTTTGTAATACTTGGGGTCGGTCGTTTTAGCACTTGGGTTTGGTAGTTTTAACATTTGGGGTCGGTCATAACTTTGACCCTAAGGCGCCGGTCCTACTGAAATTTTGCATTCTTACTAAGAATCATGGTTTGTACACGAATTCATTAAAAAAATCGTCCAAGAGAAGAATTTAAATCGATTTAAGTCGATCGCTTTACGACATGGGTTTTATTCTTGGGGTCGGTCATATTTTTGGCCCTATGGCACCGAATCGTCTGCAAATTTGGATTCTTACTAGGAATCGTGGTCTATACACGAATCAATAAAATAATCTGCCCAGAGAGACGAATTATCCAAAAACTATCGTTTTAAAACTTGGGGTCGGTCGTTTTAGCACTTGGGTTTGGTAGTTTTAACACTTGGGGTCGGTCATATCTTTGACCCTTTGGCACTGAATCGGCTGAAAATTTGAATTCTTACTAAGAATCATGGTATGTGCGCGAATTTATAAAAAATCTTCCCAAAGCCTAATCTTCAAAAAATTCATCGTTTTGCGGGCGCTGTGTAACAACACTTAAGTAACGTGTAACTACTCTATAAGAGAGGGTTTGGTAGTTTTAAAATACTTGGGGTCGGTCATATCTTTGACCCTATGGCACTAAATCGGCTGAAAATATAAATTCTTACTAAGAATCATGGCATGTACACGAATTTATAAAAAAATCTTCCCAAAGCCTAATCTTTAAAAAATTCATCGTTTTGCGGGCGCTGTGTAACAACACTTGTGGTCTGTGATAACTCCCTATGGCACCGAGTCAGCAGAAATTTTGGATTTTTACTCATAATCATGGTCAATACACAAATCAACCAAAAAATCTGCCCAGTGAGACGAATTATCAAAAAATGATCTTTGTAATACTTGGGGTCGGTCGTTTTAGCACTTGGGTTTGGTAGTTTTAACATTTGGGGTCGGTCATAACTTTGTCCCTAAGGCGCCGGTCCTACTGAAATTTTGCATTCTTACTAAGAATCATGGTTTGTACACGAATTCATAAAAAAAATCGTCCAAGAGAAGAATTTAAATCGATTTAAGTCGATCGCTTTTCGACATGGGTTTTATTCTTGGGGTCGGTCATATTTTTGGCCCTATGGCACCGAATCGGCTGCAAATTTGGATTCTTACTAGGAATCATGGTCTATACACGAATCAATAAAATAATCTGCCCAGAGAGACGAATTATCCAAAAACTATCGTTTTAAAACTTGGGGTCGGTCGTTTTAGCACTTGGGTTTGGTAGTTTTAACACTTGGGGTCGGTCATATCTTTGACCCTTTGGCACTGAATCGGCTGAAAATTTGAATTCTTACTCAGAATCATGGTATGTACACGAATTTATAAAAAAATCTTCCCAAAGCCTAATCTGTAAAAAATTCATCGTTTTGCGGGCGCTGTGTAACAACACTTGTGGTCTGTGATAACTAAGACCCTATGGCACCGAGTCAGCAGAAATTTTGGATTTTTACTCATAATCATGGTCAATACACAAATCAACCAAAAAATCTGCCCAGTGAGACGAATTATCAAAAAATGATCTTTGTAATACTTGGGGTCGGTCGTTTTAGCACTTGGGTTTGGTAGTTTTAACATTTGGGGTCGGTCATAACTTTGTCCCTAAGGCGCCGGTCCTACTGAAATTTTGCATTCTTACTAAGAATCATGGTTTGTACACGAATTCATTAAAAAAATCGTCCAAGAGAAGAATTTAAATCGATTTAAGTCGATCGCTTTACGACATGGGTTTTATTCTTGGGGTCGGTCATATTTTTGGCCCTATGGCACCGAATCGTCTGCAAATTTGGATTCTTACTAGGAATCATGGTCTATACACGAATCAATAAAATAATCTGCCCAGAGAGACGAATTATCCAAAAACTATCGTTTTAAAACTTGGGGTCGGTCGTTTTAGCACTTGGGTTTGGTAGTTTTAACACTTGGGGTCGGTCATATCTTTGACCCTTTGGCACTGAATCGGCTGAAAATTTGAATTCTTACACTACTTCCTGCTTAATCATGGTATGTGCACGAATTTATAAAAAATCTTCCCAAAGCCTAATCTTTAAAAAATTCATCGTTTTGCGGGCGCTGTGTAACAACACTTGTGGTCTTTGATAACTAAGACCCTATGGCACCGAGTCAGCAGAAATTTTGGATTTTTACTCATAATCATGGTCAATACACAAATCAACCAAAAAATCTGCCCAGTAAGACGAATTATCAAAAAATGATCTTTGTAATACTTGGGGTCGGTCGTTTTAGCACTTGGGTTTGGTAGTTTTAACATTTGGGGTCGGTCATAACTTTGTCCCTAAGGCGCCGGTCCTACTGAAATTTTGTGTTCTTACTAAGAATCATGGTTTGTACACGAATTCATTAAAAAAATCGTCCAAGAGAAGAATTTAAATCGATTTAAGTCGATCGCTTTACGACATGGGTTTTATTCTTGGGGTCGGTCATATTTTTGGCCCTATGGCACCGAATCGTCTGCAAATTTGGATTCTTACTAGGAATCGTGGTCTATACACGAATCGATAAAATAATCTGCCCAGAGAGACGAATTATCCAAAAACTATCGTTTTAAAACTTGGGGTCGGTCGTTTTAGCACTTGGGTTTGGTAGTTTTAACACTTGGGGTCGGTCATATCTTTGACCCTTTGGCACTGAATCGGCTGAAAATTTGAATTCTTACTAAGAATCATGGTATGTGCGCGAATTTATAAAAAATCTTCCCAAAGCCTAATCTTCAAAAAATTCATCGTTTTGCGGGCGCTGTGTAACAACACTTAAGTAACGTGTAACTACTCTATAAGAGAGGGTTTGGTAGTTTTAAAATACTTGGGGTCGGTCATATCTTTGACCCTATGGCACTGAATCGGCTGAAAATTTGAATTCTTACTAAGAATCATGGCATGTACACGAATTTATAAAAAAATCTTCCCAAAGCCTAATCTTTAAAAAATTCATCGTTTTGCGGGCGCTGTGTAACAACACTTGTGGTCTGTGATAACTAAGACCCTATGGCACCGAGTCAGCAGAAATTTTGGATTTTTACTCATAATCATGGTCAATACACAAATCAACCAAAAAATCTGCCCAGTGAGACGAATTATCAAAAAATGATCTTTGTAATACTTGGGGTCGGTCGTTTTAGCACTTGGGTTTGGTAGTTTTAACATTTGGGGTCGGTCATAACTTTGTCCCTAAGGCGCCGGTCCTACTGAAATTTTGCATTCTTACTAAGAATCATGGTTTGTACACGAATTCATAAAAAAAATCGTCCAAGAGAAGAATTTAAATCGATTTAAGTCGATCGCTTTTCGACATGGGTTTGATACTTGGGGTCGGTCATATTTTTGGCCCTATGGCACCGAATCGGCTGCAAATTTGGATTCTTACTAGGAATCATGGTCTATACACGAATCAATAAAATAATCTGCCCAGAGAGACGAATTATCCAAAAACTATCGTTTTAAAACTTGGGGTCGGTCGTTTTAGCACTTGGGTTTGGTAGTTTTAACACTTGGGGTCGGTCATATCTTTGACCCTTTGGCACTGAATCGGCTGAAAATTTGAATTCTTACTCAGAATCATGGTATGTACACGAATTTATAAAAAAATCTTCCCAAAGCCTAATCTGTAAAAAATTCATCGTTTTGCGGGCGCTGTGTAACAACACTTGTGGTCTGTGATAACTAAGACCCTATGGCACCGAGTCAGCAGAAATTTTGGATTTTTACTCATAATCATGGTCAATACACAAATCAACCAAAAAATCTGCCCAGTGAGACGAATTATCAAAAAATGATCTTTGTAATACTTGGGGTCGGTCGTTTTAGCACTTGGGTTTGGTAGTTTTAACATTTGGGGTCGGTCATAACTTTGTCCCTAAGGCGCCGGTCCTACTGAAATTTTGCATTCTTACTAAGAATCATGGTTTGTACACGAATTCATTAAAAAAATCGTCCAAGAGAAGAATTTAAATCGATTTAAGTCGATCGCTTTACGACATGGGTTTTATTCTTGGGGTCGGTCATATTTTTGGCCCTATGGCACCGAATCGTCTGCAAATTTGGATTCTTACTAGGAATCATGGTCTATACACGAATCAATAAAATAATCTGCCCAGAGAGACGAATTATCCAAAAACTATCGTTTTAAAACTTGGGGTCGGTCGTTTTAGCACTTGGGTTTGGTAGTTTTAACACTTGGGGTCGGTCATATCTTTGACCCTTTGGCACTGAATCGGCTGAAAATTTGAATTCTTACACTACTTCCTGCTTAATCATGGTATGTGCACGAATTTATAAAAAATCTTCCCAAAGCCTAATCTTTAAAAAATTCATCGTTTTGCGGGCGCTGTGTAACAACACTTGTGGTCTTTGATAACTAAGACCCTATGGCACCGAGTCAGCAGAAATTTTGGATTTTTACTCATAATCATGGTCAATACACAAATCAACCAAAAAATCTGCCCAGTAAGACGAATTATCAAAAAATGATCTTTGTAATACTTGGGGTCGGTCGTTTTAGCACTTGGGTTTGGTAGTTTTAACATTTGGGGTCGGTCATAACTTTGTCCCTAAGGCGCCGGTCCTACTGAAATTTTGCATTCTTACTAAGAATCATGGTTTGTACACGAATTCATTAAAAAAATCGTCCAAGAGAAGAATTTAAATCGATTTAAGTCGATCGCTTTACGACATGGGTTTTATTCTTGGGGTCGGTCATATTTTTGGCCCTATGGCACCGAATCGTCTGCAAATTTGGATTCTTACTAGGAATCGTGGTCTATACACGAATCAATAAAATAATCTGCCCAGAGAGACGAATTATCCAAAAACTATCGTTTTAAAACTTGGGGTCGGTCGTTTTAGCACTTGGGTTTGGTAGTTTTAACACTTGGGGTCGGTCATATCTTTGACCCTTTGGCACTGAATCGGCTGAAAATTTGAATTCTTACTAAGAATCATGGTATGTGCGCGAATTTATAAAAAATCTTCCCAAAGCCTAATCTTCAAAAAATTCATCGTTTTGCGGGCGCTGTGTAACAACACTTAAGTAACGTGTAACTACTCTATAAGAGAGGGTTTGGTAGTTTTAAAATACTTGGGGTCGGTCATATCTTTGACCCTATGGCACTGAATCGGCTGAAAATTTGAATTCTTACTAAGAATCATGGCATGTACACGAATTTATAAAAAAATCTTCCCAAAGCCTAATCTTTAAAAAATTCATCGTTTTGCGGGCGCTGTGTAACAACACTTGTGGTCTGTGATAACTAAGACCCTATGGCACCGAGTCAGCAGAAATTTTGGATTTTTACTCATAATCATGGTCAATACACAAATCAACCAAAAAATCTGCCCAGTGAGACGAATTATCAAAAAATGATCTTTGTAATACTTGGGGTCGGTCGTTTTAGCACTTGGGTTTGGTAGTTTTAACATTTGGGGTCGGTCATAACTTTGTCCCTAAGGCGCCGGTCCTACTGAAATTTTGCATTCTTACTAAGAATCATGGTTTGTACACGAATTCATAAAAAAAATCGTCCAAGAGAAGAATTTAAATCGATTTAAGTCGATCGCTTTTCGACATGGGTTTTATTCTTGGGGTCGGTCATATTTTTGGCCCTATGGCACCGAATCGGCTGCAAATTTGGATTCTTACTAGGAATCATGGTCTATACACGAATCAATAAAATAATCTGCCCAGAGAGACGAATTATCCAAAAACTATCGTTTTAAAACTTGGGGTCGGTCGTTTTAGCACTTGGGTTTGGTAGTTTTAACACTTGGGGTCGGTCATATCTTTGACCCTTTGGCACTGAATCGGCTGAAAATTTGAATTCTTACTCAGAATCATGGTATGTACACGAATTTATAAAAAAATCTTCCCAAAGCCTAATCTGTAAAAAATTCATCGTTTTGCGGGCGCTGTGTAACAACACTTGTGGTCTGTGATAACTAAGACCCTATGGCACAGAGTCAGCAGAAATTTTGGATTTTTACTCATAATCATGGTCAATACACAAATCAACCAAAAAATCTGCCCAGTGAGACGAATTATCAAAAAATGATCTTTGTAATACTTGGGGTCGGTGGTTTTAGCACTTGGGTTTGGTAGTTTTAACATTTGGGGTCGGTCATAACTTTGTCCCTAAGGCGCCGGTCCTACTGAAATTTTGCATTCTTACTAAGAATCATGGTTTGTACACGAATTCATAAAAAAAACCGTCCAAGAGAAGAATTTAAATCGATTTAAGTCGATCGCTTTTCGACATGGGTTTTATTCTTGGGGTCGGTCATATTTTTGGCCCTATGGCACCGAATCGGCTGCAAATTTGGATTCTTACTAGGAATCATGGTCTATACACGAATCAATAAAATAATCTGCCCAGAGAGACGAATTATCCAAAAACTATCGTTTTAAAACTTGGGGTCGGTCGTTTTAGCACTTGGGTTTGGTAGTTTTAACACTTGGGGTCGGTCATATCTTTGACCCTTTGGCACTGAATCGGCTGAAAATTTGAATTCTTACTAAGAATCATGGTATGTGCACGAATTTATAAAAAATCTTCCCAAAGCCTAATCTGTAAAAAATTCATCGTTTTGCAGGCGCTGTGTAACAACACTTGTGGTCTGTGATAACTAAGACCCTATGGCACCGAGTCAGCAGAAATTTTGGATTTTTACTCATAATCATGGTCAATACACAAATCAACCAAAAAATCTGCCCAGTGAGACGAATTATCAAAAAATGATCTTTGTAATACTTGGGGTCGGTCGTTTTAGCACTTGGGTTTGGTAGTTTTAACATTTGGGGTCGGTCATAACTTTGTCCCTAAGGCGCCGGTCCTACTGAAATTTTGCATTCTTACTAAGAATCATGGTTTGTACACGAATTCATAAAAAAAATCGTCCAAGAGAAGAATTTAAATCGATTTAAGTCGATCGCTTTTCGACATGGGTTTTATTCTTGGGGTCGGTCATATTTTTGGCCCTATGGCACCGAATTGGCTGCAAATTTGGATTCTTACTAGGAATCATGGTCTATACACGAATCAATAAAATAATCTGCCCAGAGAGACGAATTATCCAAAAACTATCGTTTTAAAACTTGGGGTCGGTCGTTTTAGCACTTGGGTTTGGTAGTTTTAACACTTGGGGTCGGTCATATCTTTGACCCTTTGGCACTGAATCGGCTGAAAATTTGAATTCTTACTAAGAATCATGGTATGTGCACGAATTTATAAAAAATCTTCCCAAAGCCTAATCTTTAAAAAATTCATCGTTTTGCGGGCGCTGTGTAACATCACTTAAGTAACGTGTAACTACTCTATAAGAGAGGGTTTGGTAGTTTTAAAATACTTGGGGTCGGTCATATCTTTGACCCTATGGCACTGAATCGGCTGAAAATTTAAATTCTTTCTAAGAATCATGGCATGTACACGAATTTATAAAAAAATCTTCCCAAAGCCTAATCTTTAAAAAATTCATCGTTTTGCGGGCGCTGTGTAACAACACTTGTGGTTTGTGATAACTCCCTATGGCACCGAGTCAGCAGAAATTTTGGATTTTTACTCATAATCATGGTCAATACACAAATCAACCAAAAAATCTGCCCGGTGAGACGAATTATCAAAAAATGATCTTTGTAATACTTGGGGTCGGTCGTTTTAGCACTTGGGTTTGGTAGTTTTAACATTTGGGGTCGGTCATAACTTTGTCCCTAAGGCGCCGGTCCTACTGAAATTTTGCATTCTTACTAAGAATCATGGTTTGTACACGAATTCATAAAAAAAATCGTCCAAGAGAAGAATTTAAATCGATTTAAGTCGATCGCTTTTCGACATGGGTTTTATTCTTGGGGTCGGTCATATTTTTGGCCCTATGGCACCGAATCGGCTGCAAATTTGGATTCTTACTAGGAATCATGGTCTATACACGAATCAATAAAATAATCTGCCCAGAGAGACGAATTATCCAAAAACTATCGTTTTAAAACTTGGGGTCGGTCGTTTTAGCACTTGGGTTTGGTAGTTTTAACACTTGGGGTCGGTCATATCTTTGACCCTTTGGCACTGAATCGGCTGAAAATTTGAATTCTTACTAAGAATCATGGTATGTGCACCAATTTATAAAAAATCTTCCCAAAGCCTAATCTTTAAAAAATTCATCGTTTTGCGGGCGCTGTGTAACATCACTTAAGTAACGTGTAACTACTCTATAAGAGAGGGTTTGGTAGTTTTAAAATACTTGGGGTCGGTCATATCTTTGACCCTATGGCACTGAATCGGCTGAAAATTTAAATTCTTTCTAAGAATCATGGCATGTACACGAATTTATAAAAAAATCTTCCCAAAGCCTAATCTTTAAAAAATTCATCGTTTTGCGGGCGCTGTGTAACAACACTTGTGGTTTGTGATAACTCCCTATGGCACCGAGTCAGCAGAAATTTTGGATTTTTACTCATAATCATGGTCAATACACAAATCAACCAAAAAATCTGCCCGGTGAGACGAATTATCAAAAAATGATCTTTGTAATACTTGGGGTCGGTCGTTTTAGCACTTGGGTTTGGTAGTTTTAACATTTGGGGTCGGTCATAACTTTGTCCCTAAGGCGCCGGTCCTACTGAAATTTTGCATTCTTACTAAGAATCATGGTTTGTACACGAATTCATAAAAAAAATCGTCCAAGAGAAGAATTTAAATCGATTTAAGTCGATCGCTTTTCGACATGGGTTTTATTCTTGGGGTCGGTCATATTTTTGGCCCTATGGCACCGAATCGGCTGCAAATTTGGATTCTTACTAGGAATCATGGTCTATACACGAATCAATAAAATAATCTGCCCAGAGAGACGAATTATCCAAAAACTATCGTTTTAAAACTTGGGGTCGGTCGTTTTAGCACTTGGGTTTGGTAGTTTTAACACTTGGGGTCGGTCATATCTTTGACCCTTTGGCACTGAATCGGCTGAAAATTTGAATTCTTACTAAGAATCATGGTATGTGCACGAATTTATAAAAAAATCTTCCAAAAAGCCTAATCTTTAAAAAATTCATCGTTTTGCGGGCGCTGTGTAACAACACTTAAGTAACGTGTAACTACTCTATAAGAGAGGGTTTGGTAGTTTTAAAATACTTGGGGTCGGTCATATCTTTGAACCTATGGCACTGAATCGGCTGAAAATTTGAATTCTTACTAAGAATCATGGTATGTACACGAATTTATAAAAAAATCTTCCAAAAAGCCTAATCTTTAAAAAATGCATCGTTTTGCGGGCGCTGTGTAACAACACTTATGGTCTGTCATAACTAAGACCCAATGGCACCGAGTCGGCAGAAATTTTGGATTCTTACTAAGAATCATGGTCTATACACGAATCAATAAAATAATCTGCCCAGAGAGACGTATTATCAAAAAACTTTCGTTTTAAAACTTGGGGTCGGTCGGTTGAGCACTTGGGTTTGGTAGTTTTAACATTTGGGGTCGGTCATATCTTTGACCTTATGGCACTGAATCGGCTGAAAATTTGAATTCTTACTCAGAATCATGGTATGTACACGAATTTATAAAAAAATCTTCCCAAAGCCTAATCTGTAAAAAATTCATCGTTTTGCGGGCGCTGTGTAACAACACTTGTGGTCTGTGATAACTAAGACCCTATGGCACCGAGTCAGCAGAAATTTTGGATTTTTACTCATAATCATGGTCAATACACAAATCAACCAAAAAATCTGCCCAGTGAGACGAATTATCAAAAAATGATCTTTGAAATACTTGGGGTCGGTCGTTTTAGCACTTGGGTTTGGTAGTTTTAACATTTGGGGTCGGTCATAACTTTGTCCCTAAGGCGCCGGTCCTACTGAAATTTTGCATTCTTACTAAGAATCATGATTTGTACACGAATTCATAAAAAAAATCGTCCAAGAGAAGAATTTTAAATCCATTTAAGTCGATCGCTTTTCGACATGGGTTTCGATACTTGGGTCGGTCATATTTTAAGCCCTATGGCACCGAATCGGCTGAAAATTTGGATTCTTACTAAGAATCATGGTCTATACACGAATCAATAAAATAATCTGCCCAGAGAGACGTATTATCAAAAAACTTTCGTTTTAAAACTTGGGGTCGAGTTTTAGCACTTGGGTTTGGTAGTTTTAACACTTGGGGTCGGTCATATCTTTGACCTTATGGCACTGAATCGGCTGAAAATTTGAATTCTTACTAAGAATCATGGTATGTACACGAATTTATAAAAAAATCTTCCAAAAAGCCTAATCTTTAAAAAATGCATCGTTTTGCGGGCGCTGTGTAACAACACTTATGGTCTGTCATAACTAAGACCCAATGGCACCGAGTCGGCAGAAATTTTGGATTCTTACTAAGAATCATGGTCTATACACGAATCAATAAAATAATCTGCCCAGAGAGACGTATTATCAAAAAACTTTCGTTTTAAAACTTGGGGTCGGTCGGTTGAGCACTTGGGTTTGGTAGTTTTAACATTTGGGGTCGGTCATATCTTTGACCTTATGGCACTGAATCGGCTGAAAATTTGAATTCTTATTCAGAATCATGGTATGTACACGAATTTATAAAAAAATCTTCCCAAAGCCTAATCTGTAAAAAATTCATCGTTTTGCGGGCGCTGTGTAACAACACTTGTGGTCTGTGATAACTAAGACCCTATGGCACCGAGTCAGCAGAAATTTGGATTTTTACTCATAATCATGGTCAATACACAAATCAACCAAAAAATCTGCCCAGTGAGACGAATTATCAAAAAATGATCTTTGTAATACTTGGGGTCGGTCGTTTTAGCACTTGGGTTTGGTAGTTTTAACATTTGGGGTCGGTCATAACTTTGTCCCTAAGGCGCCGGTCCTACTGAAATTTTGCATTCTTACTAAGAATCATGGTTTGTACACGAATTCATAAAAAAAATCGTCCAAGAGAAGAATTTAAATCGATTTAAGTCGATCGCTTTTCGACATGGGTTTTATTCTTGGGGTCGGTCATATTTTTGGCCCTATGGCACCGAATTGGCTGCAAATTTGGATTCTTACTAGGAATCATGGTCTATACACGAATCAATAAAATAATCTGCCCAGAGAGACGAATTATCCAAAAACTATCGTTTTAAAACTTGGGGTCGGTCGTTTTAGCACTTGGGTTTGGTAGTTTTAACACTTGGGGTCGGTCATATCTTTGACCCTTTGGCACTGAATCGGCTGAAAATTTGAATTCTTACTAAGAATCATGGTATGTGCACGAATTTATAAAAAATCTTCCCAAAGCCTAATCTTTAAAAAATTCATCGTTTTGCGGGCGCTGTGTAACAACACTTAAGTAACGTGTAACTACTCTATAAGAGAGGGTTTGGTAGTTTTAAAATACTTGGGGTCGGTCATATCTTTAACCCTATGGCACTGAATCGGTTGAAAATTTAAATTCTTACTAAGAATCATGGCATGTACACGAATTTATAAAAAAATCTTCCCAAAGCCTAATCTTTAAAAAATTCATCGTTTTGCGGGCGCTGTGTAACAACACTTGTGGTCTGTGATAACTCCCTATGGCACCGAGTCAGCAGAAATTTTGGATTTTTACTCATAATCATGGTCAATACACAAATCAACCAAAAAATCTGCCCAGTGAGACGAATTATCAAAAAATGATCTTTGTAATACTTGGGGTCGGTCGTTTTAGCACTTGGGTTTGGTAGTTTTAACATTTGGGGTCGGTCATAACTTTGTCCCTAAGGCGCCGGTCCTACTGAAATTTTGCATTCTTACTAAGAATCATGGTTTGTACACGAATTCATAAAAAAAATCGTCCAAGAGAAGAATTTAAATCGATTTAAGTCGATCGCTTTTCGACATGGGTTTTATTCTTGGGGTCGGTCATATTTTTGGCCCTATGGCACCGAATTGGCTGCAAATTTGGATTCTTACTAGGAATCATGGTCTATACACGAATCAATAAAATAATCTGCCCAGAGAGACGAATTATCCAAAAACTATCGTTTTAAAACTTGGGGTCGGTCGATTTAGCACTTGGGTTTGGTAGTTTTAACACTTGGGGTCGGTCATATCTTTGACCCTTTGGCACTGAATCGGCTGAAAATTTGAATTCTTACTCAGAATCATGGTATGTACACGAATTTATAAAAAAATCTTCCCAAAGCCTAATCTGTAAAAAATTCATCGTTTTGCAGGCGCTGTGTAACAACACTTGTGGTCTGTGATAACTAAGACCCTATGGCACCGAGTCAGCAGAAATTTTGGATTTTTACTCATAATCATGGTCAATACACAAATCAACCAAAAAATCTGCCCAGTGAGACGAATTATCAAAAAATGATCTTTGTAATACTTGGGGTCGGTCGTTTTAGCACTTGGGTTTGGTAGTTTTAACATTTGGGGTCGGTCATAACTTTGTCCCTAAGGCGCCGGTCCTACTGAAATTTTGCATTCTTACTAAGAATCATGGTTTGTACACGAATTCATAAAAAAAATCGTCCAAGAGAAGAATTTAAATCGATTTAAGTCGATCGCTTTTCGACATGGGTTTTATTCTTGGGGTCGGTCATATTTTTGGCCCTATGGCACCGAATTGGCTGCAAATTTGGATTCTTACTAGGAATCATGGTCTATACACGAATCAATAAAATAATCTGCCCAGAGAGACGAATTATCCAAAAACTATCGTTTTAAAACTTGGGGTCGGTCGTTTTAGCACTTGGGTTTGGTAGTTTTAACACTTGGGGTCGGTCATATCTTTGACCCTTTGGCACTGAATCGGCTGAAAATTTGAATTCTTACTAAGAATCATGGTATGTGCACGAATTTATAAAAAATCTTCCCAAAGCCTAATCTTTAAAAAATTCATCGTTTTACGGGCGCTGTGTAACATCACTTAAGTAACGTGTAACTACTCTATAAGAGAGGGTTTGGTAGTTTTAAAATACTTGGGGTCGGTCATATCTTTTACCCTATGGCACTGAATCGGCTGAAAATTTAAATTCTTACTAAGAATCATGGCATGTACACGAATTTATAAAAAAATCTTCCCAAAGCCTAATCTTTAAAAAATTCATCGTTTTGCGGGCGCTGTGTAACAACACTTGTGGTTTGTGATAACTCCCTATGGCACCGAGTCAGCAGAAATTTTGGATTTTTACTCATAATCATGGTCAATACACAAATCAACCAAAAAATCTGCCCAGTGAGACGAATTATCAAAAAATGATCTTTGTAATACTTGGGGTCGGTCGTTTTAGCACTTGGGTTTGGTAGTTTTAACATTTGGGGTCGGTCATAACTTGTGTCACGTGTGTGCCAAGACCGAGTTGTTTGGCGGTCCGTCCTCTCTGCCTACCCCTGCGGGGAAACGGCGTGATGGTTAGTTAGTTAGTTAGTTTAGTTACTAAGAATCATGATATGTACACGAATTTATAAAAAAATCTTCCATAAAGCTTATCTTTAAAAAATTCATCGTTTTGCGGGCGCTGTGTAACAACACTTATTGTCTGTCATAACTAAGATCCAATGACACCGAGTCGGCAGAAATTTTGGATTCTTACTAAGAATCATGGTCTATACACGAATCGATAAAAAATCTGCCCAGAGAGACGAATTATCAAAAAATGATCTTTATAATACTTGGGGTCGGTCGTTTTAGCACTTGGGTTCGGTAGTTTTAATATTTGGGGTCGGTCATAACTTTGTCCCTAAGGCACCGGTCCGACTGAAATTTTGCATTCCTACTAAGAATCATGGTTTGTACACGAATTCATAAAGAAGTCGTCCAAGAGAAGAATTTAAATCGATTTTAGTCGATCGCTTTACGACATGGGTTTGATACATGGGGTCGGTCTTATTAAACGACTTCAAAAAGGAGGAGGTTCTCAATTCGACTGTATTTTTTTTTTTTTTTTTTTATGTTTGTTACCTCAGAACTTTCGACTGGGTGAACCGATATCGATGATTCTTTTTTTATTTGAAAGCTGGTGCTTCCCGTGTGGTCCCATTTTAATTTGGTTTAGTTCCGACAATGGCATCTACGAGAAAACCGTATAATTCTTAAATTTGCATTAAGTATGTGCGCGACAAATGGACGAATAACTCAATATCACGCCAACCGATTTCTATTATTCTTTTTTTATTGGAAAGGATGTACTTCAAGGGTAGTTTGATGAGAGTTTGGTTAGGTTCTGATAATCGATCCATGACAAAATAACGGAACTCTTCAATTCTTAGGAGCAAATTAACGAAACTCGGCCGAATCTCTTAATTTGACCCTCACGTCGTTATGGTCAAATTATGTCTTTCTCATATGAGCAGTACGTTTTGTAGGTCTACCTATATTTAGGCAAATTAGTAAGTTTACTTCAGATTCACTAAAAATCAAAAAATAAACAAAAATTTTAACAAAACCAAAAACGACTTCAAAAAATGCACTAAAAAGTAAAAAAATAATTTCGTATTCTTCTACATCTTCATAATCAACTTATTTTTTCTACTCATCAATATGTAGGTACGATTGTTATTTTTGGAGTCGGTGTCAGCAAAGGTACCCGGCCCGACGAGTTCACTTGACAGCTCCCCTCACGCCGCGGCCCGCTCTCGTCTCGTCAAGTCGCTTGTGCGACACAAGCACATCTCACCTATAACTATGTATGTAGTTACAAACCTACCTTGACTGACACCGACTCCAAAAATATCAATCGTACCTACATATTGATGAGTAGAAAAAATAAGTTGATTATGAAGATGTAGAAGAATACGAAATTATTTTTTTACTTTTTAGTGCATTTTTTGAAGTCGTTTTTTGTTTTGTTAAAATTTTTGTTTATTTTTGTCCCTATGGCACCGACCCAATACTGGGTCACAAGCACTGCTTTGATTGATTGCTAAATCAGATATTTAAATGATTATAGTGCTAATCCTAGCTTCTGACTAGATACGAAACCAGTTATTTAAGAGATCAAAATGCGTGCATTTCAAAAGATATCTATTAGACTTAGACAATTGACGTACTTGTTATCACACCTGAACAAGATTACAGAATTCAAGGGCATGTTCTAATTTATTTACGTTGACGGCCGGCGCAGTCCAGCTGTAAGGCTCTTGACTAGCACGTCGAAGGTCGCGGGATCGAATCCCGGCGTGGCAAATAAATTTTATTTGATTAATTTGTGTTATTTCACAATTTATTCATATAAAATAATATATAGTATATTTGCGGCACGTTCCAGAGTAAAATATACTCTCAGTATCGCCCTGATGTAAGACCACCATTCAGAATTGAAACGTTGCTTGAAATGGCGTTAGCCGTGTTTGGTGACCAGATCTGAATAGCCAGGTACTTCCCCACCCTTCTCTTTCCCATCTCCTTCCCTTCCCCATTACCTTCAGCCCTACAACATACCCCAATTGGGGATGCCATAGTCCCACTGGCTCCAGACGGAAGCAGTTGGGACTCGTGTGCGCTATACATGTAAAAAAAAAAGTTAATCTTTTGTACAGATTTTTTTTCGTTGTTTTAAAATTTTTTAGAGAAAAATGTGTTCTTACCAGGGTATCCCGTTCGAAGGTTACATTGGACATATTTTCTTGTTTGAAATATAAGTAAATATCTATGTTAAAATATAACAAGAGGAAAATTATAAAGTTTTATCTACATTAAAGAAAACACAATACAAGCATTAATCTTTGTTAGGTTGCAAAATTGTCTATATTTTTAGTTCCCATGTCCATCATCCATATCTTAAGGATTTTTTTGAAGTCGGTTATTTTTTTAATGAGGTAGTATAAAATAATTTTATTGAGAAGTATTGCATATATTTTCCATATTTGTAAAAAGCACTAACTTTGTGGCTCGCCATAATTTACAATAAAAAAACACATAAATTTGTTTAAGACCACTTTTATTTTAAAACACTCTACCGATTTCAGAAGCACCCTTCCTTCGTCAGGAGAATATTATAACTAAACTATGATACAGAATGTTAGGTGTTTGAGTGGGAGGTGAGCAAAGGGGTGGGGGTAATTGCGGGATTTCCGGAAAGAACAGATCGGTTAATTGGAAAAATATTTAGAATGGGACTGAAAGATAAATTAATTTGGTTATTTTTAATTTACCTAAATTGTTATCAGTATAGAACTTTAGGTAAATTAGGTAAATTACTAAAAAACACTAAAGAGAGATCATAAATTAAGCCACTCAGGCATTTACCAACTATGTTGCAATGATTGTCTTTCGTTCTACATAGGTAAAACAAACTAGAAATGTAAACATTAGAATCACAGAACATTTAAGATGCTTAAATAATAATAATAATTTTTCAGAGTTTGCTAATCACCTAATTTCCACAGATCACACTTTTAATAAGGACACAGGGGTTAAAATTCTTCACCGTAATAATAAAAGCAAAAAATTAGATAATTTAGAAGCACTAGAAATCAGAAAATCCCTAAATAATAATGCTAGTATTGTTGCTTAGCAACGCTAGCCTCGACGTTTGCTTGTATTTTAGCTCTCTGATTTTTTATTGTATCAGATAGAAAAGAATTAGCTTTGATCCCAAAACATATAAATATTTGAAAATAAGTATATTAGATAACGTAATAAATAAACTGCCAGTGAACCGTAGGATATTTAGGTAAATAAATACAGTATAAATTTTTCCTTTTGTGAGGACTTCAGTAACCAAGGTAAGCAACTATATTTTGAGATTACGTTGAAATATATTTTGTAGGTAAATTTAATTATATATTTTATTTTGATAACATTATTCTACAATATAATATATATTATAGATTTGTAGTATTGAAGGGTAGTTTACATTAAAATATTTAATTTGGAGATATTGAAAATTATTTGTTGACACTAGGTAACGACGACAGTTGCTTGGTTACTGGAATGTAGGAATTAATAATAATTAATAAATCATTTCCAAGTTGTTTTGAAAGGTGACACAATGTCATTTTCAACCAACGGAAATGAAAATGGGTTTATTATGTCATCTATACAGATGAACATTGATAATCTGAGACCCCAAAAAACAAAAGCAGGTATTCCTAGGCAGCGTATGAAATGGACGAACGATGTCAATATGTTCATCGTTCGTTCATATTTTTATGTAACTAAACTAGAAACAGATATGTTATTGTATAGGAAAAAATTACATTTACTTTTCTCACAAAATTATCCGGTTGCCCAAGTAAACGAACAAAGATTAGCTGACCAAAAAAGGTCAATTTTCAAAAATAATTTAATTCCTGTAGTAACATTAAATCAGATAAGAAAAGAAGTAGCAGATAGATTGCAATTGGAGAATAATTTAGATCAAATTAATACAAGTAGTAATGTTATATTAGATGCATTGAATGAAGATAGTTTAGATAATATTCTAGTAGAAGAATCCAATGATATTAGAGTAGATTCAAATAACTTAGACATTATTCATAATCTTAGGGAAATCAATATTGCAAATTTTAACTTACTAGATGATAATGTAATAGAATTAGCTAACTTGCTTCAAAATAATATAAATAGATATATAGATATAGAGCCCACAGTTAGACCAAAATTACCAAAATTGCATACGTCAAAGAAATTATCTAAATTAATTTCTGAATTAAATAATTTAATTTTACCAAAAATAATATTTGACGAAATTAGTTTTTTAGATCTTCATACAATAGTGTACGCTAGTGCTATCACTATATGTAATAAGTTAGGAGTAAAATTAATGTCCTCTGATGATAGATCATATAGTTATAGTAAACCAGAATGGCAGATTAGATTAGAAAATGATGTAGTATTTTTAAGAAGTAGTATAGCTAGAGTAATTGAATATAAAAATGGAAATAGAAGTAGGAATATTTTAAGATATGTAGATGAAATTGGGAGAAAATTTGGTTATAGCATTGGTAGTAATAATAATGAAAACATAATCAATGATTTATTAGATTTATTAAAATAAAAATTAGGTGTAAAAGCTAGTAGATTAAAAAGATATAATTATACGTATAATAAAAGAAATAATAATAGATTATTTCAGAAAAATGAGAAAATATTTTATTCCAAACTTGACGATAAACAGAATATTATTTCGAATAATAATATTCCGTTGCCATCTGAATCAGATATGCGCGATTTTTGGACAAACATTTGGAGTAAAGATATAAAACATAATGAGGCAGGTAACTGGATAGAAAATGAAGAACTCAATTGTTCAGACATTGAACAAATGAGTTTTTCTGATATATCGGTTGAATTGTTAGCCAAAATTATAAAAAATACTCATAATTGGAAAGCCACGGGTTGCGATTGGATACATAATTTTTGGTACAAACGTCTAACTACTTTACATCCTCTTTTTGCAAAAAATCTTTCAAAACTTGTCAGAGAACCTCAAAATTTTCCTAATTTTCTAACTAAGGGCATTACTTATATGTTGCCTAAAAGCGAACATATTAATAATCCCTCTCAATATAGACCCATTACATGTCTACCGACAATATACAAAATTTTAACCTCTTGCTTGACAGATTTAATATATACTCATTTGGATGAAAAAAATATTTTATCTGAACAACAAAAAGGTTGTCGCAGAAAACATATGGGATGTAAAGAACAGTTAGTTATTGATTCTGTAATTTTAAAACAAAATCAAAAGCGTAATTTACATACTTGTTATATAGATTATCAAAAAGCTTTTGATAGTGTCCCGCACTCGTGGCTAATCAAAATATTAAAAATATATAAAGTTAACCCAATTATAATTAGCTTTTTGAAAAATATTATGTCCTTTTGGAATACAGATTTGCTAGTTAATTTAAAAGGTAAGAAAATAGTAGTACCGGGCATTTCAATAAAAAGAGGGATTTTTCAAGGAGACTCATTGAGCCCTCTTTGGTTTTGCTTAGCATTGAATCCCCTTTCTAAAATGTTAATTAAAAGCAAGTTTGGAATAAAAATTAAGGGTAATACAAGAGAGAGTAGTATAGTTTCACATCTATTATATATGGATGATATAAAATTATTTTCAAATTCTGAATCAAATTTAGAGAAAATGATTAAGGTAGTTAAAATTTTTTCAGATGATATTAAAATGACTTTTGGTTTAGATAAATGTAAAACTATCCATATAGAGAAAGGCAAAATTGTAGATGGAGACGAGGGTATATTTAGAAATTTCAAAATTCAAAGTATGAAAGGGGATGAGGTTTATAAATATTTAGGATACCCGCAATCGAATAGATTAGATCACACCAGTATTAAAAATGATATTAGGATTAAATTTCAAACTAGGATCAGAAAAATTTTAAAATGCAATCTATCTGCTAAAAATTTAGTAAAAGCAATAAATACTTGGGCAATACCTCTACTAACGTACTCATTTGGCATAATTAAATGGTCCAATACAGATTTAGATAGTTTATAACGATTGATTAGAACTACGTTAACAAAATTTAATTGCCATCATCCAAATTCAGCTATAGAACGAATTAATTTACCTAGAAATTTAGGAGGTAGAGGTGTAGTCAAAATAACATCTTTGAAACACAATCAGGTAGAAATGCTTAGAAATTTTTTCCATAGGAAAGCTAATAGCTCAGAAATGCACAAAATAATTTGCAAGGCAGATAGAAATATTACACCTTTAAATTTATATGACGAGAATGCCAACATTCTTATAAATACTAACCAGGAATTATTAGATTCCTGGTCGAATAAAATTATTCACGCAAAACACTTCAATTATCTCAACCAAACGTATGTTGACAAACTTTCGTCAAACAAATGGTTGAGTATTGGAGAGTTGAGCGCAGAAATAGAAGGATTTATGCTTGCCATTCAAGATAGAGTCATTAATACTAAAAATTATAGAAAGCATATAATCAAAGATATAAATCAAATTGATGATTTATGTAGAAAATGTTTGGCTTTTCCCGAAACTATAGAACATATTATATCGGGATGTTCTATATTAGCGCCTTCCGAGTATACATTTAGGCACAATCAGGTTTTAAAAATAATTCACCAAAGTTTGGTAATTAAACATAACTTGATTGACTGCCGTAATATAGTATCATATTATGAATATGAACCAAATTCATTTTTAGAAAATGAATTTTATAAAATATATTATGATAAAACTATACTAACAGACAGAACAATTAGTCATAATAGACCTGATATAGTTTTACATGACAAAATTAAAAAAATAACTTATATCATTGATGTAGCTATTCCAAATTCCTGTAATATTCAAAAAACTATTTCTGAAAAAATAAGAAAATACACAGTTTTAGGAAATGAGATTAAAAGAATTTGGCATTCTCGGACTATAAAAATATTGCCATTTGTTATTTCGGCCACTGGCATAATACCTAGGAATCTGATTCAAAATTTAAGCATATTAGATTTGTCAAAGAATTTGTATATAAAAATGCAAAAATCAGTCATTTTAAATACATGTAGGATTACAAAGGATTTTTTAAATATTTATATTGAGGGATCGGTAGGATTTATAGGTTCAATTAGAAATGCCACAGAGCCGAACCCTCTGATATGAAAATATCTGGAGTCGGTGAATTATATTCCCATTTGGTCTCTAGTAGGTTGACATGTTGTTCTTGTATTTATAATACTTATATAGTGCAATTGCATAGCGTGGGTTGACTAGATGATCATTTGGGGAAGTGTGTGAAAGGGTTTAGTTTTTCCTTCTTTTTTTTTTTTTTTTTTTGGGAAAATTTAACCCGGACATTTAAATCTGGTGAATAACCAAATTAATTTATCTTTCAGTCCCATTCTAAATATTTTTCCAATTAACCGCTCTGTTCTTTCCGGAAATCCCGCAATTACCCCCACCCCTTTGCTCACCTCCCACTCAAACACCTAACATTCTGTATCATAGTTTAGTTATAATATTCTCCTGACGAAGGAAGGGTGCTTCTGAAATCGGTAGAGTGTTTTAAAATAAAAGTGGTCTTAAACAAATTTATGTGTTTTTTATTACATATATATTCGTCCAAAAGTCGTTTTAGTTGTGGTATTGGTGGAACGTTTGTTGTAAAGTGTTCCTTTAATCTTATTAGTTAATTGTATCAGTGGATATTCAGTTTTTTTTTACATTATCTCTGCACATAACATCTTTCGGGATGCTGTGTAGGGGATCTTTTTAAGGAAGGATTGGTGAGAAAGTTCTGGGAAGAAAAAGGTATGAGGGACCGGACAATCTGAATGAAATCAAGTCAGAACCTCCTTTTAGAAGTGATCACAAATATAAATTAAAATATGGTTTTAAAAATACCTATTTAAAAATACATATTTAAACAATCATCCCGCGCATGCCGTTCACTTAGGCGCATCCGTCAACAAGACCTGGATATACCTGATTAATTCGGGAGGCATGAGGGTATGAGGAGTATGAGGACTGACGGATAAATGAATTTATAATTTTCGAAATGGACAAACCCTTTTTTTTACTAAATGTGGATGATCTTCTTTTTCTTTGTATATTGAATCCGACAATAGGTTTTGGTATACAATTTTTAACCACAATATCCCTCAAACACTATTATTAACTGACTTATAAGGTCCTTACATATGAAATTGGCGTTTTGCGGTACTTGCAACTTTAATCTCAAATATCTTCTCTTTGGTTAGGAATTCCAAATTCAAATTTATACAGCTATTTACTCATGTATTTGTGTTTCGAAAATTAAAATTCATTTGTTTTTCCTTTGCGTCCATTGGCGCACACACGAGGGGGGTTTTGGGGTTTAAACCTCCCCCCCTGAATTTCGATGACAAGCATATATTATTTTACCAATCAAAAGCAACATAAGAAACGTTTAGATAAATCTGTACGCAAAATTTCTTAGGGAAGAACTCCGGTGCTCGCGGTGCACATTCGTTAAACCTGGCTGTATCGAGTTCTTGTGAAGTACCAGCAATTAGAAATTGTTTGAGTACTATTGGAAAGTTGTATGATTTTTCCATACCCCAAAAAGATAGTCCGCGTTGAACCAAGTTTAAGAAGAAGCTGAAATCCATTCTGGCCATAAAAAATTAAAAAGGCTCTGTGCCACCAGATGGGTTGAAAGATACAATTCTCTTGCTGTTTTTCTGAAGTTGTATGATGGTATTGTAGTGGCTTTAGAGAAGATTTCTGAATGGGCAGATAGAGATTCTGCAAATGCTGCAAATCAACTGAGCTATACTATAAAAAGGCAGATTTTGTTATTTCTCTACAAGTTATAAATCAAGTATTTAGATACAGTAGTGTTTTGTGTAAGTTATTACAGCAAAGAAATATTGATTTAAAAAATGCAACCAATTTGGCGGAAGATACTGTACTTGAAATTAAAAAAAAACTTAGGGACAATGCAAACACAGAATTAAAACTCTTATTTTTAAAAGCTAACGAAAAAGCAGAAAAATTTGACATTACCATGAACAAACCAAGAACCACAAATACTAAAAAACAAAGATGCAATGTTAATGTTGCGAGTCCAGAGGACTATTACCGCATCTCAATTTATATCCCATTTTTAAATGCTTCTATAAATAATTTAGATCAAAGATTTTTAAAGCGTAAATCCATTTTGATTGGATTCCAAAGTTAAATGCCAACAGATCCCACTACACTTTCAGATGAAACACTGAACGAATTTAAAAAATTGGTTTCATTCTACAAAAACGATCTGGATGGTGACCTTGACGAACTAATGGTGGAGCTTAAGTTTTGGTACAGAGCAATCGCTAGCCTGGAAAAAGACAAATGGCCAAGAGATGCTTTAAGTGCTCTAAAGCATTGTGGAGATAATAATATGTTTCCGAATATAAAAACAATACTGCATATATTAGCGGTATTACCCGTATCTACAGCAGAAAATGAAAGAACATTTTCCACATAACGTAGATTAAAAAATTATTTAAGGAGTTCTACATCCGTTAAATGGATTGACTCTGAATTAACTTTTTTTATTTATTTGTTTAATTTAATCAGTATGAAAATTATAAAAATATTTATTTACCATAATAAATCATAAAATTAGTTTAGATTTTGTATATCATCACTGTAGTCGATCCTTTTGTCACACTAATTTTTTTGGCGAGGTTTAGCCCAACTTTTGCGCAGAAGGAGTTGAATACATTAGCCCATTTTTGGATTTTCATTAGCATTTTTTAACTTTATTTTCGTCTTCAATTTCTTTGGCTGGTTTATTTTGTTAATTGTTTTCTATTTCACAGTTATTTGTTTGCCAGATTATTTTTGGATTGTTACCGGAGCTTCTTATTTTATGTTACTTACATAATTTTATAATTAGGTATATTAATTGCTGATGTAAACTGTCTTGGCTTATTCAGAGTCAAATAATTTCGCACCGCGCGAAGAAATGTACTCGTGCCTACTAAAAAAAAAAAAAATTTCTTGTCATTTAAAATTTAATTTAATGGAGTGTTTTATTTATTTACACCAGTGATTCCCAAGTGAGCCGATACCGCACCACTGACTGGGGCGTTGATGAGCTTCCCCTTGCAAATGTTAAGTAGCTTTCACATTGACAAAATTTCGCCTGCGGCGCTTTTTCTATGCATATTGTCACGCATTTCTTAATGAAGGGGGAAGGGGCGTTGAACAGAATACTATACTTGGATAGTGCGCTCTATGAACCTCTGATATACACTGTACATTAGTATATAAACGTTTGAATATATATGGATACAGCATGCATTTTATGTTTTGTAAAAACCCCCCCCGAATTTTTTTTCTGTGTGCGCCACTGTTTGTGTCACTTAGGGTGGGTTTCTTCATTTACCGAGAATGCTAAATGCAATGCTAATTGTAAAAGTATACGATCGAAATTTAAAAATTTCTATGCATTTGACCGTTTACTTTTACAATTAGCATTGTATTTAGCATTCTCGGTAAATGAAGAAACCCACCATTAGTTTACAAATGATATATCGCGTTATTTATGAGTACGAGTTCCACCGTGGCACCAGTGCTGCAGAAACGGCTCGAATGATTAATGATGTGTATGGCGACGGTGCCGCAAAATAAAACACCGTGGTGTTTTCTTTTTTGTGTCGTTCACTACAGCTTTCTTAAATCTGGCCAGACGATTACGGCAGATGTCTATTGTCAGCAACTGCAAACCATGATGGAAAAGCTAGCTGCTAAACAACCGAGGCTGGTTAATCGCTCTAGGCCACTGTTGCTTCATAACAACGCTAGACCACACACTGCACAACGGACGGCTACCAAATTAGAGGAGCTTCAATTGGAATGTCTAAGACATCCACCGTACTCTCCGGACCTTGCCCCAACAGATTACCATTTTTTTCGAAATTTGGATAACTTCTTGCAAGGGAAAAAATTCAACTCCGATGGGGCAGTCCAAACCGCCTTCAAAGATTTTATTGATTCCCGTCCGAATGTTTTTTTTTAGTAAAGGGATCGATGAACTACCTATAAGATGGCAAAAGTGCATAGATACAGTACCGGATTATCCCTAAGGCAGAGTAGGCAACTGCCTAGGGGCCCCGCATCGGCTAGGGGCCCCGCATCGGCTAGGGGCCCCGCGTCCCGAGAAAAAAATAACTTGCTTCAATTATTGAGCGACGAAGTTTTGGAAAAAGTCAGCTTTCAAGATGTTTTAATTTTTTTTATTAAGAACATTTACAGGTTAATAACATTAGGTACACGCATTAAAGAAAACAACAAATTATTATACCTAATTAGGTTATAACCCAATAAATAACTAATGTTCACATCATGCACAAATAATAAATAAAAAGTCTTTATCTTTAAAAAAAATCGAAAAAAACTCCCTCTGACTATAAGGTACACCTTTATGTGTAGAAACAGTGTACAAAATTTCAAAATCATCGGTCAAGACAAGATTTTGAGTTATGATGTACCTACATTAACTTCAAAAATGTTGTTTGCGAGAAAACCGCTAAAAATAAAATTTAAAAATTTCCATATTCGAAATACCTATACCCATGTACTTGAATCGAGCATGAGTGCCGGTCGCTTGAAACTCTGTACCTTCGTTAGTTCTGCTCCGATTTACTTGAAAATTTGAGACAATCCCCCCCCCCCCCCCCCCTTAAAGCCTTGTTAAGGATTTGATCAAGAGAACAAGGAGACGTTTGGAGGCCCCTTTAACCCCCCCCCACCCCCCCCCCCCCCGCTGGTTCGCCATTTTAAAGGGGCCCCGAGACGTGCATTGCCTAGGGGCCCCGACATGGTTAATCCGGCCCTGCATAGATAGCAATGGTACATACTTTGATTAAATAAATATATTATATTTAAAAAAAAAAAAGACTTTATGTTCCTCCCATACAAGACGCTTATTTCATATGTAAGGACCTAATATTTAATTAATGAAGACAATATTAGCGCAGATACGTTTTTGGATTTTCACGGCCAAAAGTATTTTTGTTATTCGTTTTTGGGGTGTTATGCCGTGTTGCGCTACCTCCTTCTTTAACGTAACGTAACGACACTGTAACGCTGTACGAAACGTTGGCTAAAGAAGGAGGTAGCGCAACACGGCATAACACCTTAAAACGAATAACGAAAATATTATAATATGTAGAGATTGCAGATATTTTTTTTTTATTTACGTGTTAGTATATTTAAAAAAAAACTTCTCCCAAATATCTACTATCAATTACCTAATTTTAAAATTTTAATTTTAATTAAATTTTAACCTTTGTACTATAAAATGAAAAATCTTTTATCTGTGGAGATAAAAGATATTTCATTGTAAAATCCTAAAGATAAGACACAGTTTCATATAAATATTTGCTTATTAGGACATTAAGTATTATATCTGAATCCAACTAAATCTTTTAGAAAGTTTTTTGAGTGTCGCGCTTTAAAATAATATTTCCAAAATGTGGAAATTGAATTGTGTCTTATTTTTTGCTATATTGGTTACTGTGCAAGTCGTAAAATTTAAGAAAGGTCTTCATTTGAACCAGCAGAGTTGTACGGTGAAAAATTCAATCCTAGAGGTAACTATTTATATATTTTACTAGCTGGTCCCGGCATGCGTTGCTATGCCATATAATAAAGAAATTGTTTCTCCCTGCATGTCCTTTCCCATTCGTCCCGTTCCCCTTCCTCTCCCGTATCCCCTTCCCCTTACGCGCTCCCACTCCACCTTCCCTCTTTCCACTCCTCTCTTCCGCTTCCCCCGCCCCGCAAACCCCTCTCTAGAGTTCTCTTCCCCCCTCCCGAGTTCCCGTCCCCCCTCCCCCTCCCGCATTCCATACATTCAGTCCTAGTACATTCAGTTCTCAAACAGCTCGCGTATCACCTATTGCAATTTTTTTATACAAATTTCATAATGCCAGAGCTCACCGCTTCTTTTATACAAACCTTTTCCTGACAAAAACGAACACAACAAAAAAGAATTATCCAATTTGGTGCAGTCGTTCGTAAGTTATGGGCGTACATACATTTCGGCGATTCATTTTTATTAATATAGATAGATAGATAGATAGATAGATTTTATTATCTGTGTCGAGGGTTCTAAGTCAAAATTGCATTAGTGGCATTTTGCTACTTTTCAGGAAAAGCAAAAACATTAAAGTGTCATCTCTCCTTCATTTCTATAAAACCTCTACTTCATTTCTATAAAAAGACCCTCCACACAGCATCCCCTAAGACTGGTCCCGAAGGAAACTATTTTCCTCGGGGTCTTCTGTGTTTTTTTTTATATGAGCTCCACACAGGAGGCCCTGAGGAAAATAATTTCCCTCAGGGCCTATGTCATCTTTGGGGATGCTGTGTGGAGGGTTTTTTTTTAGGGAGGGAAGGAGAGGAGAGTTCTGGGAAGGAAAAGGGTTTAAGGGGTGGGTAGGAATCTAGGGTTCAGTATGTCCTGGTCATCCGCCTCCAAGACCTAGACAAACCTCACCCCATGAACCCGGGCACCCCTGCTAAATCACCAAACGTAGCGAACCACTTGGGGTGACCTATGGCAGAGGTATTGGTTATCCAATAAAGGTTCCCGTGGCGGCGGTACCCATTCCCGCCTCCCAAATTGAAAGTGTGGAACTAGATGGCCAAACAGATAGAGAGATCTGATTCTACAGAGGCAAATATCTTAGAAGACAAATTTGGTCCTTGCGGACTGCGAAAGACTGTATTTTATTTTTAGTAAATCTTTCGTAACCCAATTGTTGGAACCAATAATTTTGGTTACGTGGTCATTTTTAACATCCACACGCCCTGTCTTTTTTTTTACATGAGCTCCACACAGGAGGCCCTGAGGAAAATAATTTCCCTCAGAGACTAGTCATCTTTGGGGATGCTGTGTGGAGGGTTTTTTGAGGAAAGGAAGGAGAGGAGAGTTATGGGAAGGAAAAGGGTTTAAGGGGTGGGTAGGAATCTGGGGTTCAGTGTGTCCTGGTCATCCACCTCCTAGACAAACCTCACCCCATGAACCCGGGCACCTATGCTAAATCACCGATAACCTATGGCAGAAGTGTTGGTTATCCAATAAAGGTTCCCGGGGCGGCGGTACCCATTCCCGCCTCCCAAATCGAAAATGTCTAGACTTTGTTGGTCGATGCTTTAGTGAAATTTTACTACTTTTCAGAAGAGAAAAAAATAAAATTTCTGGTCATGTTAGGTTAGTAAATATTAATCTTTCCCGATTCGTACGTACTCGTACATAAATCTCTCCTACTGCTTCTTTTGGAACGCTTGCTATTGGGCCTTAAGGGTATTCCTTAAATAATTTTTAGAAAGTTCATTTTTCGCAAAAAACCGGCGCAATCAATCAATCGGCGAATTAATTATTTGAGAACAAACAGTCGGAATAAAAGTAACTAACTAACTAACTACCATCACGCCGTTTCTCCGCAGGGGTAGGCAGAGAGGACGGACCGCCAAACAGCTCGGTCTTGGCACACACTCTTTGCCTCACTCACATTCATACATCGTTTCATACATACTCTTCTATTATTCTGACTTTTGACATGGCCCGTCTCAAGTATCCGATTCACTTGATCGTGCCATGTCTTCATCGGGCGTCCCCGACTTCTTCTACCATTCACATTTGCATCATATATTCTTTTTACACTAAAGTAGAGATGTATGATCGCGTTTTCTTCCCATTCACTTTCAACTCTGACTCTACCCATCCTAGGTACCTAGGTATCAGCGACAAAACGGGGATAGATAATTAGTCAACATTTAACAATACTATAATAATAATTATAACATATTATAACCTAACTATAGAATGCACCTAGAAAATGTGGATAATGAGTAAGATTAAGAAAGGGGCCCTTATATGGTTTGGGCATGTAGAGCGAATAAATGAAGAAAGTAGGTAGGTACCTAAGAAGGTAGGTACCTAGTGTAAGAAGAATATATGACGTAAATGTGAATGGTAGAAGAAGTCGGGGATACACGAGGAAGACACGGTACGATCAAGTGAATCAGATAATTTAGTCGGGTCATGTCAAAAGTCAGAATAACAGAAGTGTATGTATGAGACGATGTATGAATTCCTCACTCACAGTGAGGCAAAGAATGTGTGCCAAGACCGAGTTGTTTGACCGAGTAATTCCTGTATTCCAATTCGCCGTGCTGACGTTTCATCCCGTTTGCACTAAGTCTTGGATTCACTCTCTTCCCGGAATAGCTATGTTTCTTATAAAGGGCACGCCTCATTTTTATAGAATAACAATAATGCGCTGCACAAAATTTTGTTATTCTTGTAGGCAGTAAAGTCTTCAAACTTCTAAACCCTTGGCAACAGACATAAATCAGAGAGAATAGTAGGTAACCAGCTCGATCTATGCATTTTATTGTTTAGCACATCTCAATAACAAAATAACTAGGCAGGCGTCTAGTGATAGTTACAGATTTAAGAAAGTTCTAAATAATTACAGTCGCTGTCACCATAATTATATAGTTAATTTTACCTTTTTTACTGCGTGCCCTTAACCGCAAATGTTCTTTGCCCCAAGTAATACTGGAACATTCATAAAAAAGCAAAACGAACATTCTATCAGAATAACAAATCAAGCCACGCAAATTGGCATTTTTACTACAAATATACTGACCACTTTAACGCCGTAGGAATGGGTTGAAAGCGTGCACGTGAAACCAATGGCTCTCACATAGGTTTGTCTCCTTCTAATACAGATTAGTGCATTTTAGCTGGCGGTGTTTGCATAAAATAATTACTTTTGTTAATTTAATTACTTGGTTATTATTAGTGATAGAACAGTGAAATTTTGGTTCGCGGTAATGTCATTATTAGTATTATTTTTCGGCACTAAAATAAATAAAAGGTTATCTGTAGTTTTCAAATGCGGCTGAAAAATAGATTGTATGGGAATTGTCACATCTGTTTCACCTTAAACCGTGGCATACCCCATTTCTACCGATTTATTATATATTAGCTTTTTCCCACGGCTTCGCTCGCATGGTATTAGAGGTTTCCCACTCTACCTCCTCCACCTTCCCTCCCCCACTCCACTCCACTCCCCCCATCAACCCCCCTCCCCCCTCCCCCTCCACCCACCCCTCCCCCCACTCCACTCCCCCCATAAACCCCCTCTCCCTCCATCCACCCCTCCCATCACCCCCTACCCCTCCACATTCCCTCACCCAACACCACTCCCCCCCATCAACCCCCTTCCCTCCACCCCCTACCCCTCCCCAAAACCTCCTCCATCCTTCCCCTTTCCCCTTCCTTCCCTCCCCCCTCTCCCTCTACTAACCCCCAACCCCCTCTCGCATTCCACACATTCATTCCCGATACATTCAGTTTTGAAACTGCTCGCATGCCAACTATTATAATTTTTTATACAAATTTCATAATGCCAGAACTCAACGGTAGTTTTATACAAAATAACGAACCAAAAAAAGAATTATCCAATTTGGTGCAGTCGTTCGGGTTTTTGCGCATACATACATTTCGGTGATTCATTTTTAGAGATAGTTATTAAGTACGACGCCAACAAAGCACTCTTTTTCGGGTGAATTGCCTAATTAAAAAAAAAAAAAATCGTTTCCAAGGCGACAATTGGTTTGCTTTTTTTCTGACGTTTGCAATAAACCGATTTTGTTAGGGACATAAAACGTATGATAAATAATTTCATAACGCCAGAGACCTATAGATCTCGCAAATAATGTAGCTTTCTATTAGTTAAAGAATTTTTAAAATCCATTCAGTAGTTTTTGCGTGAAAGAGTAACAAACATACATCCATACAAACTTTCGCCTTTATAGTATTAGTAGGACTAGCTTTTGCCCCCGGCTTCGCCCGCATAGTCTCCCCCCCTCTCCCCTTTCCTCTCCCCCCATCACAACCTTTCCCCCCTCCCCCTCTCATGCCCCTCACCGCCCGCCAAACCAGTTACTTTCATTTTTCAAACAGCTCCGCCACCTATTAAAGCGTAACAACCAAACACAAGCAGTTTTGTATTTATAATATTAATATAGATTAGTATAAATTAAACTATCAAAGGGATCTCCATAGTAACTTAACAAATAACAAAATGACAGCGCACGTCAAATAATTACTTATAGTTAATTACCAAGCAACTTTTGTATTTGCTTTGTACTTTGCTTTTCGTCTGGACAATAAACGTAAAACAAATAATTTCATAACGCCAGAGCGTATTCATAACCCCAGAACTTTTTTTTTTGTTTTTTTAGATAAAGTTGACAGCAAATCAGAAATTACAAAATAATACAATACCTAATAAGTTGTTAATTATGCCAATTATGAACTTTCCACTGAATAGTTATTGATCAAGTGTGACATTGTAAGGGTTGTTCTTAATTAATTTATTTTTTAGTTACAATATATAAAAAGGGGGGGGGGGGGGAACATAGGAATAGGATTAAGAGGCAAAGGACGGGAATATATAGGGATTGAACTTTCTAGTTTGAGTCATGTTGCTTGGAGAGTTTTCGTTTTATGTCACGTAAAGTCGAGTCAAAAATGTCAATGTGGTAATAATTTAAGTTAAATGAGTTTGTGGATCTGTAGATAAATGAGTCCCTCCGCACTCATAATGAAATTGTTTACTGCAGGAGTAACATGTGATGCCGTCTGTTATGCAGGCGCCAGACAGAAGTTCAAATAAGTGATCACTTCTTTGAAGACTTTGCGCACACATTTGGTCACATATTGTTGTATCTGCCAGACATGTGTCAAAGATTTGATCACTTCTTTAAGCTCACAGTTTTCAAATAGACTTCACACAACATGGACGACGATTTGGTCGACACAGTTTGCTTATATTATTTATGTGCGTCTAATTATTTATATTATCTAATTAATTTATCTAATTAATTTATCTAAATATATTTATCTAATTAATTCTTCGATAGAGCAAGGTATTGAAAAGTGGTGTTTAATTCGGTTCCAGGCGTCATTGATGTTATTTCGATTTTTATGCCCTTTACGTGTCGGATCCCATATATCTGGTTCTACTTGCATCAACTCTATAAACTCGAAAACGCTCTCATTATTCCACTCCATTGTTAGTTCGTTTGCCTGTTTGCGCACGACCAGTCTCCACGGCGACGCTCGCGCAACTGAGCTTCGCGCAGTGTGGCAGGCACGCAAACTTTGAACTTTGACCCTTTGATGTGCGCTAAAAAACCGATACGGAACGGCAAAGCGCACTTAAGTGATCACTTATGTGACAACAGTGTCAAATGCCCGTGCCACACATGTGAACACTTATTTGATCACTTCTTTGAATTCGTGTCTGGCGCCTGCATAATAGATAGTTGGCACTTGGAACAGATCATGTTGAAAAGGTTGGTCGCCTCTGGGTTGCCGGTCGACGGCAATAAAGTGGTTGTATGGGTAGGTATGTGCGTTTGATGAGCGACAGAGCGAGGCACTGGACTTGTAGGTAGGAGTAAATTCTAACTGCGGCAACTCAGAAGTGCACTTTTGTGATATTTATATTGTTGATTTCACAATAAATCAGCATCTACACTTTAGAAACAATATGAGGGCTGATTTCGTCTCAATTCACCGAAGAATTTTGCGGGGTTTAATGATTCAATTTGATGTTTTGACTATAGGAAACAACAATTTTGATAGAGCAAAAAATGACGTGTGTCACACTTGATTTTGTTATTATATGTATATACCAATATATACAGCCTATATTACTCGCAAATAATGTAGCTTTCATTGGTGTAAGAATTTTAAAGTCCAATCACTATTTTTTGCGTGAAAGAGTAACAAACATACATCCATACGTCCGTACATCCATTCAAACTTTCGCCTTTATAATATTAATAAGATCCATCAAAAACACTTTAAATTTTAAAGCTCTTAAAAAAATTATTCTTCAAGATAATATATATAGTAGGTAGGTATAGATAGGAATGTAAAGATTCTATGTATACATTCCACACGCCGAAATGCAAATTATATAAAATTCCCTCGATACAAAAAAATCGCAAAGTATGTTCCAAAAATTATTATAAACACGTTTGTTTCAGTTATTTTTCAAGTTATATGTATGAAAAAAATCACAGTGTTTCTTTAAATGCTGTTTCGGACAACCCCCGCGAGATTTTTGCTCTATTTTAAACAAGTCGTGTTCTATTAAACATTTTCACGATTTTTGCTTAAATATCATCGGTTTTAACATTAGCGCGGTCTCTCTACAATTCGTATTTACATATCTGTCCATTTTCTTCTTTTTGAGCAGGTATACCGCGCCTTAAATCTAGACGCTTGAAAAAATATAAAAATACATGTATTTATTAATTTGTTCCAGCCGTTTGTTCCGTGGCCATATCCAGTCTAAGCGAGGATGCTCCAGCGATAGTGGCTCTACCAGGAGAGGTCCTGCTGACACCAAATGGAACCACAGGATATCTGGACTTGGCGGCGGGAGCGCAGATAAAACTGCTCTGTATGGGTAACGAGTTGCGATCGGCCTACAACAACGAGAGGCCTGCAACAGCGGTAAGATATAAAAAAAGAACGACTGCGAGGCCCTTTTCATACAATACTTAAATTCCTCTCCTCGTTTTCCCAAAAAACCCTCCACACAGCAATCCCCAAAGATGACGCAGGCTGTGAGGGGAATTTAAAAAAAAAACAGGCCAAAATACCCAACTAATTACGCATTGATACGGTACCGTTTCGGAATAAAAAGGCAAAAAAATACGTTCCTTATCTCAATAATATTGCAGCTCTTTCTTATACATTGAATAGTTGTGAGACAAAAGGTGAGACTCACAAAATACGTGTGACTATATCCTCCAAAGTCCTTTTTTTACATTAATTCCAAGATGGAGGCCCTAAGAATAATAATACCCTCAGGGTCGATGTCATCTTTGGGGATGCTGTTTGGAGGGTATTTTTAGAAAAGGAAGGAGAGGAAGTTCTGGGAAGGAAAAGGGTATTAAGGGTGGGTAGGAATCTGGGGGTCAATGTGTCCCAGGAGTGACGGACGAATGAATGTTCCGATATGTTTCGAGAGAGCACCTACGGCTGGAGAAGTCAAAGGGACCCCCTCAACCACTCTTTCTCGATCCGGCCTGCCAAGCAGCTGGTAGGCAGACGCATCCGTCGCCAAGCCCCGGACAAGCCTCACCCCATGAACCCGGGCACCCCAGCTAAGTCACCAAATGTAGCGACCTATGGCAGAGATATTGGTTATCCAATAATTCCCGGGGCGACGGTACCCATACCTGCGTCCCAAATAAAGTAAATTACTTTTTCCTTCGGAGGAAACAGATATATGTTTTTACGGCGACGGGAATTGCGTTTCATTACGTGTGAGGGAGATGTATGTTAGTGATTGTATGTTTCCTTTGGGAGGGTGTGCAGACATACCTACCTAATAGACAATACCTAATTATTTTTTTACCAAAAGATACCAACGGCAATTATGTGTTTGATTCCAGACCCTCACGTGCAACGAGAGCTCCAAGTTCACCAGCTCGGACTGGTTCCAGGGCAGCGATGACTTGTACCATTTCACCTGCACTTGTCCTCCTCGCACCAACATCGCTGAAGGCTTGGTAAGATCACATAATAATCTTCAATTTTATTAGGTACTTGTGTAGACCCATGAAAAATCACCAGATATTATAAATTCTAAGATTTATGATATCTGGGGACACAAAATAGGAGCCTCGCGGCATTCCACTTAATGCTACAAGTTTGTAAGAATATGTGCTGTTTATTTTCACACTCATTGGCGCACACACGAGGGGGGTTTTGTGGTTAAACCCCCCCCCCGAATTTCGACGACAATCATATATTATTTTACCAATCAAAAGCAACATAAGAAACGTTTAGATAAATCTGTACGCCAAATTTCTTAGGGAAGAACTCCAGTGCTAGCGGTGCTACAGCTGGCCGGCTATCAGTATCACTCGCGATGGCCGCACGGTGCGTTGTGCGAAATGCAAAAGCTTACAATATGACCGTATATGAGGGGTGTAGAATCAAAGGCAGCATTCTCCAAAAAGCGTTATTTTGAGAAAATTAAAAAAAACGTTTCATTTCCACAATTCTCACGTATTTATAAGTTTATAATTTTATTCAAAAGGGGAAACTGCTTATCTATTATAATTTCCAAAGTAGAATTTGTTTATTGAATTGATTGATTAGTTATAACGGATTTAATTATGGAGATTGCTGCATTTGATACTCACCTAAGGAGAATGCTGCTTTTGTTTCTCACACGTGTGGAGAAAGCTGACTTTGATACTGACAAATAAATATGACGTCACAATAATGGACCGACCAAATCACAGGGAAGTTCGTGATTATTATTATGATTTTAATTTTAGTATAATTAAAATAAAAATAGGTTTTGTAATGTACTCATACAGTATTGAATTTGGGAGGTGTGTATGGGTACCGCCACCCCGGGAACCATTTATTGGATAAACAATATCTACCTCTGCCATAGATATGAATTTAGATTTTCACAGCCAAAAGTATTTTCGTTATTTGTTATTGGGGTGTTATGCCGTGTAGTGCTACCTCCTTCTTTAGCCAAAGTTTCGGACACTGCAACGCTGTCCCAAACATTTGCTTTGGCACTTTGGCTAAAGAAGGAGGTAGCGCAACACGGCATAACACCCCAAAAACAAATAACGAAAACCTCTGTTTAAGTGGTTCGCTACGTTTAGTGACTTAGGTGGGATGCCCGGGTTTATGGAGTGAGGTTTGTCCGGGTCTTGGCGGCGGATGCGTCTGCCCACCTGCTGGATTGCAGGCCGGATCGGGAGAGAATAGTTGTGGGAGTCCCTTTGACTTCTCCAGCTGTGATCTCTCGAAACATCGCAGTGGGAGGGATAGATTTATACATCTATCACTTCTGGACACACTGACCCCCAGATTCCTACCCACCCGTAATACCCTTTTCCTTACCAGAACCTTCTCGCCTTCTTTTCCTAAAAAGACCCTTCACACAGTATCCCCAAAGATGACAAAGGCCCTGATTGGAATTATTTTCCTCAGGGCCTCCTGTGTGGAGCTAATGTAAAAAAATACAATTGTGCAGTTCGCACGCGGTACAAATGAAACCTGCAGAAAACTAAAGTAGACAAGAGTGGGGACAAGCACTGCACGAAGAGGAGATCAATTATTATCTTATTCTTTCGTAGCCTTAATCCTATACATAGATGTATGCTTTTGTCTATTTTAGTGTCGCTTTTTTGTTTCATCGAGTTTCAAATCACAACGGTGCTAAAGAAGTTTTCACTTCAAAAAATAATAATATTAACAGAGAAAATTTAAAAAAACGAAGAAAAATAATGAAGGTTAATTATTTTGATCAAAATTGGCTTGAAACTCGCAAAATTTTCAACACTAAACATGTAATTCGGAATGTTTATGTGCAAGGCTATGAATCCTAGATTTAATTATAAAAGTAAAACATGTCTACGCATATTAATTTAATTTATGAATTTTAATTAATACCTAAAAAAAATCTTTTGCCACTCCACGCCTCTGAAATAAACGGTATTTTATGACAGCTCATCTTAGAATTTTGACTACTTTTGCTTTCCATTTTTCTGGATTCCTTGACTTCTTCCTTGCGTTTTTCTTGGGCACGGATGAAGGGTGAGAGTCCATAATCACACTGGCATCTTGTTTTTATTTCTAAATTCACTCAAAACTATTTAAAACAGTAAAATTAGAGCGACAGATTCAACACTTTTTCTGGATAAACTCAGAATTCTTGTTGACTTACTTGTATTCATAAACTTGAACTTTTTTTTTCATTTTTCAGTTATACGCATTTTATAATAATAAATAAACGTTAAAAGGTTAAATTACTGAAAAAAAAAATAATTTTAAAAAAAATGGTTTTAGGTTGGTTTTCTGATTTTCAATGCACTTTAGAGGGCTAATAACCATTTTTTTTAAATAAATTTAAATAAAGTTCTCATTTTCTTTCTAAGACGCAACTTTTGAGATCCCGGGCGTTTCTAAATTCAAAAGTTGAAATAATTGACACACCCTAGTGCATAATATTATTGTAATCGTTTAAATTTTTCACTCGGGTCCCAAGTTATTGTTTATTAATTTAAAATGTCGAAACGTCAGCAGAAAATGCCAGACTTTTTCTCGAAAAAGACAAAATTAAATTCCGTACCGGAAGAAGAGTTATTGATTAAAAATGAAGATATTTAAACCAATTTAAATATAACTATTCTGGATATTACATGATACTGTTGTCAAAAGGAGTTGAATACATTAGCCCATTTTTGGATTTTCATTAGCATTTTTTTAACTTTATTTTCGTCGTCAATTTCTTTGGCTGGTTTATTTTGTTTATTGTTTTCTATTTCACAGTTATTTGTTTTCCAGTTTATTTTTGGATTGTTATTGGAGCTTCTTATTTTATGTTACATAATTTTATAATTATATTAATTGCTGATGTAAACTGTCATGGCTTATTCGGATTCAAATAATTTCGCACCGCGCGAAGAAATATACTCGTGCCTGCTTAAAAAAAAAAATCTTGTCATTTAAAATTTAATTTTATGGAGTGTTTCCTTTATTTACACCAGTGATTCCTTAATGGGGCGATACCGCATCACTTAGGGGCGTTGATGATCTTTCCCTTGCAAATTTTATGTAACTTTCACATTCAAAAAAAATTTTTTTATGCGTATTGTCACGCATTTCTTAATGAAGGGGGGGGGCATTGAAGAGAATACTATACTTTGATAGTGAGCAATGAGCCAGATAATGCTAGGAACCTCTGATATACACTGTACATTAGTATATAAACGTTTGAATAGATATGGATACAGCATCCATTTTATGTTTTGTAAAAACCCCCGCCGAATTTTTTTCTATGTGCGCCACTGTTCACAATTAAGCCCTTTTTGGACAAATAACGAAAAAAAGGCACCAATTTATTGATTATTATTTTGTGACACACCTTGTCAAAGGCCTTGCTAAAGTCGGTGTATACTGAGTCTACCTGGCTCCTGTTTTCTAAAGATTTAGATATGAATTTTTTGTTTATTAGTAAATTAGTTGGTGTAGATTCATTTTAACAAAAGCCGTGTTGATATGGAGTTATATTTTTTCTGTATTTGTAGTTATATTATAAAGAACATTTTTTTCAAAAAGGTCTATAATTTGTAACGTCCGTTATGTCCCCTTTTTAAAAATAGCTGTAAGAAAATTGTGTTTCCGTGTAAATAAAATTCTTTGGTGCTTTTAATATCAAAAATAAAAATCTTATTCTATAACTTCTAGTGTTATATTTCGTATTCTAAAGTTAGACAGCATATTTTTGCTTGCAGACTTGTACCACAGGAGTAACGCAAATCTTTATCGGGGTGCAAGGATTCGGGAGGCAGTACTTGACCTACACCAGCTGCCTCCGCAAGGCCAACGGACGCGTTGAGTATACTACATACCCCCAATCCGCTGTGAACTTGCTGGTGCAGGAGTTGACCATGCCCCCCACCTTCCAACGTTAGTATCATTCTTTAATCGGTACCTTATTGCCGGGGATAATAACCCGACTTCAATTTCCAAGGTTCGTCAAGGCTTCTCCAATCCGGCCTCAGTGATCCCGAGGTAAGACTTTCGATTCACAATCGCGGGTCCGAACCCGGCGTGCGCAAATAAATGTTATTTGATTAATTCGTTCACAATTGAATACCGGAAACTTAAAAGGGTGTAAGTGCCTTTTACGAAAAATGAGCTGGACGATAATTTAAAGTATGCTCAAGCACTCAAGGAAACCCCATTTTATTTTTATGCCAAATCAGCAAATGAATATAATATTTTTTCAATATAATTTTAGCATATTTTAGATTTTGAATATTTTAGCGTACTTCAAATAACCGTTTATCTCCTTTTATCACTGGAACTTACACCCTTTTAAGTTTCCGGTAGTCAATTAATTAATTAAAAATAATGTTTAGTGTTTTTGTGGCATGTTCCAGAGTGATAGATACTCTCAGGATCGCCCTGGTGAAATTCAGAGTTGAAACGTTGCTTGAAATGGCTTTACCAATGTTTGGTAAACAGATCTGAATAGCCAAGTGCTTCCCCTCTCCTCTTCCCCATTTCCTTTCCCTCCCCAGTACCTTCAGTCTCACAACATACCCCAATAGTATCACTAGCTCCAGACGGTAACAATTGGAATTCTTGTAAGGTATTCATATAAAAAAATATAAAAATTAAAAATCCTCCCGGTCCTGCGCTGCACGGACAGTCAATGATACTTTTTTTTTGTTATTGTGCATTTTATTTAGATATAAAATTTGACATCTTATATCTAATGTTTTCTTTTCTATGACTACTACAATATTATTTACTACCTACTGACTAAAATTTGGACTTTGCAACATTAAGACATAATCCACGAAAAACTGCAAGACTTTTAGCCTCCTTAACATTTACACGGAGTTCATTGAATATTTTAAAACCTTTATAATAAATATTATTTTGTGTTCCCGATAAATTTGTTTCAGGAAGCCTAAAATCGTTGCAGTTTCTCGTAGGATAACAATGAACTGTACTGTTGATTCTAACATTATTCAACATATAATCAGGTAACATTTTATTTTTTAACTTATAAATAAAAACTAGGGTATTGAAAACTAATCTTTGCCACACACTTGAAATATTGAGTTGGCGTTGTATGGTTTTTATCCTGGTATACCTGCTACAGCACAATATAGATCTCATGCCGCTGTTCTGAATTATTTCCATTCTTTTAATTTGTGTTTTCATTGCTCAGAAAGATTACACTTGAGCAATAATTCAGATGATTAACATTAACTTGGTCACTCTAGAATCATTTGTGACTTTCCTCCGCTTCTTCTGCCTTCCACTTTGCCGGTGACAAAAAAAGTTTCTCCCGATTTGAGCTCAGTCAACGTCAAATGCCATCAGAGACCAAAATTTTATGTACATTTTTTACTCCAAACAATGTCAACAACCACTGGTTAAGGTCGGTGTATTTGGCTTGTGTATTCATCTTTTCGTTTCTGTTCTGTTCAGAGGGTGTGTACTTCCCGGGAATGCGCATGCAGAACCTCTACCTCATCGAAACGCAGCTACAAAACTTCATAGCGACCCTCGGGCCGACCATGGGCGCGTTGCATCTTAAAGATGACTTCCTGGTTCCTGGTCAACTAGCAGCCAGCGCAGACTTCACGCTGGTTCCGGCGCAGAGGACTACCTTTAATTACGTGAACACCGCTCCCCAGTGGGAGGGTTTGAACGAAGGAAACTGGTATATTTTAGAAAAGGTGAACCTCTTAATTATTTAATTATTTATTTATTTATTTTGAATTTCACATCCATATTTATTATTTTTCAAACACAAAGAACATCCTATATGAGTATTACATCATCAAAAACAAATTCTTCACCATTGAATAGTATATTGGGAATGGTGCAATAAATAAATTAAATGAGTCGAAGCAAAATAAGTCGAAGTAGAGAGCTGGGAATGGGAAGTTTGTTTATAAGATGTGTTGTTCTGCTATCCGAAGTAAATTCTACTAATTCCTATATACATATTTTTTTATTTTTTTTTTATTTTTTTTTTTTTTTAGCATATAAAATATAATATACATTTAGATAATGTAGTAATTTGCGTACATGTTCATTTTAAAATACGTTAATACCACTCTTCCATGGAAGCATTAGCTTGTGTCTGGAAGAGTAGTGTACATTTTTAATGCTATATTTAAGTTCTTAAATTACAATGTGAATGTAAAAAACAATAAGTTGTAAGTTCTGTGATATGTAATTAGTTGCTAAAACAATACAAAATTTAACTTATTTGAAGAACAGAGTATCACTTGGAAACTGAGTTATAAGTAGTTGTTCTTGAGATTAGATTAGTCGGAAACTTTTTTTTTAGTTTTTTTTTTTTATATTATCTTTAAAATATTTTTAACAGTGTTTATTAATTGGATTTTATCATTAATTTTTCTAATTTCATCCGGTAATCGGTTGAAAATAAGTCTTCCTTGATAGGTATAATAATTTTGTGCAAAGGAAGTGTTTAATTTTGGGCATGAGAAAATATATTTATGTCTAGTACGGTTTTCAGTTATAAATTGATATTTTTATTTTTCTTTTATAGTTTGAATCAATGCATTTCTATTGTATAGATCTTTGAAAGATGGTACTTGGAATTCCTTAAATAATTGATCCGTTGGGTAGTCAGAAGGTTTTTTCAATATGATTTTAATTATTAGCCTCTGCACAACTTCAATTGGGGAAAGATTAGTTTTGTATGCGGATCCCCAGCTAATGATAGCATATTGTAAAGTTGATTGAACCAAAGCGTAATATATTAGATATAAGTTTTTTACAGATAAAAAATTTCTGATTCTTAATATATTTAGTTATTGATCCGTTAAATTTTAAATATGAAGAAATCACGGGAGCGGAGCTGTCAAGTGAACACGCCGGGCCGGGTACCTTGGCTGACATCGACTCCAAAAATAACAATCGTACCTACATATTGATGAGTAGAAAAAGTAAGTTGATTAAAGTTGTAGAAGAATACGAAATTATTTCAACTTTTTAGTGCATTTTTTGAAGTCGTTTTTTTGTTTTGTTAAAAAATATATATATATATATATTTTGGTTTAATTGTAATTAACTATATTTTTTTATGAGGTGAATCTGAAGTACACTAACTAATTTATCTGAATATGGGTAGACCTACTAGGGTGCTGCCCATATGAGACAGACATTACTTGGCCATAACGACGTTACGGTAGGGTCAGTAGGTGACTCAAAGATCCGGATAGCCTATAAAAGATTCGGCCGAGTATCGTTAATTTGCTCCTAAGAATTGAAGAGTCCCGTTACTTTGTCATGGATCCCACAATCAGAACCTAACCAAACTCTCATCAAACTACTCTTGAAGTACATCCTTTCCAATCAAAAAAGAATCATTGAAATCGGTTTGCGTGATATTGAGTTATTCGTCCATTTGTCGCGAACGTACTTAATGCAAATTTAAGACTGATATGGTTTTCTCATGGATGCCATTTTCAGAACTAGACCAAAATGTGATGGGACTACAAAGGAAGCACTAGCTTTAAAATAAAAAAGAATCGTCAATATCGGTTCACCCAGTCGAAATTTCTGAGGTAACAAACAAAAAAAATAGAAGTTCAGTCGAATTGAGAACCTCCTCCTTTTTGAGGTCGTTTAATTAATAGAATATTAGGTTTTAATCACGTTTATTGTTTACAAATCCAACATGTTTCGTAAGCAATACTTACTTCAACAGGGTTTACTTAAAACTAATAACAACAACAGACAGACTTAAAGGTGTGAATAGATAAGCGGGAGTGGGAAGGGGGGGGGGGTAATAGGGCGTGATAAGGGAACAAGTTTAATGTTTAATTTCATCTTGACACTTTTTCTAATTTCAAAGATTTCTAATTTAACTAAAATCTAAAATTAAAACCAATAAAATGTCGATGTGATAACTCTACGTATTCCATTAAAAATCAAAAGTATGATTCGTCTCTAATAAATGATTGGCCAACTCTGAGAAACTATTTTTGTACATCTCATATGTTCCTCGATCCTAATTTCAAAGTTTCTCGAAGAACCTGTATATAAAAGAATCCACAATCATTCTTAAAAGTTTTTTTTCGCTTTTATAATATTTGGTATAAATTCTATGTATATGTAATCCTCGATATCATGAATATTATTTTCTAATCTATGTAAAAGCCCCTACGGGCGTATAACAACAATAAATAAATCTGTCTATCTATATATCTATATATCTTAATATATAAAACAAAGTCGGGCTAGTTACACTATTTATAACTCGAGATCGGCTGGACCGATTTTGATGATCTTTGATTTGTCGGATTTGTCTCCGCTCCGGATAACAGAATAACTATTAAAACATCGCAAAAATTCACGAAAAAGAAAGTTATGACGAAAATTCATTTCCTCATACATTTAATATGGAACGAATTTTCATCTTTTGAAAGAGCTGAAGGAATATTGTGGTAGGTAGGTATAATATTGAAGTTTGCTTCAATTCCAAAAATTCAAATACGTCAAATGTCAATGCGTTGATTGTTGTGCATTTGTTTTTAATCATATAATGCTGCCCTTCTTTCTTAAACACTCAATGTCAATAGTCGAAAATGAGACAAATGGTGAACGTATGTCTGCACACCTCCAAAGGAAAAATACAATAATTATAATAAATCTCTGAAATGAAACGCTTTTTTTTACATAAGCTCCACACAGCAGGCTCTGAGGAAAATAATTTCTCTCGGAACCTATGTCATCTTAGGGGATGCTCCGCCCCCCCCCCCCCCCCCCCCCCCCCCCCCCACTCCCACCATTCCTCTCCCACGTCCTCTTCCCCTCTCGCGTTCCCACTCCGCCTCCTCCACCTTCCCTCTCCCCACTCCACTCCCCCCTTCCCCATCCAGCAAACCCCCCTCCCAAATTCCCCTCCACCCTTTCAGGTTCCCCTCATAAATTAATTCCGGTACATTTAGTTCGCAAACAGCTCGCCTACCACCTATTGCAATTTTGTATACAAATTTCATAATGCCAGAGGTCATCAGTAGTTTTATACAAACCTTGTCCTGACAATAACGAACACAAGAAAAAAGGAATTATCCTATTTGGTGCAGTCGTTCGGAAGTTATGCGCGTACATACATTTCGGCGATTCATTTTTATTTACATAGATAGATAGAGATAGATAGATAGATGAATCGCTGAAATGTATGTACGCCCATAACTTACGAACGACTGCACCAAATTGGATAATTCTTTTTTTGTTGTGTTCGTTATTGTCAGGAGAAGGTTTGTATAAAAGAAGCGGTGAGCTCTGGCATAATGAAATTTCTATAAAAAAAATTGCAATAGGTGATACGCGAGCTGTTTGAAAACTGAATGTACTGGGACTGAATGTATGGAATGCGGGAGGGGGAGGGGGGAAGGGAACTCTAGAGAGGGGTTTGCGGGGCGGGGGAAGCGGGAGAGAGGAGTGGAAAGAGGGAAGGTGGAGTGGGAACGCGTAAGGGGAAGGGGATACGGGAGAGGAAGGGGAATGGGACGAATGGGAAAGGACACGCAGGGAGAAACAATTTCTTTATTATATGGCATAGCAACGCAGCCGGGACCAGCTAGTAAATAAATAAATTACAATTTAATGTAAATACTCCAGATTATTATTTCCATTCTAAACGAATCATATACATCTGCACTACATAAAAAAAGATAAAATACTTTTGTATGGACTCCCCGGTCAGATCTGTCGTTCAAAGGCTCTAATAGAGGTGTGGGGTAACAACTACTGCGGTTCACGAGGCATTTTAGTGCAGCCCGCGAGCATTTATGGTGCGGCGTGCAGAATGCACAAAAAAAATACATTAAAAAACGCGAGAATGGTTTTTTTAACGAGTATTTGTAAAACATATTCAAGTTATTCAAAAAAAAAAACACATCTCTTTGGATATTTACTTACTTTAAAAACCATATTAGTATTTTGAATGTAGGTACTTCTCCAATGGAAGCTGAAGACTCATATACAGATTCACTGCTAAATTGAAACCAGTTTGGTGTTTAGAATGTAAAGATATGATTCCAGTTTCGGATTTATCAGCTGTCGCATATCAATGTAAAGTAAACCATTAAAGTTCTGAGTATAGTTTAAAATTCGAGTTGTACGCAGTTTACTGCAAAAATCGAAGTAAAACCATTTGCGTGTTCCTCGTATAACCATTATTTATGCTTGCGGAGTATTTACGCACAATCATTCTTAATTTAAAACCAGCCTCTTGTTCTGAACGTCCGACAAAAAAATCATCTCTTGACGAAATTCAACGGAAATCATTCTCGCGTTACGTGTGCATATATAAATGTGTTTTAAAGGCCTAAATAAAGCCCTTCGTGGCTTAAAGGGTTAAAAAGGTCTACCATATTGTATAATTTTAGTATTTTCATAGCGGAAAAACTGAGAAAAACTATCAATATCATTGAAGATAATATAAACAACTCTCAAAAGTAAATTATGAAATAGAAAAATCAGAAAAAGGTTCGTTTGCATCTAGGTAAGAATTAGAGCAGATCCCCGGCAAGGCTGAGACCCTGGGTTCAATTCCTGAAGATAATATAAACAACTCTCAAAAGTAAATTATGAAATAGAAAAATCAGAAAAAGGTTCGTTTGCATCTAGGTAAGAATTAGAGCAGATCCCCGGCAAGGCTGAGACCCTGGGTTCAATTCCTGAAGATAATATAAACAACTCTCAAAAGTAAATTATGAAATAGAAAAATCAGAAAAAGGTTCGTTTGCATCTAGGTAAGAATTAGAGCAGATCCCCGGCAAGGCTGAGACCCTGGGTTCAATTCCTGAACCAAGGAAACTAGTGTTTACGTAGTACTAATCTGAATGAGAGAAAACAAATTAATTTCGCCGGCGCACGGCCTATAAACAGAAATTTTGATTTTATGTTCATATTTTTTTGAATTGTTCTTCGAGCATATTGTATATTTTTTATTTGCAATAACTTTTCACAGAGTATCAGGGTCAGAATTGGAGAACTCGCAGCCGTGACAACGATCTACAGCGGCACGTGGGGTAACCTTGAGCTGGAGGATGATACTGGAGAAAAGAAGGTCATCTACCTGAATACTGCCGCGCTGCAGCTTCCCGTCCCTCTCTACTTTTACAAGGTATTGCAGTGCAGTGCAATGCAGTCTAATATTGAATCAAATGTGCATGCTTCGTTACGAACAAACATTAAGATATATATTATGTACTTTCATAAGATTGCTGGCAAACAATCAGTTTATTTTATTCTTTCAGGTAGTCTACGAGACCGTCACGAAGAAGGCCACCGCCTTCGTTAGTATCAACAACCCACACGTGACTCTGGAAGAAGCAAAGGCGTTAACCTTCTGCATGGACTTCTGTCTAGGATCCACCGCCTTCATGTGGCTCGAGTGGGAGCAAAATGACATCTCAAAGGGGTACTCCTTCTGCTGCCAAGTAGACGACTTCCAGAAGACCGTCACGCATCTTCCAGTTCTTGCTAGCACTGGACTATTTGCGTAGATCTATTGATATACATATAATAAATAAAGAACCTTGGATGTGATTCGAGGTTTTCACGGCCAAAAGCATTTTTTTTCTCGATCCACTGAAGCGGTTTTATCCACATTTTGGCTTAATTGTAATCAACTATAATTTTTTTATGAATCCTAAAAATAGTATCCTAATCCTAAGTAAATTGCACGTGTAATTACCAACCAAAATGTAAACTGTAGATTTCCTTAAAATAAAATACTTATGTAAATAAATTTTACATTTTGTTTAAAGAATGGAAATACAGATCAGGAAAAGAATTTTTACAGAACTAAACTTAAGGTAAAAAACTAAATTAATTTAATGAAAAAATAAATTATTTTAATGATGTTAGGCACTCTTAAGATGAAGCCATACTAAATAATGCAAAATCATACAAAATCACATGTTTTTGTTTTGAAAATTTGATAGCTTAGAAGTATTACAGATGCTTCAATTAAATTCTGCGTGTAGAACATACCTTGGCCCTTAAAAATATCGGTAATTTTTTTGGAGGCGTCTACTAATATCTACAGGAATTCCAAAAACTGAAAAAATCGAATTAATATCTATGAGAACCAAAGTGTTGACGAATATCTACAGCTCAAATTGCTGACTAATATCTATGGGAACCAAAGTGTTGACGAATATCTACAGCACTGGCAGAGGTTGGATTTGCAATTATGTATAGCATATTGGAATAACTTAATATTGCGTATGTAGTTTACAATACTTAATTTATGTATGTATGTATGTAAAAATCCCTAATATCGGACTATTGGACACATTTAGCTGATTAGTCCAACCTAAGCTCTGTAGATATTAGTTCAACCTACGCTCTGTAGATATTAATCAACACTCTGAAGTTCGTAGATATTAGTTCAACATATGAGCTGTAGATATTCGTCAGACATACAGGCTGTAGATATTAGTAACTGGAGTCATTTTTTTTATAAGTCTTTTAAAAAGCCTTTAAAAAAATAATGTACAAGGTCTATTAAAAACACTTTCAAGTCCAAACTCTCCTATTTATAAACCTCTTTTCGGATTTGGTTTTATTGTATAATGTGGCAAATTTAGTTTCTTTTATAATAATCGCCCGAACTTCACAAAATAAAATAAAATATGCATTTTCTCGTTGATATTTTTGACATCAATCAATACGGCCCTCACTCTACGAATTTGGATTATTTAAGTGACCCTTATGCCCTTATGGCATGGGCACAAGAACCATGCACTGGGCACTACCTATTTCGTATCAGTCCCGCCCCAACCAGCGTAGGAGACAGTCTTGTTGCTCCGCGTAGCTTAGTTTCGTGAATTCAATTTTAAATTTCAGTTTTCTCACAATAAACAATGCGTAAAACAGGAATTAATATTTTTTACATGCCTTTACGAAATCAACCTGTAAAAAAAAATTCTCAAATACCTTTTCCAACCTTTCCAAAAGCTTTTTCTCAAGTATTTTTAAACTCCTCCCATAAAGGGCGTGAATTCCGATTTCGATTTTTTCCTGAACTATTGGATCGCCTTAAAATAGTCATATACCTTTATAAATAACCAATTTTAAACACTTGTGGTATAACGCTCTTTATTCTTACTCAGTGAGTTTAATCTTTGTGAGCAATATGAGAGAACTGTCGCTGATCCAAAGCTGTTATCATTTTAGGTGTGATAAGCAACGGATATGAATTTTTTGTTGTTGTTTTTTGTCATCAAAACATTTTTTCATACCTGCATGAGACGTGTCTTTAAGTCATAGTCTTTGAAAGACGCTTTTCTCCACTGTGAGTCAGAACGTGACTTTTTAAGTTTCCCTTACGAGAACATGAACATTTGCAGTCAGAACGCGAAAAATACTTTTCTTCACTGTGCGTCAGCTTGTGGATTTTTAAATTCCCATTTCTAAAACTTGAGTAGTTGCAATCGTAACATGAAAAAGATTTTATTCCACTGTGATTCAGCATGTGGCTCGTAAACTATCCCTTCATAGAACATGTCGAAACATGAATATTTTTTTTTTCCGATATGAGTCAACATTTGACGTTTTAAAATATTTTTAGTGAACAAAGACAAAGATTTTTTTCCACTGAGAGTCAGTTTGTGGATTTTTAAATACCGCTTTCTTGAACATGAATAGTTGCAGTCGGAAGGGGTATAAAAAGGGTTTTTCTGCGCTGTGCGTCTGAAGGTGCTTCTTCAAATATTCCGTAGGAATACGTGAAAACGTATATTCGGAACATGAATCAGGTTTTTCTCCACTGTGAGTAAGCTTATGGTATTTTAAAGATCTGTTTGTTGAACATGAAAACATGCAATCGGAACAGGAAAAAATGTTCAGCCCATCGGCCTCACCTCACAGAACCATCTGAATTATTGGATTCTTACTAAGAATCATGGCCGGTACACGAATTAATAAAAAAATCTGCCAAAAGAAGTTTTTTAAATCATCGTTTTAACACTTGGGGTGGGTCGTTTTAGCACTTGGGTTCGGTCGTTTAAACACTTGGGGTCGGTCATAACTTTGGCTCTGTAGCACCGAGCCACTAAAGGCGCCCGACAAACGATGATTTAAAAAAAAAAAAAATGAAGATTTTTTTATTGATTCGTGAACCTACAGACCATGATTCTTAGTGAGATTCCAAAATTTCAGTCGGCCCGGTGCCATTGGGTCTAAGTTATGACAGACCACAAGTGTTGTTACAAAGCGCCCGTCGAACGATTATTTATAAAAAATATTAATTTTAATATTTATGTATTGATTCGTATACAGACCATGATTCTTAGTAAGAATCCAAAATTTCAGTTGGCTCTGTGCCGTAGGGCCGAAGTTATGATCGACCGCAAGTGTTGAAACTACAGAACCCAAACGTAGTGCTTAAACGACCGACCCCAAGTGTAAAAACGATATTTTTTTAAAATATCATCTTATGGAGATTTCTTTATTGGTTCGTGTTAAGATTATGATTCTAAGTAAGATTCCAAAATGTCAGTCTGTTGGGTGCCATGGGGCCGAAGATATTACCGATCCCAAGTGCTTAAACGACTGATCCCAAATTGCTAAAACGACCGACCCCAAGTGTAATAAACAAACATTTTAACAAAACTAAAAAACCGCTTCAAAAAATGCACTAAAAAGTAAAAAAATAATTTCGTATTCTTCTACAACGACGACGACCTCCGTAGTCCAGTGGCTAAGACTCTTGACTCACTTTCCGGAGGTCGCGGGTTCGAAACCGGCATGCGCAAATAAATTTTATTTGATTAATTTGTGTTATTTCACAATTAATTCATTTAAAATAATATATAGTATATTTGCGGCATGTTCCAGAGTGGAAGATACTATCAGTATCGCCCTGGTGTAAGACCACCATTCAGAATTGAAACGTTACTTGAAAATGGCTTTAGCCGTGTTTAGTGACCAGATCTGAATAGCCAGGTACTTCCCAACCTGCCTCTTCCCCACCTCCTTCCCCTCCCCGCTACCTTCAGCCTCACAACATACCCCAATTGGGGATGCCATAGTCTCACTGGCTCCAGACGGGAGCAGTTGAGATTCTTGTGCGGTATTCACTGTAAAAAAAAAAAAAAAAAAAAACTTCATAATCAACTTACTTTTTCTACTCATCAATATGTAGGTACGATTGATATTTTAGGAGTCGGTGTCAGTCAAGGTAGGTTTGTAACCAGTGGCGGCCGCTGCCCTGAAAACGTGGTGGTTCACTGATAATCCGTAACTATGAAATAACGATTACTAAGCAACATTAGGTAAAAATGATCCCACTAATCTTATTTGGAGAGAAGATCTATTTTAAGCTGTTTTCGAAGTGCGAAAACTTGTACATATCGCTTTTTTAATTAAAATATTTATTTTTCGGTACTAAGAAAATAAAAACACAATACTATTTTTTCGTAAGTAAATCTTAAATTTCAACCCAAAAAACTCTTTTTTTTACAATGTTTACAATGTAGTGTAAGAAGAATATACGACGCAAATGTGAATGGTAGAAGAAGTCGAGGACGCCCGAGGAAGACATGGCACGAGCAAGTGAATCAGATACTTGAGTCGGGCCATGTCGAAAGTCGGAATAATAGAAGAGAATATATGAGACGATATATCAATGTGAGTGAGGCAAAGAGTGTGTGCCAAGACCGAGTTATTTGGCGGTCCGTCCTCTCTGCCTACCCCTGTGGGGAAACGGCGTGATGGTTGGTTAGTTAGTTTTATATTTCATTTTAAACAGGATACAAACAGTATTTATAAACAATGTATAAACAACAGGAGGGCAAAATTGTCAAAGTTACCTATGAAAAAATTGTATTCCTTAATGATCTGCGTTTTATAATTTAAAACACCAATCAATAAAAAAGCAAATATATGTAAAATTTAGGCATTTGCTGTACCTTTTGATTAAAAAAAGAATTATTCAGTTTGGTTAAGTATTTTGGCCTTAAATCAGAATTTAAGTTTGTATGATAAAGGCCGCTGGGTGGCACACCAAAATATCTTAATTTTTCATACATATGGCCGGTGTTGCGCGCTGGCGATGTTTGGGATATTGGATACAAAAACATAATTCGTTCCGCTTGCAATGGGCCTGCACACCGGAAAGGGTAAATTCGCGCGGAACTTTGAGAATTTGCTCTCCCTGATTCATATTATATTATGCATTATATTGGTAGGTGATATTTTTAATGAAATTCATAGATTTTTTATTTTTCGGTAAGATATTATAAAGTAATTTTAGACGATATAATTTACCAGTGCTGCACACAAACACACTGTTCAACCAGCCGCCCTTGTTTGTAACTACATACATAGTCATAGGTGAGATGTGCTTGTGTCGCACAAGCGACTTGACGAGGCGAGAGCGGGGCCGCGGCGCGCGGCGTGAGGGGAGCTGTCAAGTGAACTTGCCGGGCCGGGTACCTTTGCTGTCACCGACTCCAAAAATAACAATCGTACCTACATATTGATGAGCAGAAAAAGTAAGTAGATTATGAAGTTGTGGACGAATACGAAATTATTTTTTTACTTTTTAGTGCATTTTTTGAAGTCGTTTTTTTGTTTTGTTAAAATTTTTGTTTATTATTTGTTTTTTAGTGAATCTGAAGTACACTAACTAATTTGTCCGAATGTGGGTAGACCTACTAAACGTGCTGCTCATATGAGACTGTGATAATTTGACCATAACGACGTTAGGGTCAAATTAAGAGATTCGGCTGAGTTTCGTTAATTACTAACACTTGGGGTCGGTCATTACTTCGGCCCTATATGGCACTGAACCAACTGAAATTTTGGATTCTTACTAAGAATCATGGTCTGTACGCGAATCAATAAAAAAATCTTCAAAAAAATATTAAAAAATTAAAATCATTGTTTGACTGGCGCTTTATTACAACACATGCGGTTGGTAATAACTTGACACCGAAATGGCAGAAATTTTGGATAATTACTTAGATTCGTGGTCTGTGCCATATCAATAAAAAATCTGTCAAATGAAGAATTAAAAAAAAACATCGTTTTTAAACTTGGGGTGGGTCGTTTTAGCACTTTAGGGTCAGACGTTTTAGCACTTGGGGTCGGTAATAACTTCGGCCCCATGGCACCCAACAGACTGAAATTTTGGAATCTTACTTAGAATCATAATCTTAACACGAACCAATAACAAAATCTGCAAAAGATGATTTTATTAAAAAAATCACGAGAGGGAAAGGGGACGCGGGAGAGGAAGGGGGGGCGGAAGGGGAACAGGACGAATGTGAAAGGACACGCAGGGTGAAAAAAATTATTTATTAAATGGCATAGCAACGCATGCCGGGTACCAGCTAGTAAGTTAATAAAATACTGGGCCACTAGCTCTGTTTTGATTGATGGCTAAATCAGATATTTAACTGATTATAGTACTAATCCTAGCTTCTGACTAGATACGTAACGATTTATTTATAAGAGCATTAAATGCGTGCATTTAAAAAAATATCGATTAGACTTAGACAATTGACGTACTTGTTATCTCACCTGAACAAGGTTACGAAATTCAAGGAAATGTTTTAATTAATTTACGTAAATCTTTTGTACAGATATTCCGTTAATCTTAATAATTAATTGTATCAGTGGGTATTCAGTTTTTTTTTACATTACGATGCGTACTGCGTAGAGGGAGCTCTGCGCAACGTCTTTCGGGATTATTTATTTATTTATTTGTTTATTAAGACATACACAGTACATTATAATACAGATTAGAAGTATGTTAAATTAAATTATTACATGGTTATTTACCTATTACGTAAGTCCATAGAATGTCATTTGGTAATTATGCCTGAGATATGAACCGGTCTAGTAACTTAATTATTGAATGAATGAGTAATAGTAATAAAAAGGAAGAAAAAAGGGGGGGGGGGGGATAAGGAGACATTTTAAAATCAAGAATTATGTGCTCACTAATTGTAATTGACTGATTAAAGTTTAATGAAAAGTTAAGTGTAAATAATTTTAAAACAATTATATCACGCCAAGAAATTTAATAAATTAGTTTTGTATGTTTGCAAGGAATCATGAAAAATGTCTAAGTGTAGTAATTTTTCATAGTGGGTATAAGTTATGATTGCGCGAGTAATTGGTGATGCTGTGTGAAAGATATTTTATAATAATTTATAGGGTATAAGTTATGATTGCGCGAGTAATTGGTGATGCTGTGTGAAAGATATTTTTAAGAAGAATATAAACGCTAGAAATATTTCGATTCTCATGCCTGCCCAATTTTAAAATCGAGTGTCTATTTGCACGAGGCAAGTAAGCGAAAAAGTGGTTTTTATTTATTTTGTGCATAATTTTGTAAGAACGAAAAAAAGTTAGAAAATGAAAAACCTCAAAAATAGTCTCAGCCATAAAAGGGGTACTTTTTAAAAATTATTTCTTGTATTACTTCATAGTGAAGTCATGAGAAAACATTTTTTGGTGGTTTACGCCTATATTTTTTGTTACGTAAATAATAATTTTATTGTAATTCCAGTACATAGAAAAGCTAGTAAAAGCTTCGATTTATCCGTAGCATATTTTTTGATGTTCACACTGTAAGCCGATTCGTCGTAAAGATTAATCAAAATAGTATCTAAATAGGATTTCACGTGTATATTCATCTTAAGGAAGGAAAGGTGAGGAGGTTCTAAGAATGAAAAGTTAGCAGGGGTGGGTTGGAATCGGGGCTCACTGTGTCTAGGGGTGACGGCCGTACGAATACAATCATCCCACTGCCGTGCAGTTAGTTTTGGTAGGAATCCGCCACTAAAGCCTCGATTAGGTACATTAAGCGAGTTTGCAAGCTATTAGCCGGTGAATTCACTATCTGCTAGTAAACTTTCTCAGTGCAATCGTATTACTAGCTAACTAGCAGATTGTGAACAACCTTACGAAATAAATTGAAAGGGGGTTACTACTACTCGCTGCTCGCTAGCGTGTACGGCAGATGGCAAGATGGCGGCCCTCGAACAGCTGATTTCGTAACTGTCAAACGACTGCTTGATCTGTACTATCTGCTAAGTAACCGGCAGTGAGCTAACTGCGAATATTGGGCGGGGATTGGTGGTGGGGGGAGGGGTGATTAATTTGTGGTATTTCACAATTATTTAATAAAAAAATAATATATGTAGTATATTTGCGGCACGTTCCAGAGTGGAAGATACACTCAGTATCGCCCTGCGTAATACCACCATTCAGAATTGAAACGTTACTTGAAATGGCTTTGGCCGTGTTTGGTGACCAGATCTGAATAGCCAGGTACTTCCCCCTTCCACTTCCTCATCACATTCCCTTCCTCACTACCTTCAGCCTCACAACATACCCCCATTGGGGATGTTATAGTTTCACTGGCTCCAGACGGCAGCGGTTGGGGACTCTTGTGCGGTATTCGTATAAAAAGATTAAAAAAACGTCTTATAGTTAGGACCTTCCAAAATCGTTATAATTTCCTGGTTTTAACGCCATAAAAAGACGTTCGGTATACAAATGTATATTTTAATAGATCAAAACTTACAGACAGAGTTTTTTTTTCTTTTAATACAGTTAGTAAAAAAATCTTAAAAATCGATCGAGAAAAATGGGGAATACAAAACCTCGATTTTAATGATTTTATTTAAGTACTAGGTTTTACCCGCGGCTTCGCTCACATGTTATTAGGTGGAAATACCACTGATTCATTCATTCATTAATCATTCATTCATCATTCATTCATTTATTCATTCATTGATCGTTTATTCATTCATTCATTAATGATTCACTCATTCATTTTCAATTCATTAATCATTCATTTATTCATTGTCTTTCATTCATTGATAATTCAATTAATTAATTATTCATTCCTTCAACATTCATTCATCATTCGTTCATTCCTTCATCATTCGTTCTTTCATCATTCATTCATCATTCATTCATTCGTCATTCATTCATTCATCATTCATTCATTCATTGTCTTTCATTTATTCATAATTCAATTAATTAATTATTCATTCCTTCATCATTCATTCATCATTCGTTCATTCCTTCATCATTCATTCATCATTCATTCATTCATCATTTATTCATTCGTCATTAATTTATTTATCCATTCATCATTCATTCATTGAATCATGCATTTATTCATTCATTTCCCGGCAGGCGTTGCCTTCCCTCTCCCCACTCCCCTCTCCCGCTTCCCCCATCCGCGAACCCCCCTCCCGAGTTCTCCTTCCCCCCCCCGGCTTCCTTTCTCCCCTCCCGGGTTCTCCTCCCCCATTCCCTCTCCTGCAAACACATTAAATCCTCAAAGTTTCATCGCAATTGGATGAACGGTTAGCAATGCGTAATTTCATGATGCCTCACTATTATATATAGAAACCATCGCGGGCATGCGCACATCCAATCCCCAAAGTTTCATCGCAATTGGATGAACGGTTAGCAATGCGTAATTTCATGATGCCTCACTATTATATATAGAAACCATCGCGGGCATGCGCACATCCAATCCCCAAAGTTTCATCGCAATCGGATGAATGATTTAGCAACACTTAGCGTACGTACATACATATATACAAACCCAGAAATAAACATATTTTATTTTTTACATACAACGTGTCCGGAAGCTCGTAGTACACGCGGGAAACTGGTGAATCTACATCACGTAGAGAACCCAAAAAACTTATTTTTTTCGATCTGAGCATTTCGATTTTAATATTCTTTTTTCTATTTTTAATTTTTTCGGCAACTAAAGGGTTAAAAAAAAATTTGGATCCTGTTTACCCTTCGATGCATTTTATAAGACATTACACAGCTGAAATCAACCCCCTAGTGCAAATTTTTTTCAAATTTAACCAAATAAATTCCAACTTCGGACCCGATTTACTCAAAAACGAAAGCTCAAATCAAAAAAGTTATAATATCACAAATCGACTCCGAATGTGATGTAGATTTACCAGTTTCCCGATTGTACTACGAGTTTCCGGACACCGTGTATATAGATTATCAGCTTGAAGTGCAATTGTCCCTTTCGTCCAGTATTCGGGGGATTGAGAGTAACAGTGACAGCAACAGTTTGTTATAATACCTATTGTTTAAATTTCTCGGGCACCGGTTTTTCTTTTAATTGACAAAATTGTAATATTACATAACGTGGATTTTATCAATGAATTATGATTTATCTATTAAATCTGTTTTTGCATTCAAAAGAGGAACCTAATCGGATTAGATATTAAATACCACATTGTTTTCAATAAAACTAATAAATCATATTTTGATATCTAGATAATAAAACTAGAGTTCGAATAAAATTATATAAATGTAGCTTAGAACAAAAAGGTTAATTTTTTAATTAAAAATACAAGGTCGCTGGTTAGTACCTACACTTTCCACTTATCTATGAAATTCTACTATCTATATACATTTAAAAATCTCGTGTCCTGGGGCTTGTGGTCGCACCCCTCCGATACGGCTAGGACGATATTTATGAGTTTTTTAATCTATATTTGATAGGTATGAAAACAGGTAGCAAAGTATGTTTCATACCGCTAGGTGATTAGGGTTAGTCCTGGGTCGGTCGTGAATGACCCGCTCATTGAAACCCGCTCGCGGACCACCAAAGAGCGAGCGGGTCATTTTTTCGTTAGCACCCGGGTCTCGCGACCCACTTCTCACAACCGCTCTACCACCTGGGTTTCGGGTGCGGATGTGGCAGGGCGAGCGACGATAGATAGATGTATGAGAGGGCGACCGGGTTGTCAACACCCGGGTTTCGCCACCCGGTCTCTCGACTCAGGTAGTAGAAAGTAGCTGGGTGAAGCGTAAGTGCGAACTGCGACACATTCGGTCAACATACACGTGTGTGACTTTAATAAATAACGATACATATTAAAACGATTTTAAAAATTTCTCCACAATTTATTTTTTACCGTTACCGGTCTATGCTCAGCCTATTATGGTCATCTTTAGACAATTATTCAATATTCATTAGGTTTAATAATATAACATTAAACAAAAATCTATGTACATACACGGATAAGAATATTCATATTATTATTAAAATTTTAATAAAAATCGTGCAAACATTACAAATATTATTTATTTTGTACACCCTCTCCTCTTGTAACTTGCTAACCTAAGGGAACGTATCCATACTACGTGACCAACTTTTTGCAATTTTTACACCCCCCCCCCCCCCCCCCGGTGACCAAAATCCTAAGCAACCCGCCGCTCATTTGTATGGAGCGTGACATTTTGAAGACCCCCCCCCCTCAACGTGTCACGTAGTATGGGTACGTTCCCTAACTATCCCACTATCAAAAAGTATCGTAGCAATCATAATAATTCATGGGCACTTTATTTTATTTTTTCCTATCACACAAAGAAAAATTATAAAATAATAGTTAATAATAAAGCATTACAGCTTACAGCTAATTTACTTATTTAAATTCTCAATAAAAGCTTCATAACAACACGTTTTTTACATGGTTTTTATATCCTTCAAAACATGATAAAACATTTTTTTTTAACCCTGAAGCATGTCTTTTTAAAATTTATTTCTTGGACATGACATTACTAGTTACAGGTGTGAGCTGTGAGCCAACGTTCATACAATTATAACCTGGGTTTCGTGTCGCTTATGACTTGGCCGGTCTGGGCGGGGGGCAACCGGCGCGAGAAACTCGGTTACCGAGTTTCGTATTTTGTGTCGCGAAAAGAGCGGGTCTTCGCGACCCGCTAGTGACGCCAGTGTGTCGTGAGCGACCCGGGTCTTGTAAAACGATCGATTGACCCAGGACTAATGTCCCTAGGGTGCCCCTACCCAGAAAAAAAATTTCAATTTTTTTAATATTTTTTTTTTATTTGGAATCAAAAAATACCTATAACCCCAGATTTTAACCCTCCTACCCTATCCTCACATTTTTTTATGGCGGTTTTAGTATTTTTGTATGAACAAATTTATTAATTACTAGCTTTTCCCGCGGCTTCGCTCGCATGGTGTAAGGGGGGTTCCCACTCCGCCTCCTCCCCCCTCCCCCCCCCCCCCCTCACTGCTCTCCCCCCTCCCTCCCCCTCCCCCCTCCCCACTCCCCACTCCCCCCTCCTACTTTTGTATTTTTGTATGAACAAATTTAACCGTCGCGTCGCGTCGTTTGTATTTCAAACACCATGTTTTTCACACGGACAATTATATGTGGCATGTTCTCGCTTGGGTAATCATCGAGATTATTTGTGTTGGCTAAAGACGGACTGCCAGAAAATATCGTACGCTCAATTGCTCTTCGAAATTAATATTGATTTTCTTATTTTAATTTTCTTACTTTATGATTAAAAATATATTACTTTTTTCACTTTACATTAAACTTTTAAGAGATCAAACAATGAATATGTCCGTTACTTTAATGAAACACACTGTATTGAGAAATTGGTGTTTTTTTTTATTTTTTATCGGCGATCATCGTCTAAAGCGCTCCATTCCTCTTTCTATCATAGATCCCATCCCCGCACTTAGAACACCTTTGTTGAGTTTTTATTTTACAAGCAAAATATATATGTATAGTTAAAAAGTGTTAATTTCAATATTAAGCAAAATATTCACTAGAAATAATTTATATGGCAGAACAACTTTTGCAGTTTCTGAAAAAAAACGCGGTCACTGAAACGCTGTCCAAAACGTTGGCTGAAGAAGGAGGTAGCGCAACACGGCATAACACCCCAAAAACTTCTCCCAAATATCTACCATCAATTTCTTCATTTTTAAAAATTAATTTAAATTAAATTTTACCTTTTTACTCTACAAGAAAAATCTTTTATCTCCGTAATCCTAAAGATAAGACAAACAGTTTCATATAAATATTAGCTATTTTATTTAATTGGGTCATTAAGTAATATATGTAAATTCAACTACATATATCTTTTAGAAAGGATTTTTAAGAGTGTCGCACTTCAAAATAATATTTCCAAAATGTGGAAATTGAATTGTGTCTTATTTTTGGCTATATTGGTTACTGCCCCAGCCGTAAATTCAGAAGAATGGTCTTCATTTGAACCAGCAGAGTTGTACGGTGAAGAATTCAATCCTAGAGGTAACTATTTATATTTTTTTTAAATTCTCTATGTCGGGGGTTCTAAGTCAAAAGTGCGTTACATAGTAACATTTTGCTACTTTTCGGGAAAAGCAAAAACAAAAAAATTGTTAAACTTTGATAATTTTATTTTTCCTTTTCGTTATCATCATAAAGGACCTTGGGGTTATATTTGATAGTAACTGAATTTCGATAAACATACCGACCACATAGTCACTAGCGAATCTTCTATGCTTGGTTTCATAATCCGTTCCTGTAAACAATTCAAAGATCCTATTGCTTTCAAAATAGTATATTTCTCACACGTTCGTAGTATCCTCGAAAACGCATCTCAAGTGTGGAACCCAGGCTATGCAATACACAAAAATAGAATTGAAAGTGTTCAAAATAGATTTTTGAGGTACTTTAACATCCGTTCTTTTCGATCTCATGTTAGTAATGAAGACTTTGAAAAGTACTTCAATATACAGACGTTAACTTGCCGAAGAAATAGAGCAGATTCCGTAATCTTATTCAAAATTACACATAACTTAATCGAATAAGTCCTGGGGTCCTAGCATGGTCGATCGATATAGGTTTTATTGAAAATGTCGGTAACTTGTAATCGCTCCCGAGCACGACTGCAGGCCGCTAACGAAAAAATAATAGTTCACGTCAAATAAATCAGGAACCCTTAGTCTTTGTGAACTGTTTTTTGTTCGTTAGCGGCCTGCAGTCGTGTTCGGGAGCGATGACAAGTTACCGACATTTTCGATAAAACCTATATCGATCGACCATGCTAGGACCCCGATCTTATTCAACGCCTATCATTCCGTGTTCCAAATCGCAACCTCAAAGTAATTATTATAAACATTTTTTCAGTTATTTTACAAGTTATGTGCATGAAAAATTCACAGTGTTTCTTTAAATGCTATTTTAGACAATCCCCGCGATATTTTTGCTCTATTTTAAACGAGGCGTGTTTTATAAAACTCTCGTTGGTTCCCGGCATGCGTTGCAATGGCATATTCAAAGAAATACTTTGTTTCTCCCTGAATTACCTTTCCCGTGCGTCTCCGTTCCCCTCCCGCATCCCCTTCCTAGGTAGCTTTATAAATTATAGCATATATGTTATTCTGATGTATGAAGATGATGTATTGTAAAGTTTCATTAAAATCCGTTCAGTAGTTTTTGCGTGAAAGAGTAACAAACACGCATGCATCCATAAAACATTCGCGTTTATAATATTAGTAAGATTTTCACAATTTTCATTTAAATATTATCGATTTTAAAATTAGCGCGCTCTCTCTACAATTCGTATTTACATATCTGTCCATCTTCTTCTTTTTGAGCAGGTATACCGCGCCTTAAATCTAGACGCTTAAAAAATTAAAAATACATCTATTTATTAATTTGTTCCAGCCGTATGTTCCGTGGACATATCCAGTCTAAGCGAGGATGCTCCAGCGATTGTGGCTCTACCAGGAGAGGTCCTGCTGACACCAAATGGAACCACAGGATTTCTGGACTTGGCGGCGGGAGCGCAGATAAAACTGCTCTGTATGGGTAATGAGCTGCGACCGGCCTACAACGACGAAAGACCTGAAACAGCGGTGAGATATAAAAAGGAACGACTGCGAGGCCCTTTTCATTCAAAACTTAAATTTGGATTAGTGGCCTTCATCTCCTTCTTTTCCTAAAAAAGACCCTCCACTCAGCATCATATAATCTAGCACGACAGGAAGATATTTATCTTACCTCTGCAAAAAAACTGTAATTCTAAAAAATTACAAAATTTAACGCATCTGTAGCTTGGAGTGTCTCATAACTCACTGAGTGGTAGAACACAAACACAAAATGGCCGCTATTACAATATGCTACATACAACTGCAAGAACAAGTGTAATTGTGCTAATTATCACGTGTTCACATAAATTCGCACAGTACTGTATATGTTGCCTATTTTCCTTTTGTAATATTTTAATATAGGTATTTACTTATATTTCCAACACGAAAACGTGTACAATGTGACCTTAGACCGGGGTACCCCAGTATGGACACATTTTTCCCTGAAAAATTGTAAAACAAATAAAAAATAAATAAATTTAAAAAAACTCAGTTCAAATCTGTTGGAGTGTAATTTTTTGCAGAAAGCACCCTACAAATCTCAACAATCACCGTCACCCGAAACAACACAACAAAGGGTTTTCTTCGTCTCTCTTTTACTTGTTCTTCATTTGCTGTGATTCCTCGTGTTGTGTGCATGTGTGTGACTTGTGTGTTTGATTCCAGACCCTCATGTGCAACGAGAGCTCCAAGTTCACCAGCTTGGACTGGTTCGAGGGCAGCGATGACCTGACCCATATCACGTGCTCTTGTCCTTCACGCGCCAACTTTGCTGAACAAGCCACGGTAACATCACATAATAATTCCTTTTTCTATAAAATAACTCTCTTTTTATAACTTTTGAAGGTTATTCCCATGTGATATATCATTGAAGAAGAAGATAACAATAAAAATCTAAACGAAAATATGAAAGAGACCGAGTAATAGAAAAAGTTAGTTATCGCAACTGGGACTCGAACCCAGAACCTCTCGTCTAACCGGGACGTGCGCGTTTACCATATTATTAGGCAACCACTCTTTTTATTGGAAACAATCATTCTAAGAATTGGTTTATAACCTAGATAGGGTCACGGATAAATATAATCGATTTTATTTATATGATTCTTAGTATGCAGGCATGGCGCGGCCCATCCTAATGTTCACTCGTGCAGTGAACCGCCAACAAAATTGAACAACATTTTACATAATATTTTTAATTATAAAATTGCACACAATCTTTAAAATAATGGCAAAAAATAGGACACTCCAAGCTGACCTCATGTCCCTGAGACACCCTGTAGGCTCGCACAGGACACACTGTTACCGCTGTGTGGATGCAATGTATAATGACCGTAGATTTACAAACCACCTATATTTTTTACTGTAATGATGAAAGGTAATGAAAGATAATGAAAGATAATGAAAGATAATGAAAGGTAATGAAACAGAAGTGCAATACAGATAAAATGGGCTCAGATATCTCTTGTTTTAATTTGGCGGTGTCTCTCAGATACCCATGTAAGTCAGTGTTAATGGATAAACATAGTGGTCGGTTAGTTAATAAAGAATGACACGTCATCCAAATATTAGTCTGATCGGGCCTATAGTTCCATACAAGAAATTTAAATGGAATGGGGATCTACGATGTCAGGAGATTTTTTAAGAGATTCCTATAAAGACCATATTTTTTAGTAAGAACCCAAAATTTCACGCGGTTCAGTGCCATAGAGCCTGAGAAAATAAAATCTTTTAAATTTCGACCTAGCGTTACGCCCGTAATAGTGATGATTTTTTCCAAAAATGCTACTTATTTGCAGATTTTTTGTATGATTCCTATAAAAGTCATAGTTTTTAGTAAGAATCCAAAATTTCAGGCGGTTCGGTGCTATAGAGCCTGAGAAAAAGACGACGCGCCTTACATTAGGCTTGTAATGGAAGGCACTTCTAGTGTTATATTTCTTATTCTAAAGTTAGACGGTATGTTTTTGCTTGCAGGCTTGCTTCACAGGAGTAACGCAAATCTTTATCGGGGTTCAAGGAGTCGGGAAGCAGTACCGGACCTACATCAGCTGCTTCCGCAAGGCCAACGGACGTGTGGAGTACACTACATACCCCCAAACCGCTGTGAACTTGCTGGCGCAGGATTTGACCGCGCCTCCCACCTTCCAACGTTAGTATCATTCTTTAGTCAGTACCTCATCCCTGAGGATAGTAAATTTCGTATATTATGATAAAATAAATATAAAACTTTTTTCCACATAATTTTATTGACCGTAACCGGTTTCAGCTCGATAAAACCATCTTCAGACTGGTACAAATTATTCTTAGTCTACGGCTTATATACATACTAACATACATAACTATGTACCTACTAACTCTGTTATTGTTCGAGTGACAACTCTATAATCAAGTTTCACATTTCTATTGTTGTACATAGAAGTACATAAAAAACACTTATTTTGTGGAAACAGTTTTCACCCGCCAAATCGCCTACGCGTCGTTAGACATTGTTAATAATTAATAAAGAATTATTCTTTATTAAATATTCTTGTATGAAATGGTAAAAAAGTGACGCAACGAAATTGTTTATTATACATTTATACAATAGAATAAGGTTTTTTTACATAATCCGTGATTTCGGTACTTACCGTTTTCACATAAAAACATCACGTGAGTCATTTTAACATTTTTTTTTGTTTGCATTCTAAATTTTGATACTATTATTTTATTTGTAATATAAAAATTTGAAGATTATTTCATAACCTTTCAAAAACAGTTTTTAGTATTCGGCTACATACAGAAATGTTTCATTTATACAGCTTTAATTGCGAAGCGAAAATAACACAAAGTTTTTATAAATCTGACAGTTAAATATCCACCATTTATACATTTTAGCGAGGCCGCACACCAGACGTACATTTGTATTACGATAACTGTGGCGCCACATTCAATGCCCCCCCTATATTTGCGCGCAAGCACGCACATCAAGGACACGTTTGTAGCGGGTGTAATTTGTGGCGAGATGTTAGCAAGGTTCGCGTTCGATCTTGAATACATGTAGCGCCTCGCCAACAAGTTCGATTTTTGTGACGCAGTGGCTTGCAAAAATGAAAGACAATATTGAATTTTATGTGGAGTTTATTACAGAGGTTGAAAAAACCTTGTATTGTATAACTATGGACTCACTGATTATAGCAATAGACGGATAACAGCAATCATCTAGACCAAAATCGGCAAAAAACTTACTGAATAATTTCATAGACTGGCCTCAAATTTTGAATGCTATAAATATCTGTGTCCCTGTTATATAAATGAAACTTTTCTTCGTCGAACTGTAACTCTTGCAAAATTTTGAAATTACTGTAAATTGCAGAATCTTGAATAAATGGGTGAACCCAATAATGTCTTTTTTTCTCATTAATTGCCACATCAAGAAATCCGTGTCGTCAGATGATGTCGACATTTTCGAGCAGGTATAAACCACAACTGTGCGTCCGGTGTGCGTGTACGTGACACATATACGGAGGCGTCTACTAATATCTACAGGAATTCCAAAAACTGAAAAAATCGAACTAATATCTATGGGAATCAAAGTGGTGACGAATATCTACAGCTCAAACTGTTGATTAATATCTATGAGAACCAAAGTGTTGACGAATATCTACAGTACTGTCAGAGGTTGGATTTGCAATTATGTATAGCATATTGGAATAACGTAATATTGCGTATGCAGTTTAAAAAACTTAATTTATGTAAGTATATGTAAAAATCCCTAATATCGGACTATTGGACACATTTAGCTGATTAGTCCAACCTACGCTCTGTAGATATTAGTTCAACCTACGCTCTGTAGATATTAGTCAACACTCTGAAGTTCGTAGATATTAGTTCAACATACGAGCTGTAGATATTCGTCAAACATACAGGCTGTAGATATTAGTATCTGGAATCACATATACTCCAAGCAAAAATGTAGCATGCATATTGTGATGACGTAAATGCTCCGTGAATGTAGTGTGTGGCTCCGGTTATGACCTGCCTTAGTTTTTGTATTCCTCTTAATTTCGTTTCTGTTCTGTTCAGAGGGTCTGTACTTCCCGGGAATGCGCATGCAGAACCTCTACCTCCTCGAGACGCAGCTGGACAACTTCATAGCGATTCTCGGGCCGACCATGGGTGCCCTGCATCTTAAAGATGACTTCCTGGTTCCTGGTCAACTAGCAGCCAGTGCAGACTTCACGCTGGTTCCGGCGCAGAGGACCACCTTTACTTACGTGAACACCGCTCCCCAGTGGAAGGGTTTGAACGAAGGAAACTGGGATGTTTTAGAAAAGGTGAACGTCTTCATTGTTTGTTTATTAATTTTAATTTTCACACCCAGCTGGGCTTTAATATATTTATTATTTTTTAAACACAAAAGAATATTGTTGTATAAAGGTTCGATGACACAAAGCGAGTTTACAAGCTACTATCTACTAAGTTTAAAAGCGGGTAAATGGGCGAGTGAGATTGTCATGATAACGCACAAAACTATCCACTCGCTCAGTAGCGTAGGAAACTGAGGTCGCTGCTAGCGCCAGTAACAAGAATAACGACGCCTGAGTGAACTAGTTTTGTGATGTTTGACAGTCCAGCTATTTATTGGCAGCCATTTTGAAAAACATAAATAAACCAGCCACGAGTAAGCGTGTGGTGAGTAAAGTTGACGACCTTTCAACTTTTTTCGTAGATCGTCAACAATCTGCTAGTTAGCAAGTAACACGATGACACTGAGCGAGTTTACTAACAGATAGTAAATTTCCCAGATAGTAGCCTGTAAACTCGTTCTGTGTCATCGACGCTTAAGGCATATGAGATGTAATCGAAGGCGGCTTCAGAGATGTACTCGAAGTCAGCTTCTTAAATTTCAACCGTACAGACGCTAGCATATTAATACTATCAGAATTAATATAATTTTCAGTTGGAAATAGGGGATGCATATTTGAAGTGAAAAATTCTTTAGCACCATTGTGATTTGAAACACGATGAAATGAAAAAGCTACACTAAAAAGAGACAAACACATACATTTATAGGATTTAGTTTGCAATAGAATGTGATAGAATAAACGGTCTCTTCTTTGTGCGGTATTTCATAGCCTCCCCATTCTTGTCTATTTTAGTTTTCTGAAGGTTTCACTTTTACCGCGTGTAAATTGCGCACACTGTTTATTTTTTTTTTAATTATTGTTTTATTTGGTAAATCTTACAATTTTATATCTTATAATGTATACTTCTCTTCTATTAAAAGCATTTACTTGTGGATGGAAAAATAGTGTATATTTGAAAAAGGATAACAGATTAATACTATACAGATATGATTTTAAATTTTCATGGTCAAAAGTATTTTTGTTATTTGTTTTTGGGGTGTTATGCCGTATTGCGCTACCTCCTCCTTTAGCCAACGTTTCGGACAGCGTTACAGTGTCCATCATCAGGGCAGATGTGTAATTGTTAGTGGTGAAATGTGTGCTTATGTACTTAGAAGCGATACCGTGTCGCCAGCTCCACTCCACTACGAGCTGGTATTACAGAATACTCCACAATGGTTTTTTGAGTTTAGCTTTAGCGTAGCCATCAATTACCGGATACCAAGAACTATTGAGCTTAGCTCCGTCGTATCTATTAATATTAATTGGATTTTTTGTGGATTTTAATTGCCTCCGTAATCAGGCGTGCTCTATGGTTTTGGGTCTTCCCAGGACTTCAGGAACAAATCCAAAGTAATGGCTAGTTTCGATTAAGTGCTCGGCGATTGCCGAGGGTGGCCGAGTTTATAAGCACGAAAGTGTTCTAATATCCTTTTGGAGATCGTCCGCTCTGTCTGGCCTACATAAACCTTGTCACATCCGGAATGACTGACGGAAGGACTGATGATGGACACTGTAACGCTGTCCGAAACGTTGGTTAAAGTTGGAGGTAGCGCAACACGGCATAACACCCCAAAAACAAATAACAATAATACTGTATAGTACAATTATTTTTTTTAAATAGTTTACATTTCTTTTATTACAAAAGAATACAAAAAATATATTTACAGCTAATATGGTTACATCGTAATCGTGATTATAAAATTAAAAGAGATAAATATTTATGCGATTTAGCGATTTCATTGGGCTAAAGCTCCTGGACACGAGAAAACGAATGCATTTCGCCGAGGCACGGCCTATAAAAATGTTGATCATCTTATGTTTAGAACCTTTTGAATTATACTATTTTGCGAGCATATTGTATATTATTGACAGACTATTGTTAGACCCGCGATAATGTATGGCTCCGAATGCTGGACTATGTACAACTCCTACTCTAGGCAACTTGAAACAGCAGAAATGCGAATGCTTAGATGGTCGGCAGGAGTTCACTAAAAGATAACATTAAAAGTTCACGCATTTGTGGTAGCCTGGGTGTCACGGACGTAACCAGTAAATCTGGAGGAACGACAGTTGAGATGGTATGGGCACTTAAGACGGAGACCATCAGACCACACAGTGAAGCAGGCAATGTCTATGCTTCATCGACAGTCATCCAGAGGAAGACCAAATAACTCCTGGATGACTCAATGCTCCAAAATACTTCAGAGAAACGGCCTGGATGAAAGCGATACTCAGAACCGAAGAAGCAACAATATACGTAGGTAATGAGTTGGGACAGCGCAAGGAAGAAGAAAGAGATTCTGTATATTTGCATATTGTATATTTTTTCATTTGTATCATTTTTTTGCAGAGTATCAGGGTTAGAATTGGAGAACTCACAGCCGTGACCACGATCTACAGCGGCACGTGGGGTAACCTCGAGCTGGAGGACGACACTGGAGAAAAGAAGGTCGTCTACCTGAATGCTGCCGCGCTGCAAGTTCCCGTCCCTCTCTACTTTTACAAGGTATTACATATTTACGGTGAAAAGCTTCTTTCTTATAAAATATATAATTAAATGATATTAAATATATTCATAATAGATACTACGTACGCCAATTGTGAAGAAATAATTCTAACATAAAATGAATGTTTTATTTATGAACCGTAAAAATATGGAATGAAGGTTTAAATATAGGTGCCTTCAACGTTTCTCTAAAGCTGTAAGCAGTTTATATGTCTCCATATTAAAATTTGGAGGTATTTTTTTATGACGGCGGGAAATTTTCAGATCGGACGCTCAGAAATCCCGTATGCTGGTGGTGTATTTTAATTATTGACGCGAACGCACGAGTGGATAACTAATAGCGTTTTTCTCACCTTTTAACATAAAATCGAGCAATAAATGTCAGTAAACATCGAACGCCTAAACAGACTTTTTTTTTCGTTATTTGTTTTTGGGGTATTATGCCGTGTTGCGCTACTTCTTTCTTTAGCCAACGTTTCGGACAGCGTTGCAGTGTCCATCATCAGGGCATATCCGGCAGGTGTGCCGGATCACACATCTGCCGGGTTTGCCCTGATGATGGACAAAGCTACGCCATCCGAAACGTTGGCTAAAGAAGGAGGTAGCGCAACACGGCACAACACCCCAAAAACAAATAACGAAAATACTTTTGGCCGTGAACACTGACCGTTCAACTCGTCGGAAGTCGAGTCGTTCCACCGACTCCATCTTTTTTCCACATGTTCCATGTGCAACGGCGTTGTGTGGAGAGCGGATTACGTGGCATGTGACAAGAAGTGTGTTATCGAAGCATCTATTTTCGTAGAAAATATATGGATTGCAAGTTGTCCATTGGAGGAGAAAAACCACTTTCATAAATGACGTTATAAGGAAACACATGGTTTCCTCTTTCACCGCAAGTTGTTCAGATACATCTGTGCATTGCGTTCATTGCGTACGTGAGTCCTAGGATTACTGCCCCTGGCGTGCTGCAAAATCTAAAAATATATCCCCTGTAACATTAAAGTATAACAATTATTATAAGCAATAATTATCTGCCTGAAACACTCATTTTTATTGAAAAAATCTTCCGAGAAAAGATACATGCTGCCAACGGGACTTGAACCCGTGACCTTCTGATTGCCGGTCAGGTGCTCTCACCACTGAGCTATGGCGGCTTATCTCCTACCCGCCAAATAATTCAATATATACTAGTGTTTCATTCAACAATTAATGTTTATTACATTTTTTCCACCTGAAAACAACCAACTTTATTTTTGTGAGAGAGAATTTAGTGTTAAATCTCTCGCTAGGTGGCGTCGAGACAAATTATGTCTACATATTTTGGGAAAATACTTTAACTTGTCATATATTAATTATTATTTTTTAATTGATAAACTAACATTTTTTTATGCATAGCACAAATGGTCACGGGTTCAAGTCCCGTTGGCGGCAAGTATCTTTTCTCCGAAGATTTTTCAATATAGATGAGTGTTTCAGGCAGATAATTATTTCTTATAATAATTGTTACCCTTTGTGCTATGCATAAAAATCTTGTCTTAAACGTTAGTTTATCAATTAAAGTATAGTTGCAACCGCAGTTCAAAGAATCAATAAGTATGCCCAAAAGGTCGAGTGATTTGTCTAAGACTATTTGGACTACGGATCTTATTCCAGTGCTGAGATAATAATTGATATTGAAACAAAAATGCATACTTCGTTACGAACAAACATCAAGAAATATGTTTAGAGGTCGTCCATTAATCACGTGATTTTTTTTTAGCAACTTTTTAACTCCCCCCCCCCCCCCCCCTCCCCTGGTGATATGTGGTGAGGTTTTAGACTAACCCCCCCCCCCCCCAAAACAATGTGTATTTTTTTTAATACAAAGTATTTTGAAATTTTCAGAATATACACAAAGAATAAATACACGTGATATCTCATTACACCCCCCCCCCCCCTCGTGATATTTCATGATTTTTTTCCGAACCCCCCCCCCATTCGAGCCTCACGTGATTAATGGACGACCTCTTATAAGATTGCTGGCAATCATTCAATGTATTTTATTCTTTCAGGTAGTCTATGAGACCGTTACGAAGAAGGCCACCGCCTTCGTGAGTATCAACAACCCACATGTTACTCTGGAAGAAGCAAAGGCGTTGACCTTCTGCATGGACTTCTGTCAGGGATCCGCCGCCTTCAAGTGGCTCGAGTGGGAGCAAAATGACATCTCCAAGGGATACTCCTTCTGCTGTCAAGCAGACGACTTCCAGAAGACCGTTACGCATCTTCCAGTTCTTGCGAACACTGGACTATTTGCATAGATCTATAGATGTAAATTTAATAAATAAAGAACACTGGTTGTTATTTGAGGTTTTCACGGCCAGAGGCATTTTTTTTCTTTATCCACTGGAGTAATTTTATCTACATTTTGACTTAATTATAGTTAATTATATTTTTTTATGAATCCTAAAAGAAGAGATATACGGTTAATATTCGGAGATATGGTTTTTAAAAGAGGGCGGAAAATTTCAAAACCGAAGGATTAAAAATTGGGCTCAAGGATGAAATCAATAATAACGGTTTTTGTACAAGAGTTTTTACTTGAAAATTGTGTATATTCTTATAAATACATGGTATGTGTTGTTCGTTAAATACACTTAAATACAACGTATAATGAAAAAAATCTATGCCGAATTGATTTCTCAGAAGTAAATTGCACATGTATAAACTTACCATAATGTAAACTGTAGATTTCCTTTAAATAAAATAAATAAATTACTTTTCTTATTTATTGAAAGAATGAAAATACAGAAGAGTAAAAGTTTTTTTTTTAATTAGAATGAAGTTAAAAAATTAATGAAATAATTAAAAACACTTTGTTTTTACCACAATAAACTTTATTTAAAAGTCAACATGTTTCAAGAACGATGTTCTCTTCAACAGGACATATAATGTACTAAAACCAAATGATCAAACATAGAAGACAGGTGTGGGTAGAAATGAAATTAGTGGGGGAGGAGTGAGGTGGAAAGGGGCGGTGTTTAGAAGAGCAACAAGGAGGAGGGGGGGTGGGGAAGAGGTGGAAAGGGGGGTGCTTAGAAGAACAAAGACAAAAATTACAATGGGAATATGTTTAAGATAGGGTTATTCACAAAATTAATTTGATTGTTAACAATATTTAAATTTCTATTGACATTTTTCCTAATTTCTAATGACAATAGAAATTTAAATGTCAATAGAAATTTAAATATTATTAACAATCAAATTAATTTTGTGAATAACCCTATCTTAAACATATTCCCATTGTAATTTTTGTCTTTGTTCTTCTAAGCACCCCCCTTTCCACCTCTTCCCCCCCCCCCTCCTCCTTGTTGCTCTTTTAAACACCGCCCCTTTCCACCTCACTCCTCCCCCACTAATTCCATTTCTACCCACACCTGTCTTCTATGTTTGATCATTTGGTTTTAGTACATTATATGTCCTGTTGAAGAGAACATCGTTCTTTAAACATGTTGACTTTTAAATAAAGTTTGTTGTGGTAAAAACAAAGTGTTTTTAATTATTTCATTAATAAAATGGTGTCACAAAGTGAATTTGCTAAATTTGAAGAAGTTAAAAAATTAAATTAATTTAATGAAAAAATAAATTATTTTACTGATGTGAGGCATTTCTTAAAATAGTTCTTTCCTTTTATAAATAACCAATTTTGAACATTTGTGGTATAAAGTGCTTTAGTTTTCGATTTCCTAACACCAGTACTCAGCGAATTGAACCAATGCACGAATTGGGAGAAATATAAGAGAACTGTCGAGTCGCTGGGCGAAAGCTGTTTTCGTTGGACGAATTATGCATTTTACGTATGATGGGTATTAACGGATATTTATTTTTTGTTGTATTTTTTTGTCATCAAAACTTTTTTTCCATATCTGCATGAGACTTGTCTTTATGTCTTTGAAAAACGTTTTTCTCAAATATGAGTTAACACGTGACTTTTTAAATTTTCTTTGCGAGAACATGAATATGTGCAGTCAGAACATGAAAAATGTTTTTGTCCACTGTGCGTCAGCTTGTGGATTTTTAAATTTCGCTTTCTAAAACTAAAATAGTTGCAATCGTAACATGAAAAAGATTTAATTCCACTGTGATTCAGCATGTGACTCGTCAACTGTCCCTTCGTTGAACATGAATAATTGCAGTCGAAACATGAAAATGGTTTTTTTCCGATGTGACTCAACATGTGACGTTTCAAATTATTTTTAAGTGAACATGAATAGCTGCAGTAGGAACATGTCAAAGATTTTTTTCCACTGTGAGTCAGTTTGTGGATTTTTAAATATCGCTTTCTTGAACATGAATAGTTGCAGTCGGAACATAAAAAGGGTTTTTCTGCGCTGTGAGTCAGCAGGTGCTTCTTCAAATATTCCTTAGGAAAACATGAAAACGTACATTCAGAACATGAATAAGGTTTTTCTCCATCGTGAGTAAGCTTGTGGTATTTTAAAGTTCTCTTTGTAGAACATGAATACGTGCAATCGGAACATGAAAAAAGTTTCTCTCCACTGTGAGTGCGCATGTGTACCGTCAAATTTCCCTTTTGAGAACATGAATATGTGCAATCGGAACATGAAAATGGTTTTTCTCCGCTGTGAGTCAACATGTGACATTTCAAATAACTTTTTTGTGAACATAAATAGCTGCAGTCCGAACAAGAAAAAGGTTTTGCAATACTGTGAGTCCGAATGTGATTTTTTAAACTACTCTTTGTAGAACATGAAAAATTGCAATCGTCACATAAAAAGGGTTTTTCCCCAGTATGGATGCGCATGTGTACGTCAAACCGTGACTTATGAGAGCAGGAGTAATTACAATTGTGACAAGAGAATCTTTTTTCCAATGAATGCATCTTCACATCCTTCAATAGGTCTGAAAAAAATTACGGAAAAGGCGTAATTAGAGTAAGCACACTAAATTCATAAAAATGCAAGAACTAGGGAAGAAGCAAGAACTGTGAATTTTGACCCAACTATATACATCTCCCTTCTACCTACTTTCATTGTACCCAGGGCCGGATCTACGAAATCTGGCGCCCTGTGCAGTAGGTACCGATGGCGCCCCCCCCCCCCTACATTTTTTTTTTGATTAAAAAATCGTTCACCCCAATTTTTTTTTTTTTTTTTACACTAATTTATCAAATAAAATCAAGACATATAAAGGGTGTAACTTTTCCAAGTGACCCGGCGGTAGCTCTCACACTCGTTTTTTTTAAAGAGAGAATCGCCAGGAGCCCTATACTCTCTGAATCTATTGGGTAAACATAAAATTATGGTGCTATTTTAATTATTTTAGGAAAAACTCTTTTTGCAAGTTATGCTTAAAAATAATACAACGAATTGTTTGTTTGTGCCCGTACCATGATTTAAGATATAGGTTACGAGACAATGCGGGTGGTTTAGCTGAACTAGATCCATTAGACATTCTTGAGATTTACTGCGTTTATGTATATACCCAACGCGAATATTAATAGAAAAAGCAAATACAAATACGTTCTCATGGCAACGTATAACACAAAAATAGCATCTACAGCTTCTAACTAATAAGAATGTAACCTCAAATTTGTACCTTGCATTTCCCGTGTTGAGTGAACAAACACCAAATTGAGCGAACAAACACTAAACACTGACATATGGTATCAACGGCTTACGAAAGACGCTTACACTGACACCGCAAAATAACAGATCCAACAAATCTAATAGATATTAATTATACATCGAACTTTAAATAATATGTCAAATCAATGATCTGCAATGATCAAGATCAAACTGTCAACACGTAATACGTTGCAACCTGAAAATCCTGCAAACCATGCGATGTTTTTATTAATGGAATTTACTGAAGATTTCATAAGAAAATGGTATTTAACTACCTTCTCCTAGAGACTTAAATCGTACAAAATAAAACAATAGCGAGCGTACGCTAACTAAAATTGTCAGCATTTTGAAAGGCGGTCGGTTTGTTTGTTCTCTTGAACAAAAACATCGCGCTGTGATTGGTTATTGAATTTGGATCGCACCCATTCGTCGTAAAAAACGGTAAAAGATATAATATCTAAGCGCCCTTGAGGTGATTTTTCACAAAAACGGCGCTCTATAAATTGTCCAATTATTATTATTATTATATCTTTTACCGTCGTTTAGTTTAAACGTTTATCTTACGTTTAAACTAAATATATGGAATTTGTGAAAAAATTCTGTAACTGACTGTAAATTCGTAAGCCTGATGCGTGCGCACGACTCTGTTTATTTATGCGTGCGCATTCTGTTTCTTTGGAAAGTGTTGCTAGAGCGTAATAATTATTTCGTACTATGGGTAATTTTGAAACGATTCAGGGAATATTATAACTAAATTTTAATACAATATTTATTTTCTCACGGCGCCCCTTCGAAGTTAGCGCCAGGTTTTTTGCACGTTTTTGAACGTATGGCAGATCCGGCGCTGATTGTACCTATCCTATCTGACAATATTTGCCAATATTACCTGCATGTGTCATTTTTTTCATAGGTACCTCAAAGAAACAATCAGTCCATTGCAGTACAGATCCCGTGTCACCTCCTACGGTATCTCGGTGAGTGTATTCTTCTCTCGATTCTTACGAAACTTGTGCATTTATCAACCCAGTGATTCCCCTGTACCATAATATCAAATCTTACAAGAACGTGCTGTGTAAAATTAAGCTAAGACAGATTCACCAAGTTATTGCCATACAGTGGGTTGCCATATTAATAGGGACACCTATGAAAAATACGTTTTTCTCACTTTGTACTCGCAATACAAAGATATTTATGACTTTAGGTACAGTTTTTATTATTTATTAATAAGAACAATTCATTTGGATAATTTATAGACCATATTTGTTGTAAATTTGCATTTATTTTTTTTTGTTTTGTTATTTTAAAACATTATCGCACAGAAAGCTAATATTTTGTAATACCGCCTTTGGCCGCAATTACAGCTTGTACACGCCGTGGCATACTCTCAATGCACAGTTTTGCATTTTGCTTTAGCTCAGGAGAGTGATGCCATACCCGGATGAGGTTTTCGATGAGCTGCTGCTTGGTAGTGATCACTTCCTTGGCAATCTCCCTCTTCGTGAGCTCCCACAGGTTTTCAATGGGGTTCATGTCAGGGGAATTCCCAGGCCAAGGTAAAACCTGCACGTTTTTTTCAGCTAGGAATGCAGTGACAGACCTGGCTTTATGGCAGGGTGCTGAGTCATGCATAAAAACAAAATCCTGGCCACCAGGGAACCATTCTTCGACTTGAGGTATCAACCGATTTTCCAGTACTTGTCTGTACTGATCCTGCCTCATAGTCCCTTGCACGATGTGGAGGCGCCCCATCCCCATGGAAGAGATGACAGACCACACCATGATACTGGTAGGGTGTTTAATCGTCTCCACAAGGCAGTCCGGGTGGAATTTCTCTCCCTTGCGTCGTCGGACGAACGATGATTTGTCCACCAAAATTTGGAAAATGGACTCATCAGAGAAGCACACCTAGAAAAGTCTATAATCACACCACTGGAATTTTTTAAAAGCTTGTAAACCACAATAATGTTACATAATTACCTTATTCCAGTCCTCAATAGTCATGTGTTGGTGTGCTTTGGCCCATTCCAGTCGTTTCTTCGTCATGGCTGCTGTGAGGCGAGGTTTTTTAGCTGGCCGATAACCAACAAGGCCCTCCTCCGCCAATCTCCTCTGGACTGTCCTTTGAGAGACCTTGATACCTCCTTCATTGATCAACAGGGTCAGAAAAGAAACACTTTTCTTGCGATTTTGTAGACACACGTCTCTGATTTTGCGGTCAGTACGAGGTGTGGTAATTCTTTTTCGGCCACATTTCCCATTACGATCCGCTTCAAGGGGTACATTTTCATAGATTTTTTTCTTTATCCTATTAACAACAGACTTTGAAACACCTGCAAGGGCTGCTATTACCCTCTGGGAATGTTTAGTGTTTAGTAAAAGTGTTTTTATTTCCGCACATTTCCTTGGGGACGTATCTGAAGACCTGGCCATCCTAAAAAAACACAATATTGGGGTCAATATGGCAAAACTATTCATTGAAATAAAAAAAATGAACTAAAACTACACAAAATTAATAGATAATTAATTATTACTTACTTATTTGTACAGCTGAACTTATAAAACTCCTTAAAATAATTATTTTGAATATTTATTTACGAGACGCTCGATCACGCGTTTTCACAAAAATGCTGGCCACTTAGAAATAACCTTAAATTTTTGACAGATGTGAAGCTTTGCCAGTGTTGCCACTTCTTAAAAGTGTCAGTGGTGATACCAGCAGCAAAAATAATAAGGGGATGGCCACCATATCCAAGTAATTTAGAAGTAGAGACAACGTTAACATCAAAAAACCAAAAAAATGTTACTGTCCCTATTAATATGGCAACGCACTGTAGTTTTATCACATTGAAAAACCATTTTTTTAATTACAGTCCATTAATTCGCAGTCAATTTATCTGAGACTACAGTGAATTTTCGCAAATAAAAATCGGTTTTACCTTTTGTCTGGGTAATTCTTTCAGATCGCTCCAAGCATTCTTTTTTAATATCCGGTAGGTCTACGACAATTTCCGTATACGAAATTCCTCCTCCATCGTCTTCTCGGGGTGATGGATCTGCCTTGATGATTACAGACTCTTTAATAATGGTACCTGGAATAATAAATTAACAATACATTGATATATCGAGACACACGTCACAAACAAAAGTACGGTCGCCCGTTTTCAAAATATAACTAAAATAAGAGATGATCAACCGTTTTTTAATTATAATCTGACTATTTAAATACCATTGAGAAACCGCTGAAAACCGTCGGGAAAAAAAAAGAAATTTAAACTCAATTTTAGTAAAGCGAAAGACTCGGATGTCGGCGGCAGAGATTTAATAAATAATTATTCTCAAATATAAAAGAGAAGTTTTAGTTTTTTACAGCCACTGGAAAAAATTATTCCAGCATCAGTATTAAATTAAGTTGTTAGAGTTTCAGGTTCACATTAAGTACAAAACACAATCCGTTAAGAAAAGTATTACCTATTAGCATTGAGGATATATCAATGCCTATTAGAGTTTATTTTACAATAAAAAGTTTAGGTGATGATTTTGCACTTTTATTTCTACCTAGCTGGAGACCGGCCCGCGGTCGGGTCCCAGTTCTCAGGTTTGAAGAAACTGCTTTTCCCGCTTGCGAATTAGAAAGAAGAAGGTTTCAAGAGGCTCCAGATACTAATATCTACAGCCTGTGTGTCTGACGAATATCTACAGCTCATATGTTGAACTAATATCTACGAACTTCAGAGTGTTGATTAATATCTACAGAGCGTAGGTTGAACTAATATCTACAGAGCGTAGGTTGGACTAATCAGCTAAATGTGTCCAATAGTCCGATATTAGGGATTTTTACATACATACTTACATAAATTAAGTTTTTTAAACTGCATACGCAATATTACGTTATTCCAATATGCTATACAGAATTGCAAATCCAACCTCTGCCAGTGCTGTAGATATTCGTCAACACTTTGGTTCTCATAGATATTAATCAACAGTTTGAGCTGTAGATATTCGTCAACACTTTGATTCTCATAGATATTAGTTCGATTTTTTCAGTTTTTGGAATTCCTGTAGATATTAGTAGACGCCTCCTTTCAAGATATCCTTATGTTAGTAAAAAAAAACGGGCTTAAAAAACTAACAACACTGTCAGTGTATTGACAACAGCTCACAATGACACTTTACATAGTCTACATTACCGACTGAAAGACTATGTAGAGACATTCATGTACTCCTAATCCTATAGCAGTTAATTAACATAACAGACAGTAGGTTTTAGTTAAGCTCCGAACCTAATGCCTTTGAGTTTATACCCCGGAGAGAGCGATTCAGCAATGGTAATTAGTTTGAAGCATATTGTTTTTTAAACATATTTATTTGTTATGTTTTTCTTAAAACAAAAAGCTTAATGTGGCGCAGCACGTTGTTGGTAGGGATCGCGAAATGAATTTGGTTAGGCATTGCAATATGTTTTGTTTGTTCGAAAATTTAAATAAATATATTTATATCACAAAGATGGTAGTTACTCACTCTTTGGATTTAACAGAGACACCTAAATGGATTGTTTTTAAAAATAGAATCTAAACAAGTAAATAACTGACATCGTCTGTTTTATGAAAAAAATTCTTGTCATTGTGAAAAAATTATGAGTTGTGTATTAATTGACAAATCTCATCTCTTGTGCAAGTTTCAAGTCACAAAAGGATTGCACTGATTGAACTTAACTATTGATTGGATGAAATTACGGAGGCCTCCAAGCTACAAGAACTACAAAACAAGGTTGGTGGATCTGTTATTTTCCCTGGAATTTTTCTTTGTGCCACTGGACGACCTCCGTAGTCCAGTGGCTAAGACTCTTGACTCACATTCCGGAGGTCGCGGGTTCGAACCCGGCATGCGCAAATAAATTTTATTTGATTAATTTGTGTTATTTCACAATTAATTAATTAAAAATAATATATAGTATATTTGCGGCATGTTCCAGAGTGGAAGATACTATCAGTATCGCCCTGGTGTAAGACCACCATTCAGAATTGAAACGTTGCTTGAAAATGGCTTTAGCCGTGTTTAGTGACCAGATCTGAATAGCCAGGTACTTCCCAACCTTCCTCTTCCCCACCTCCTTCCCCTCCCCATTACCTTCCGCCTCACAACATACCCCAATTGGGGATGCCATAGTCTCACTGGCTCCAGACGGGAGCAGTTGAGATTCTTGTGCGGTATTCACTGTAAAAAAAAAAAAAAAAAAAAAAATTCTTTGTGATATACATATTTGTCCGCGCAAGTAGAGTTTTCATAATCATAATTCTTGGGTATTAATCCCAGAGGGTCTGGGGTTATTTACACACCTCAGGCTCGCATATTATAATGCAGAATTACTTATTTGAGTTTCCTGTGAGCAAATATTTTAAAGGTACAAATAAAAATAACTAATGGACTTCAAGAGCATGCGTCGTATAGAGTATCTATCATAGACTGCGAATCTTTCCACAAAAATTAAAAAATTTATATTAAACAATTAACATTTTTCATGCAAAGCAACTTACTGGGGGTCGTAATAGTTTCAGAACCTTGCAAACGTTCCTTTTTCACATACGGTTTGATATCTATATCTGTATACGGCATTTTACACTCCTCCTTGCACCCTGGTTCCGTCTTGATGGAAACATTCTCTGGGATGAGAAGATCCATGACACCGCTGTGATAGGGTTCAATTATTTGATGAAAAATGCTTCCAGCTCAAAAACATTAACCTGAAAACGAGCATTGTTTTAGCAGAAGTTTATTTTGGGTGTACGAAATATGCATATTGAGTTTCGGATGGAATATCCTGTCATAACAAGACGCATGCATTAAGTGTTTTACGTATGCCGTTGTTTGATATAACGTTAGTAGGTGTGGTAGTCAGATTAGAACATAAAGACGTTAATTAAGGAGTCAGAATATATTTCATCTCGAATTATTTAAAAACAATATTGCATAGGTACTTCAATCCATTGTCTCGAATGTGTCGTCAGTATAATTCCATTGGATGTAACCATATAGTCATCTATGCAAATAGTCTCGCTTACTTTAAAAAGCAAATTAACAATAGACCAACCTAACAAATAATTGAGAATTGAAAATACTTATATTTGATCTTGAACTTGAATGTGAATGGCTGTTTCTTACTCTATTTGTACTTTACTTTTTTGTTTTTCTGTTTTTTACATCGTATATCGATCTTTTTTTATCTTTGTCATCTCTATATTTTATCATCACTATTTTTGTTATCTCTTTTTATACCTCTGTTTATATTTTGCTATTTCTAATTTCTGTTAACTTCTATGTACATATACATAGCGAAAAACAACTATTAAACTGTGCATTCTGTGAATATTTTTAAGTGGAGTATTAACATCTACGCTTTTTACAATCCTAATCTAATGGCTTTTTTATGTTAATACTCTTTAAATGTTCCAAAACAATAAATAAATAGCATTCGGTCATATTTACCATTGCCAACTTATACGTGTATACCACTGTGAAAATCTTTGGTAATTATCGGTTCGGATTGGCCACGCTTATTACGAATAATTTTTAGAAAAAAACTTTAGATTCGCCTTAAGTACTATAAAAGGAAACTTTTTGGCTTTGGGGCGGCGGAAAATAATGCATTTTAATTTTCAATTGCATAAAACCAAAATTCACTTCGCGAATCGACACAGCGAAAATCCGCGGCCGTAGCTGTCACTGTTATGGACTGTAGCTGACTTCGTGGGATACCTGCATGAAATACCGCGAATCACAAACCATGTTGCACAAACCTAGCGTAGCCGCTAAACCACTTGAAAACTGGGATGTTTTTCTTGCGTTGACGCGAGTAGGCGTTATAAAGGGGCACATTCTTTTGTATCACAAACCATGTTACACAAACAAGCCCGCTAGAGAAATTTCATAATTACGCGCTTTATCCCACGAAGTCAGCTACAGTCCATAACAGTGACACTAGTGACAGCTACGGCTGCGGATTTTCGCTGCGTCGTCGGTTCGCGAAGTGAATTTTGGTTTTATGCAATTGAAAATTAAAATGCATTATTTTCCGCCGCCCCAAAGCCAAAAAGTTTCCTTTTATAGTAATTAAGGCGAATCTAAAGTTTTTTTCTAAAAATTATTCGTAATAAGCGTGGCCAATCCGAACCGATATTTACCAAATCTTTTTATACAGGGATATAATTACGAACAAATCTTGACTATGAAGTTGCGTCATAAAAACGGAGAATGCTCGTAATCGTTTCAACTAAAGAATATTGTGATCAACACTCGGGTAAAAAATATCAGCATTAGAAACTACCAATAACTATCTCAGGCATGGGATGATAGAATAAAAACTGCGTGGGTTAAACAGCTTAAAGACTTTAAAGGATAATGCACAATAGGAGTGTAGAAACAGGAAGGCATAAATATACAGGGAAGGATTGAGAGGATTCGAGTTAGCGAAAATATCTGTCAAATATAATAGTGAAGTTATGGGTTATGTTGGGTTATGTGAACATAGACAATAATATAAACATAGACAAAGAAAAATAATAAGATGATATAATCATTCAAGTAGGTACTAAACGATAAAGTAGGGAAAATAGAACGCACTGCACAAAGAAGCAAAAACGACAATCGCGAGAAATGTGGTTCGACAAAATTACAATTGATGATTGTATTTCATCTTTAATATTTGTATTAATGTATTACGCTTAAGGTAGATCCACTTGATAGAACTCTATGTAGGAGGGTTCTTATATTAATAATCTATTTAAGTGGAAAGGTAGGAACGAATTAAAATAAACTAAAAATATAATGAAATGTACATTTTTCCAGTACTTAAAACAAATTGAAAGAGATTAACTTAGGGTTGATTTCACTTAGCTACTTAAATAATTAAATCTTAAAATTAGAAAGTCATTTGCTTAAGCCCACGAAATTGACCTCAATTTATTAAATGTGTGATTCACTTAGATGGATTGGAGTAAAAAAACGTTCATTCGCTTCCCTTTTGATGCTGGTCTTCGAGTCCTCGCGTACACACTAATTCACAAAATATTTTATGTCATTAGTTCACTGGCGCGGCTTGGTAAGAATCCTGGGCTGATTCCTTGGACTGATTTCTGAAGGGCGGAATCAGTATATTTGTTGGCGTTACTTGCGGTCATGGTCGTGGTATGGAGCCAGACAGCTTCCTCGTCAAAAGCTAGGTGAAGATTCTGGTCGGAAGTTTTGCGAGAACGTCCCGGAGAGTCTCGTCGGCTTCTCTAAAGAGTGGAGAGAAACAGCTTCCCCGGGGGAAGGCAGGCGACAACTCTTGTGGTTGCAAGGGTCTCTGAGAAGGTTTTTATAAAAATGGTGAGTTCTGGCGTTATTAAATTATTATCTGTACCATTCATCCGATTGCGATGTAACATAGGTTTTTTGTTGTGAGCACGACTGCGAAAGTTTCTGTACATATAATTGTGAGCTCTGGCGTTATTAAATTTGTAGAAAGGAATTAGCCTAGACGCCGTTCCCGCGATACGGTATCCTACACAAATGCAGATGCTATAAGTGTTTTTTTTTGCTTTAATAGAGCTGTGCTTTTGTTTGACGACTTTAAAGACCGTGCTGGGCTGTATTTTAACAATATTGTGTCCACTTAATCCCACGCAGGCGGGTATAGGTAAGGCCACACTGAGCCCACGCAACGCCACGCCACGTGGGTAGACGTCACCATTTCCATATCTGGACTGCTTACCATCCACACATTTTCTATGGAAACGGGTGCTTTAGAAACATACTAGCCCCACGCAATGCAAACCGACGCCCCCTACGCTACGCGGACCTGCCGCAGCCAGATCGGCGTGGGCCATGTGGAAGGTGGAGGGGGTATGGTCACGCCTACTACGAGATGATTTTACATCTTTTTGGTGTTATCTGAGCATCTAACGTTGTTTCGCTATATCTATGGTTGTTTTTTTGACAGATATTATTAAAAAATGGATGACGAACAGTTTATTGAAGCTTTTAGACGGCACGAAGTTATTTATAAAATCAAATTACAGGATTATAGAGATTCTGCATACGCAGTGCAACTTAGGAAGAAATTTCAGCCATTTATGGCATGATTTTCAATATTATACCCCTATAATGAATGTCAATCAAACTTTAGATCTTTCTCTGGTCCCAATTGACTTTCGAAGATGTGTGTTTTCTTTTTTTATGTCATATTCAATAATTCAATTAAGCTGTGAAGCTCTTCAAATACCACTTTACTCATACGGAAGTACATGAAGAATCGTCCGTCATCAGATTCTAGTTCCTTTAATAAAGTATGGAACTCTCCAAACATTTGTCTTTGTTTGTTAATGTTGTGGACCCAAATACTTCTCACTTTTTTTCTTTTTACGAGAATATTGATTTAACAATAATAATCGTAGCAAATCATCTTCAAATTCACTTTCAAGATATGGCAAAGCTGTCATCTGCTAAGAGAATCACATAAACATAACCTAAAAAATAAATGTCAAATGTGTCAAATCAAACGCGCCTGCGCACAACCACAGACCCCTTGTCACGTGGTCACAGCGACGCGTACGTACGTCTGGCCAGTGTGAACGGTACAGGAACGTTGCGTGGCGTTGCGTCTGCTCAGTATGATCCTTGCTTATAACTCCGATCCAAAAAGTCAACCGAATCTTTGGTGATATTATAAGTCCCCTTCGATTTGTTTATGGTCCCCAGCTACTAAATCAACCAATAGGAATCTTTTATTTGTTGTTGCATTTCTCTGCTTTATTTTCGTTTGACATTCTTGACATTTACGATTTACAAGTGGCATGGTCTTTTTAAACATGGTCGGGAGTCGATTGAAGACGACATGACATTTACATTTTCGACGCGTACATAATGTACGAATATGAATTTTGAGAATTCGCGATTGAAGGAAAAATGGGAGAACAGGACCCGTAATTGGAACTAAATTACAGGTGGGAGTCTTCCTTCTTTGGTTGCAATTTCAGTGTTACTAAAGTATTTTTTGAAATGTATAGTTTAAATTGTATTTTAAACTGTGTTGTAAATGTTTCAGTTTTCAGAACTTATTTATCTTCAACCCGGGATCTAATAATTGACGCTGTCCAACATCACGATTACATCTTAAAAAGGTAAACTTGTTTTCTATATTGCATCTACCTATCTCATTAATTCAATTCATTTCGATAATGGAAAGAAAAAATGCAATACAGCTGTGACAAAGATAAAACAAAGCCGGGCGGCGTTTTGTCCACACAAACATATTCCCCAATTTCCTCTCTTGGATTTTGACACTAGTGCTTATGTTTTTTTTTTTTATTATTTAAAATAGATTTTAACAATTAGCGTTTCATTTGCTTTTTTCACAAGTTCTTATAGGATTTAGGTTTGCTAAATTACCTATTATTCAAGCATGATATTAGATTTTCATGGCCAAAAAGTATTATAGAGATTTATTTTTGGGGTATTGTGCCGTGTTGCGCCAACTGCTTCTTTAGCCAACGTTTTAAATCTACCCTGATGATAGGAACAACACATTATCAGTACGCTTGCACTTTCCGTTCTGATTTTCAACATTTTTTATATTTTTATCAGAACATTAATACATTTAGGTATTCCTATTTTTCAGTGGAATCTGAATCGACAAAACTTTACTTGTTTACAATATACCATTCTCTACACACACTCCAATACATTCGCTTCTGTTTCTGGAGATAGTTACATGAGATTAAGGGAAATAGTATTAGTCATGGTACACGATTCAGAGGTAATTATTATTTTTATTACTTTCATTATACAATAACGTCAGACAAATTTAATGTATTTAAGTAGGTTTGTTTATATAAGTAGGTATCCTATAACTTGGTTTAATATGAGAGCCTTCATAAATTAAAAGATATGGGAGGAAATATAACTACATACATACATAGATATAAACTATAATACGTATACACAAATACAATAAAAATTGCATAATTTTACAAATTTCCATAACTGAACCAAAATAATTTTTAGAAAATATTACTTCTTAAGTCCTATTTTTTATGATTTCAGGAAATATATGGTGAGCTGAGCTGATAAACAAATATAATATTTTTTGAATCCCGTATGAAGCATCAAACATCTTATGCCTCCATGGTCTCTCATGTCTCTCATGGCCTCCATTAATGTTTCCATGGACCTTGGTTTTATCTTGGCAAAATGGTAAATTTATTTTAGACCTGACGAAAGATAAAATACGTTCAAAAGAAAAATTTATCGTTAAAACAATGTCTTCTTGTGGCAATTTGCTACAAAAATATATCCTGCTTATATTGTATTCTTTAAAATATGTGCATGTAATTTTGAGTTTTTCGTTGTTCTGTTATAAGATGAAAATTTTTTAAATTCAGTAGTTTTGTAGGAACGCACAATCATATGTTAATTATACATATATTATTGTATTTCCTGTTTCTACATGTTTAAAATAAAATTCTTATCATGTAATTACGAGTTTTATTTTTAAAATAATGATTTGGGTGGGATTGGGTAGGTTCCGAAAGAAAATTATATTGTCTATGGTTTCGCCTTTTTGTTGTTGCTTACTCTATCCTCGTTATGGTGTGTGACGTCACAAGTCCACGTAAAAAAAAATCGAAAATTATTGCATTTTGATGGTGAAATAGTGACCAAATTTTTCTCATACAAAAGCCCGAAGTTATCGATTTGGTGGGTGGTTTGGTATATTTATGATCCCACGATAACAATTAGTAACTGACCTAGATTGGTGGTAAAAATTTAGAAATGCTTAAATTTAACGTTAGTGTTTCTCAAGGCAATTAATTACACTTAACTCTTAGCAACACTCGCTATTTTCAGCAAATTCACTTGTGGGGTACCTACATAGCAAGGGCGGATTTAGGGGGGAGGGGGGGGGGGGCACGGGGACACGTGCCCCCCCAGAAAGTATTTTTTTGTACTGTGGAGATTCCATCACAATACAGAAAACTGTCTCTATCAAACATTTTTTTGCCCATCCACCCCTTGTGCCCCCCCCCAGAAAAACATCCTGGATCCGCCCTTTACATAGGTCCCCATGAATTTATGTTTCATAAAAATAGAAATAGGCACTATTTTGGGATTTATTTATTTAAAATAAATGAAAGACATATAATAAATCCAAGAAAACTAGTTTATTACATTTTTTACACAAACATGTGAAAAATATAGGAATTTCAAGTGGAGTCATCTCATTTTTCAATCCAGCAGGATTTCCTAGGCCAGGCAAATTCACAATAATGTAATGCGCTCGAACTTATGACAGCGATGGCGGTGTTTTTCTCAATGTATACCTGTTTTTGCTATAAAATGCATTAGAGAGACTATCACTAAGATTTTCATTATTCGGGCTATCATTTTCCGAGCCACCAAAACATAAAAATGTAATTAAAAAAAAATTCTTACATAACTACACTCATGGGCGACCTAGGTCCCAGGTCGTGGGTCCTAGGTTCGGAGGCGTCTACTAATATCTACAGGAATTCCAAAAACTGTAAAAATCGAACTAATATCTATGAGAATCAAAGTGTTGACGAATATCTACAGCTCAAACTGTTGATTAATATCTATGAGAACCAAAGTGTTGACGAATATCTACAGCACTTGCAGAGGTTGGATTTGCAATTGTGTATAGCATATTGGAATAACGTAATATTGCGTATGCAGTTTAAAAAACTTAATTTATGTAAGTATGTATGTAAAAATCCCTAATATCGGACTATTGGACACATTTAGCTGATTAGTCCAACCTATGCTCTGTAGATATTAGTTCAACCTAAGCTCTGTAGATATTAATCAACACTCTGAAGTTCGTAGATATTAGTTCAACATATGAGCTGTAGATATTCGTCAGTCATACAGGCTGTAGATATTAGTATCTGGAGTCCTAGGTTCTAGGTCCTAAGTCTGCCCGGGCGATAGAGAGCTCGATGCTAAGAATGCAAGGAGCCGCAAGCGCGTGAGACTTAAAATAAAATAAATATTTGCGATAATCTGCTTGATGCAGGACTCCCCCGCGAGTAAGGGTTAATAACAAGGTATTAAAAATTTTAACGCCCTTTAAAAAAGATATATAAAATTTACAAATACAAATTACATTTTTTAAATTCATTCTTTTAAATTAGGGAACGTACCCATACTACGTGACATGTTTAGGGGGGGGGGTCTTCAAAATGTCACGCTCCGTACAAATGAGCGGCGGGTTGCTTAGGATTTTGGTCACCGGGGGGGGGGGGGTTAAAAATTGCAAAAAGTTGGTCACGTAGTATGGGTACGTTCCCTTAACATCATTTTCGGATTATATTTATCCAATTACAATTGATTAATTTAATTATATTATGTACCTAGTAGAAAAAAAATCAATCTTATATATAAAAATGAATCGCTAAATGTGTTGCTAAGCGCAAATCTCGAGAGCAGCTTAACCGATTTCGCTAATTCTTTTTTTAGAATATTCCTTAAAGTACGAGGATGGTTCTTACGGAGAGAAAAATTAAGAAAATTGCGCAGAAAATTGGATAATTTCAGAAAACATAACGACTATCGCACGTTTGACAGTTGGCATATTTGAGAATGACATTTTGCAAAACAATGATTGTTAAATCAGGATTCTATTATTGAAAATCTTTAAGTGGATAAATTTATTTAAAGTAGGTACTCCCCTAATAGTTTGAATCGAATCAAGAATTTTAGATATTTTAAATAGGTGCCTATGTTAGGTACCAAATTTAATATACATGAAAAATGGAAATTTGAATAAAAATTGTAAAAGGTGGCACGCGGGCTGTTTAAAAACTGAATATACTGGGATTTAATATATAGAAAGCGGGAGGGGGGGAAGGGGGGAAGGGGAGAGGAGGGACGAAGGGCGGTGAGAGGGGTGGGGGAGGGCGGGGGAGGTGGAGGAGGCGGAGTGGGAACCCCCCTTATACCATGCGAGCGTAGCCGCGGGAAAAAGCTAGTTAGTAATAAAAATAACAAAAATCATAAAAATTTGAAAAACAAAATGATAATAATAAAAGTTTAAAAATGTCCTCTACAAATATCGCTTTTCGAAATATGGTGGAAGAATTGCGTGCTTACTATTGTTGTATTTTATTATGTACCCACCCTCACAATATTGTCAGCTCTATTTTAATGTTCACAAATTTGGAACCAACTCCTAGCGTGCCAACCTTTACAACAAGTAAAGTTATTATATTTCTGCTGTAGGTATTTATATTCTTATTATTTCTATTTTTTAACTTTAAATAATGTCATGTTTCCTACATATAAACTTTAATGGCGCTAATACCCAATTAAAAATGAGAAATCATTTCTCAATTGAATTGGGCAGCTTTATTTAAAAAAAAAAAACCTTTCTGTAATTACACTTAACCCGTCTGCTTGGTTCAATATATTCACACCTCACGATCCGGAAGCCTGGATTTCGCACGTAAATTCTGAAACTGTCACTTTGGATTGAGATTTTAAAATATCTATGCAAGATAGCTTTCATATTTCAAAGACAATAAGAAGCATTAGTTAGTTCTCTTTCTGGTTAAAAGAAAAATACATATGATTGCATGAGAAGAAGAAGGATATTTAGCTTTTAAAATGTAAGGTCGCTCGGGACGTTTTTGGTCTTATGAAAGTATAACACGATTACGTGTTTTGGGAAGTATTTATTCCTAAACAAGCAGACAGGTTAAATGTTCTGTTTTTTTTTTTTTTTTTTTTTTTAATATGTAATGTATTATTATTTATTTTTAATATTTTTTTATTAATTTTTTCTTTACACAGTAGGTATAATATTTACAATACAATTTGTAACCTCACTAGGGCAAGCCCGTGTTGAGGTTAAAATTCTACAAATTAACAAAATAACACAAAATTATATGGGTATTGAAAGAACAATATTGTTGCACGTTTCTTACAGATTGAATAAGAATTTCTTATGGAATTGGTTAGGGTTCGAAATCGTTGGGCTTTGTTGCCGGGAAATCAAGCTCGAGAAAAATCAAGAACTCGAGAAATCATGTACCTATATAGAAATTAAATCGCCGTTTGTTGTGTTGCGTGGCGGCGCGGGCCAAAGCACAGCAGAACCCCTTAATCTCGCTGCAAGCGCTCTGCGGCGTCGTTTTTACACGTTCGTTCGTGTTTCGACTATAGCCAAGTATAGTTTACGTAGTGAGTGTTTCACAGATTATGTGATAAATTGAAATCAAACAGGTAAGTCTTTTCACTTTTATTGACACATCATGGCTTTATTTTTCATATTATTTTTATCAATAATATAATCTAAATATGATCTTAAATTTTACTAGGTACGAGTACCTATCTGTTCTTTGCTATTATTTTTTAGTCAAACTTTAATACATAAAATAACTAACGATACATTAATTATACTTCTTAGTCTAATTATATTTCCTATTTTTGTAAAACAACAACACACAAGCTTAGTTTATAATTATTCTGATATGTTTTTCTTATGTAAGTAATTTGAAATGAATTAATGTGTCATTTTAAATTTGTGAGACGAATATTGCCAGTCTGTTGTGTTGTGTATGTATCACATGTTACTCCAAGGGCTTATTATTAATTTGAATTGCGTTTGTTATAGATTTTACTGAAACGTCACTATAATAGTAAAGATGGAAGCATCAAAAGCATGGAAATATTAAAAAAAAAAATAAGGAATCTGCAAATGCGCAATGCCTAAAGTGCCCAAAAACCATTGCTTGCAAAGGTTCAAATACTAGCGGGTTGGTGAGACATTTAGCACATGTGCATAAAATCAATTTTACTAAATGCGGGACCCAAGAAGAATCCGAATCTGAAGCATCTACAAGTTGAGGTGTGAATGCACCGAAAAAAAGCAGGCCTGGGTATGAAAGTATGTAGCATCAGAAACTAAACTTCAAAACTTCACCGATACAAATATTGGCGAGGCTGGCTGCAAAAGACGGCTTCAACATAAATGGAATCACAAAAAGTGAATTCATTTGTGATTCACTTTCTGCTAAAGTATATAAACTGCCCATGTGTGTTAAAGATGTTATGAATCTAATACTAAAATACTATGAGGATAAGGAAAAAGAAATGATAAAAGAACTTTCAGATATTTGTTCTTCAGGTAACCGGCTGTGAGTATTGACGAGTGGACAAGCATACGTAACAAACGCTATTTTAGTGTTATTTGTCATACCACAGAAACAACACATTACAATTTGGGGTTAGTCTATATACCTGGTAAATGTGGGGCCGTTGAAGTAAGACAAATAGTGGAGGAACGCTTGAAACATTTTGGAGTGAAATTTGAGAGTGATGTTGTTGCCGTAACAAGCGATGGGCCAAACGTAATGAAAAAATTTGGCAGAGAAAGCCCCTGTGAAATGGTTCTATGTGTAAATCATGCCATCCATTTAGCTATTCTTGACACATTTTGCAAAAAAACAGTCAGAAGTTACAGCTGCTAGGAATCCGGAATGCCTTGCATAACGATGACGAACACAGCAGCTCCGATGAAAACAGCAGCTCCGATGAAACCAGCAGAACTGATAACGATGATGAATCTTATATATCTAATTGAGAACCTAGACCGCAAATAATTGATGACATAAACAAAACTAAGACCCGATCGATTATAAGATTTTTCAGAAAGAGTCCTCTAAAATCAATCACACTGCAGAAACATGTAGTAGCCGAATTCAGAGTAGAACTAGTTTTATTACTCGATGTCAGAACTAGATGGAATTCAATGCTGACAATGATTGAACGTTTCTTCAAATTAAAAAATGCAATCAAAAAGGCATTGATAGGCTGGGATTAGACTCGTAATTTTTTTCCTGTAAATCGCTCTTGTAAGCGATTTATTGCCAAATTACCAATGTAAACGACACCAAAATTCACTTAACGTAATTTAAAGCAAGTTACAGAACTTATTCTTTCGGAAGTTTTTTGACAGGTCTAATCGCGCCCGCGCGAATTTCTAGGATAAGCTAAGAGACTTGCGCAAGAAATAGTTCCGAAATGCGCCGTTGCCGCCGTTACGAATGTCAAAAATTAAAAGAAAATTGTTTTCGTAGGATTTTTTTCCTACAAAACTAGTATTTATTTCCACTTATTTAAGTTTTCTGGAAAATGAGCATCCTTCTATTCAATTATCGGTCTAATCCTTTCCAATTTTAATGTTTCTGTTTTTAACATTTACGTGTATGAAATTTTGAATTCGAAGTCGGTTGCTGTCAGCAGATGTCAGGTAGCTGTCATTTGGATGAAACGAAATTAATTGCCACCTTTGACGGCACAAAAATGCGTGGAGAATTGTTTGATTAAAGCCAAAATCTATTTCAATACTTTATTTGGGCCTTTTCGTCTTCATTGACAAAATCGCGTAAATTTGACAGTAGCAGGTCGTTGTTGACAGGAAGCCATCTTACAGCAAATAAATTTACAGATGTAAACGGTCGCATGAGCATTTACACAGGTCGAACTTCCGAACAACTTCCGTGATCATTAATTACCAAAAGACAGATGCATATGTAAACGCTCCTGTGAGTGACCTGTCAAAATTTTATGTAATCCGTAAATTTTAATTACGAGTCTAACCCCAGCCATAGATTTAGATAGCTGACAAAAATGGAATGAAGATAATATTACTGTGCTACAAAAACTGCAGATGATAATATTAACACCAACAAAACTTGCAGTAGAGGCGTTGAATAGGCAAGATGCCAATTTATGGACTGCAGAGGCTATAATAGACGTATTGCTAAAAAAATTAGAAAGTATCAATGATCCTTTGGCCCTCAAATCAGTAGATTCACTTAAGTTGAAAATATCAGAGCGCCGTAATACGTCTCTAATATCGCTGCTAAAATACCTGAACAGCCCTGACAATTTCATGCATAAAAGTAACTACTTCATTGATAAACAATAAGACATTTTTGATCGGATATGCTGAAAGAGAATATAATCGTTTATACCCTGCCATCACAACTTTGACCGAAAATGGGTCGGGAGTGGTAGAAGAAGTAAGCTCATCAGAACATGAACCCGAAAGGCATTTCAACAAATGAGGAGGCAAGTGCAGTGGCACTGTCAAAATCTATAGTAAAGAAGGAGTTCTTACTTTTTGAACAGACTGGGAAGAGGTCACCAAATTTAGAATCAATGTACAAAGCATTGCTTTCAGTTAAGCCTACTTCAACTGAAAATGAAAGAGTGTTTTCAATTTCAGGAAATATAGTTAATAAAATAAGAAACCGGCTGTCTGATAAAGCTATTATCAGACAGCCGGTTATATTAGTTTTTCTAAAGGCATATTTCATCAGACAGAGTAAGCTGACCTAATTGTTATGTATCTGTCTGTCTGTATGTTCAGCTCCTCAGTGTGAGATGTTCCATTGATCTTGCAAAGTTTTCATTTGTTTTTATTCTAATTAACATGCCATAAATGGTGCTGTGATTGTAATTTAATTATAATTTACATTTATTTTCTACCTGAATTTAAGATAATAACGTTTTCTTTCATGTTATTTTTTTTTTGTTTTACAGAAGCTATTTTTGTTTACAAGTTTTAAGTTGATTTTTTTTCTAAATAACCAGCCAAAAATGGTGCTGTGATTGTAATTTAATTATAAGTTAAGATATTAATGTTTTCTTTCATGTTGATTTTTGTTTAGTTTAATAGAAGCTACTTTTGTTTATAAGTTCTAAATAACCAGCCAAAAATGGTGCAGTCATTATAATTATGAGTCTGAATAATATTATTTCTGTATTTTTTTTTAAAGTTTCATAAGATTAATATTTTTTAATATAATCAATAAAAGTTTTATAATTAATTTGATACTTTTATTTGAGAGGAAAACCACTGAATTGTCACTTGTTTTGTTTTTGCTATTATTTGATTATTAAGTGGGTGATCGACGTACAAGCCTATACCGCGGTTTTAAAAACCGTCGGTTTTACTCGCGGCTCGTTGGTGCTGATCGACTAGCGAGTAAAACTGTCGTATCGTAGTCGAATTGAGGTTAACATGTCTTGTTCGGGGTCTGAAGCTTTGTGTTATCTTGGTATTATAGCATACCACGAATTAAAAATTATTATTAAATAAAAATAAAAAAATTAAAAAAAATATAAATTTTAATAAATAAAATAAGAAATAAATTAAGAATTTTTATTAATAAATTTTTTAATAGATTTTTTTTTTATTAATTATTTCCCTTGTTTTTGTATTCGCTTGATTTAATTTGCCATAAACAGGGACACTCTCGGAAGCCATTTATGAATTCTACGATGAAATAGTGACTGTGAATTCGCAATCCATTATTACGTGACGTCTGTCCTCTAGCTCTATCGCCGATAACTGGCGGCTTGGCTCGCCGGCCGTGATCGACACGCAGTTTTGAACGACGAGCCGAGTAAAAAATCAAGCAAACATGACGAGCCACGAGCCAGGCTCGTCAAATCACAAAACCGCGGTTTTGCAACGATACACCGGCGAGCTTTACCGACGAGCCATAAGACCGCGGTTTTACTCGCGCGTCGATCAGGGCCTTTAGAAGAAACCATTCAATATATATTATTTATACATGGTGTCATCAGCTTAGTAGGTACCCAGTTTAATTATCATTAAAAATAAATCATTCTGGAAATACAGTATTTAACAAAGGTTTGCGTAATGTAATTTGCAGTTAATTTTTTAAAGTTTGAATACTCTTTTTAAATAAAATATTTCTAGTATTTAATTATGAATAATAAATCAATCTGTTATATTATAATATAACAAACGCTTATAAAATAGTTTGAATACTTTTTTTATATTATTTTCCAGTAATTATGCTTAATAAACAAATCTGTTACTTTTCTGAGTGTGCAGTTTCCGGACATTCCACACTTTCAAATTTTCTCCATGCTGAGTCGGCAAGTGATTTCTAAAATTATTATTCGTAAAACATGAATAGTTGTAGTCCAAACAAGCAAAATATTTTAACAGATGAGAGTCAGCTGGTGGATTTTTAAATACCCATTTCTAGAACATAATAAATAAATGCCATCGGAAATTAAAAAAGCTTTTCTTCGCAGTAAGTCAGCATGTGTCTTCAAGTTATCGTTACGAGAAAATGAAGACGTACATTCAAAACATCAACAAGGTTTTTTTCCACTATGAGTAAGCAAGTGACGATTTAATCTTCTCTTAGTAAAAGATGTATAGCGGCAGTTAGAACACGAAAAGGGTGGTTCTGCACTGTGAGTCAGCTTGTGGATTTTTAAATTAGTCTTTCTAGTACATGAATACGTGCAGTCAGAGCATGAAAAAGGTTTTCCTTTTCTGTGAGTCTTCAGTATGTGTGACGTCAAATTTCCCTTATGAGAACATGAATATGTGCAGTAGGAACATGAAAAAGGTTTACCTTTAATGTGAGTCAGCAAGTGACGATTTAAACTTTTCTTAGTAAAAGATGAATAGCGGCAGTCAGAACATGAAAAGGGTGGTTCTGCACTGTGAGTCAGCTTGTGGATTTTTAAATTACTCTTTCTAGTACATGAATACTTGCATTCAGAGCATGAAAAAGGTTTTTCTTTACTGTGAGTCTGTATGTGTGTCGCCAAATTTCCCTTTTGAGAACATGAATATGTGCAGTGGGAACATGAAAAAGGTTTATCTTTAATGTGAGTCAGCAAGTGACTTTTGAAATTTGCCTTCCTAAAAGATGAATAGTTGCAGTCAGAACATGAAAAAGGTTCTTTTCCGCTGTGAGTCAGCTTGTGGATTTTTAAAGACCTCTCTCTAAAACACGTATACGCGCAGTCAGAACACGAAAGAGGTTTTTTTTTGCTGTGAATCAGCATATGTTTCGTCAAATTTATCTTTTGAAAACATGAATATGTGCAGTACGAACATGAAAAAGGTTTTTTTCCACTGTGAGACAGCAAATGAATTCTTAAACTACTCTTCGAAGAACTTGAATAGATGCAGTGCGAACAAGCAAAAGGTTTTTCTCTGCTATGAATCCACATGTGTTCTTTCAAACGACTCTTTTGAGAACATGCATAATTGCAGTCAGAACATGAAAAAGGTTTTTCTCCGCTGTGAGTCAGCAAATGAATTCTTAAATGACTCTTCGTAGAACCCGAATAGTTGCAGTCCGGACAAGCAAAAGGTTTCTTTCTGCTATGAGTCAACGTATGTACTTTCAAACTACTCTTTTGAGAACATGCATAATTGCATTCAGAACATGAAAAAGGTTTTTCTCCGGTGTGAATCATTATGTGCTTTTTTAAAATACTCTTCCAAGTACATGTATAGTTGCAATCGTAACATGAAAATTTTTTTTCTTTACTGTGAGTCTGCATGTGCGACTTCAAATATCTTTTATAATAACATGAATATGTGCAGTAAGAACATAAAAAGGGGTTCTCTCCACTGTGAGAAAGCAAGTGAAGTCTTAAATTACTCTTTGTGGAGCTTGAATAGTTGCAGTCCGAACAAGTAAAAGGTTTTTTTCCGCTATGAGTCAACATGTGTACTTTCAAACGACTTTTTCGAGAACATGCATAATTGCAGTCAGAACATGAAAAGGGTTTTTCTCCGGTGTGAGTCATTACGTGCTTTCTTAAAATACTCTTCGCAGAACATGTATAGTTGCAATCGTAACATGAAAATGTTTTTTCGTCGCTGTGAGTCCGCATGTGTAACGTCAAATATCTTTTATGAGAACATGAATATGTGCAGTAAGAACATAAAAAGGGTTTCTTTCCACTGTGAGAAAGCAAGTGAAGTCTTAAATTTCTCTTCGTAGAACTTGAATAGTTGCAGTCCGAACAAGCATAAGGTTTTTCTCCGCTATGAGTCAGCATGTGGACTTTCAAATAACCCTTTTGACTACATGAATAGTTGCATTCGGAACATGTAAAGGGTTTTTCTCCACTGTGAGTCGTCACATGTTTTATTAAATTACTTTTGGTAGAACATGTATAGTTGCAGTCGTAACATGAGAAAGGTTTTTTTCCACTGTGAGTCCGCATATGTGTCGTCAACTGTCCCTTTGTAAAACATGAATACTTGCAGTTGCAACATGAAAAACATTTCTCTCCAGTATGGGTGAGGAGGTGTAGCTCTAACCCTGACTTACGAGAACAAGAATAGTTACAACTTGGGCAAGAGAATCGTTTTTTCTCAGGATGCGTCTCCAGATCCTTCAATGAGTCTAAAAAAATTACGAAAAAGCTTAATTAGTTAACTAAAGTAAATTCGTAAATTCACAAGAACTAGAAGACCAAGAATTAGGAATTTTAACAAATAAAATTCCATTTTACCTGTTGCCTGGGTAATTCTTTCAGATCGCTCTAAGCATTCTTTTTTAATATCCGGTAGGTCCACGACAATTTCCATATAAGAAAATCCCACTTCATCTTCTTCTCGGGGTGATAGATCTGTATTGATGACAGCCTCTTCATTAATAATACCTGTAATAATAAAATGACAAATTCATTTTTAGAAAATGAATTTTATAAAATACATTATGATAAAACTATACTAACAGACAGAACAATTAGTCATAATAGACCTGATTTAACATGACAAAATTTAAAAAAAAAACTTATAATAATAATATCTTTATTTGGAAAACAAACAGCTTTACAAAGATACATAAAAAAAGAGTGCTAAAATAAAACAGTAAGCCTAAAAACATGTTTTCGCTGATAATTTTTTTTTTTTTTTTAGTAGCTAGACAAGAAAAACATAAAGAAAAACTAAGAAAAAAAAATAGTTAAGAGAAGCTAAATACTTAAATATGCATGATAATATAGAAAAACGCAATAAAGGGTAAGCTTATGATCTATAGCAGCCTTACTCATCATAAAACCGTACCACGGCTCTGTAGCGTCGCGGTAGCTACAGAGTGGAGTAAGCCTACACTGCTCAGGGTAAAAATCTTTACTCATCATCATAATGTTTCTCGACAGCTGTTATGATTTTTTTACAGTAGCAACACTGTTCCAAAGGTCAAAAACGCGGCCAATTTAGCATTTCGCGGCATAAGCTTGTTGAGTAAGGCTGTAGGAGTATAAGAATGATATGTATGTAAATTAGGGAATATGAACTCCACAGGAGGACTCCAGATACTAATATCTACAGCCTGTATGTCTGACGAATATCTACAGCTCATATGTTGAACTAATATCTACGAACTTCAGAGTGTTGATTAAATCTACAGAGCTTAGGTTGAACTAATATCTACAGAGCATAGGTTGGACTAATCAGCTAAATGTGTCCAATAGTCCGATATTAGGGATTTTTACATACATACTTACATAAATTAAGTTTTTTAAACTGCATACGCAATGATACGTTATTCCAATATGCTATACATAATTGCAAATCCAACCTCTGCCAGTGCTGTAGATATTCGTCAACACTTTGGTTCTCATAGATATTAATCAACGGTTTGAGCTGTAGATATTCGTCAACACTTTGATTCTCATAGATATTAGTTAGATTTTTTCAGTTTTTGGAATTCCTGTAGATATTAGTAGACGCCTCCCACAGGAGGACCTGAGGAAAATAATTTCCCTCAGGGCCTATGTCATCTTTGGGGATGCTGTGTGGAGGGTTTTTTAAGGAAAGGAAGGAGAGGAGTGTTCTGGGAAGGAAAAGGCTTTAAGGGGTGGGTAGGAATCTGGGGTTCAGTGTGTCCTGGTCATCCGCCTCCAAGACCTAGACAAACCTCACCCTATGAATATATTGCAAATTAGGAAAAGAAATCTGATAAATAATACAATAAATATAAATATGGATATAAAGTGGTGTGTTGTGATGCATTACATTTATCTAAAAGTGTTGCTTTGAATTTGTTGAAAGTTATATTGAAGATGTCTGTATGTGTGAGGTGTGTGTTATGATAGTGGCAGGCTCGATGTATGAATTCATTTTGTAAGTAGTTGGTGTTGGAGCGGCTGTTATAAAAAAGGGATACGTTTCTGCCATTGCGACCAGGAACTCTAATATCTATTTTTTGTAAAAGATACGGGGAAGATATCGTATTATTTAGGATTCTGTACAATAAAAATTGATCAGAAATAATTCTCCTACAATTTAATTTCGGGATTTTAAAGAATTGACGGATATCTTCATTTGATTGGAATGCATAAAACGACCGAAAATTTATGTGAGAGAGAAATATCATTGATGTCGCTATTCCAAATTCCTGTAATATTCAGAAAACTGTTTCTGAAAAAATAAGAAAATATACAGATTTAGGAAATGAGATTAGAATTTGGCATTCTCAGACTATAAAAATATTATCATTTGTTATTTCGGCTACTGGCATTATACCTAGCTCTCTCATTCAAAATTTAGGCATATTAGATTTGTCAAAGAATTTATATATAAAAATGCAAAAATACAAAAAATGTAAATTGTCTTTGATTTTTTTCTGACAGACGGCATTAATTTTGAAGTTTCAAGTTTCAACAGATTTATTTTTCTATTCTACACAGCGCCGGATCTGCCATACGTTCAAAAACGTGCAAAAAACCTGGCGCCAACCGAAGGGGCGCCGTGAGAAAATAAATATTGTATTAAAAATTTGCTATAATATTCCCTGAATCGTTTAAAAATTACCCATAGTACGAAATAATTATTACGCTCTAGCAACACTTTCCAAAGATACAGACTGCGCACGCATCTGGTTTTAATTCAACGAAATTCAACGATTTACGAATTTATAGTCAGTTACAGAATTTTTTACAAATTCCATATATTTAGTTTAAACGTAAGATCTATTTTTCCATATATATTTTACTGTATTTTACGACGAATGAGTGCAATCCAAATTCATTAACCAACCACAGCGCCGTACTTTTATTCAACAGAACAAACAAACCGACGGCGCCTTTCACGATTTAAGCCTTTGCTTTTGCACGATTTAAGTCTCTAGGAGAATGTGGTTAAAGAACATTTTCTTATGAAATCTTCAGTAAATTCAAAATTCCATTAGCATAAACATCGCACGGTTTGCAAGGTTCTTCTTCTTCTTCTTGTTGTGCCTTGTCCGTTCAACGGACGTTGGCTATCGGACTATGCGGACTTTGTTTACTGCGGCCCGGAACAGCTCCACGGTAGACTGGCCAAACCACTGTCTCAGGTTTTTCAGCCATGAGGTTCTCCTTCTTCCAGGGCCCTGTCTTCCGGCAATCTTTCCCTGCATTATGAGATGCAGGATCTCATACTTCTCTGGATGTCTCATCACGTGTCCAAGATATTGAAGTTTTCGGATTTTTATGGTTTTAATAACTTCCTTTTCTTTGCAAGGTTGCAACTTGTTAACAGTTTCATCATTGTTTTGACAGTTGAAGTTCCTTAAATGTACCTATAATTAATTTCTATTAGATTTGTTATTTTACAGTCAGTAATAATCAGTGTAAGCGTCTTTCGTAAGCCGTTGATACCATAGATACGTTCGTGTTTGTTCGCTCAACACAGAACACAGGGGAAATGGAAATGCAAGGTACAAATTTGAGGTTATATTATTAGATTTTTTAATTTATAACTACATTTCTATTGGTTGTTAGAGGTTGTGGATTGTGGATTACAATGAATAGAACAATAATTTTAAAAAACTTTCAGGCTCGCAGAATCTAAAACTTAGAATTAAAGAGCATAATGACATAAAAAACTCGTTTCCATTGGGAATTTTTTATTCCAATTTCTCCAGCACCGATAAAAAATGATGTCCCGCGCAATGACGTTACAATGGTCCCGAGCACATCTAAACAGATATCTATCGCAGAAATTCCTCCGGTCGAATTATTAGAAGATAAAAATAACGTTACTGATAGCAGTTTAAATTTAATTCTGTTTTCAGAGCTTGATTTGAAAGATCCCGGATGCTGGCCAAAGTTATCTCAAAATTCCATTAGTTTATTAGTTCAGGAAGGTCCTGTACAATTGAAAGGTTTTGATTTTCCTATTACGAACAAGCGTAAATTTAATACTGAGTATTATTACAAGAAACTGCCTAATGGAGAAGAATTACATAGATCGTGGCTTATTTATTCGAAAACTTTAGATAGGGTTACACCCTTTATATGTCTTGATTTTATTTGATAAATTAGTGTAAAAAAAAAAAAAAAAAATTTAAAAAAAAAAAATGTAGGGGGGGGGGGGGGCGCCATCGGTACCTACTGCACAGGGCGCTAGATTTCGTAGATCCGGCCCTGATTCTACAACAAAAAATGATGACCGTAAGTTATGTAATTATTTATTACTTTTATTTTGGGGTGAAATGCAGATCCGGGCACAGTTTGGAAATTTAATAAAAAGGCACTTTCTAGATGAGAAAAGTGTGGAGAAGATGAATAAAAAATAAATTAAGGCGCGCTCGGCAAAATTGAGGGAGATACAACCGTTCAAAGTATTTAAAAATTCACTTCGCGAACTGATATTGACAGTTCGTTCGCCATGTTTTCATTGCTTATGTTGGATCCCAGACCTAATACAGAATTAATAGTACGCCAAAATCACAAACCATATTACACAAACCTAGCGTAGCCGCTAAACCACTTGAAAACTGGGATGTTTTTTTGCCGTGACGCGAGCAGGCGCTACGAAGGGGGCACTTTCTTTTCTATCACAAACCATGTTTAGCGTATTAGGTTATAAAAAAAATGGCGGGCGGACGCGGGCGAACTGTCAATATCAGTTTGTAAAGTGAAATTTTAAATACTTTGAACGGTTGTATCTCCCTCAATTTTGCCGAGCGCGCCTTAATTTTTGTTTTATTCTGCTTTTCCACACTTTTCTCATCTAGAAAGTGCCTTTTTATTAAATTTCCAAACTGTGCCCGGATCTGCATTCCTCCCTTATTTTGTATTTGTTTACATTAATAAATATATTTTGTAAGATATCGTAAGCTTTCCAAAAAGTAATTAGGTAATATAAAAGGACATTATAACCTCAAATTCGCTTTGGACACAACGAACCCGTGTATTTTTTGCTTTTATCATAATATTGTGTCAGTATTAGGGTTCATGATTTCTCGAGCTTTCCAATTTCTCGGGTCTCGAGGCTAATTTCTCGGGGCTTCTCGGGTTGCCGAGAAATTTACATTTACGTACGTTTTCTCATATTATTTGGTTCCAATAACGTCAACAAATTCAGTGGTTTTCCTCTCAAATAAAAGTATCAAATCAATTATAAAACTTTTATTGAATATATTCAAAAACATTAATCTTATGAATAAGCTAATTAAGTTTTTTTTTTTAAATACAGAAATAATATTATTCAGACTCATAATTATAATGACAGCACCATTTTTGGCTGCTTATTTAGAACTTATAAACAAAAGTACTTCTATTAAACTAAACAAAAAATCAACATGAAAGAAAACGTTAATATCTTAACTTATAATTAAATTACAATCACAGCACCATTTTTGGCTGGTTATTTAGAAAAAAATCAACATAAAACTTGTAAACAAAAATAGCTTCTATAAAACAAAACAAAAAATAACATGAAAGAAAACGTTAATATCTTAAATTCAGGTAGAAAATAAATGTAAATTATAATTAAATTACAATCACAGCACCATTTATGGCATGTTAATTAGAATAAAAACAAATGAAAACTTTGCAAGATCAATGAAACATCTCACGCTGAGGAGCTGAATATACAGACAGACAGATACATAACAATTAGGTCAGCTTACTCTGTCTGATGAAATATGCCTTTAGAAAAACTAAAGCATTTATAACATTATCAGACATTCTTATTTTATTAACTATATTTCCTGAAATTGAAAACACTCTTTCATTTTCAGTTGAAGTAGGCTTAACTGAAAGCAATGCTTTGTACATTGATTCTAAATTTGGTGACCTCTTCCCAGTCTGTTCAAAAAGTAAGAACTCTTTCTTTACTATAGATTTTGACAGTGCCACTGCACTTGCCTCCTCATTTGTTGAAATGCCTTTAATTGATTTTTCTAATTGAATTTCGAAGCTTTCGGGTTCATTTCTATATAGGTACATTCTCGAGCCGAGAATTCCCGGGAATGAACCCTAGTCAGTATATTAATTTATACTTTATATGTCACTGTTTATTACTAACCTCATTTGCATGTTGATAATTGATTACATTCGTAGTTATTTAACCCCTCCGAATTTTCGAGAATATTCGCTTTTGGTGTCTCTAAAAAAATTACATTTTACGAAAACTTTTTGTTATTACCGCTTCACAATTAAAGTTCTATAAATGAAACATTTCTGAATGTAGCCGAATAGTAAAAACTGTTTTAGAAAGGTTACAAAATGAGCTTTCAAATTATTATATTACAAAAAAAGATTATCTATTGTAAATATTAAAATTTAGAACGCAAATATTAAAAATAGGTAAAAATGACTCACATGATGTTTTTTTATGAAAATGGTATTAAAATCATAGATTATGTAAACAACAATACTTATTCTATTGTATATATGTGTAATAAACACTTTTGTCGAGCCGCCGGTAGTAAATTTGGGCGGGAAAATATTTTTTTCAACTACGTGACTGACAGCTGATTCCTGTTGTGTATTTCTATAGACAACTTGATAGGGATGTACAGCTTGATCTACTATCGACCTTATACTTTTTGTTTTAGGGATGTAACTAAAACAATAACGGAGTTAGAACGATTTCTATGGAAACACACACGCTGACGTATAAACACGCTTATTGTACTTGACTGCTGTCTTATTTCTAACGCTTATATCTGCTTACATTGCGGAGGGGTTAAGAAAAGGATTATCACTATCTGGATTATCGCTTCCTTGTTGTCGAGGAAAAGAAGCTCCCTCTCAAAGAGAAGTAGCTTGAGCTCAACGAAAGGAAGCTTCTACTTGAAGTGAAGAATGGTGAGGAGGACCAACGACCAACGGAGAACAATGCTTCAAAGACAACATTTTGGCTGTGATGGAGAGAATGCTTGCAGAGCTTTTGAAACGGAAACGTAAGATTTGATTTAATGTATATTTTTTTTATTTACACTTATACACCCATGGGGCTTTTACATTGGGTTGCAAAATAATTCTTATATTACAGTAGTTAACGATAGGATAAAATTAACTTTTTCCACGCGATCGTAACAACAGTTGATACGGCGAAAGCCATGCCTCACACGCGCCCGTATCAGCCCTTGTTACGCTAACTTCGACTGCCGATATCACAGCGCTACTATGTCACAGTATTTTTTCCCGCTCGCTAGGACATTTGTGTAACTATCACGATGCTGACATCTTCAGGCATATTTCGAAAGTAAAATTGTATTTCGTAAAAAACATCTATAATCAAGTGAATGTATCCTCGTACCTTTGAATGCAAAGTTCTCAATTTACTCCACAGATGGCGCTAGTAGTTTGCGCAGGCGCTCCATGCAATTCCAACTGACCAAATTGGACAAGCGTCGATAACATTTATTATCGAGATCGCGCGTATTCGCACACGTTTGTTTATGTTGTGAAAGTGTGATTTTGAATTTACATAAAAATTTTAGTGTCATCAGAAGTTTTAGAACTTGTTTATACGAATTAATAATAATAAGTGATTGAGGTACCACTTGTGTCTATCAACGCAGTGTCCTGAGTACACGCACGCAGATAAATGGCGCCGTCTTTAAGATAATATGGGTACGTTTTTTACGTTTTTTGTTTTTTATAAACATCTAGGAGTTGTGATTTGGTTTCAAATTGTAGATAATAATCTCATCTGTTTATATAGTATGATAAATCATGCCATAATATGCTGTACTTTGACATAAAATTGGATGGATAGGTATTTGAAATATGACATATACATGTACCGCGTATGGGTATTGAAAAAACGGAGTAGTTCAACACGGGGAAAAGGTTAAAATAACAATAAACTGAAATTATGCATCAGAATGATATCTTGACCTAAAAAAAATGTTTTTAGTTTGTTCAAACACCAAATTTATTACGTTAAAAATATCAGTATTAAAGAAAAAAATTACCTAACTATTAGATATTATAAAGGTGACATATCTTTATCTTTACTATTCTTTATCTTTACTAAGTATAAAATGAAGTCGCTCACGCTGTATGTGCGCTTAGATCTTTTAAACTACGCAACGGATTTTCATGCGGTTTTCACCAATAGATAGAGTGATTCATGAGGAAGGTTTTTAGGTATATAATTTGTCAAGGTTTTGTGTAAATTGGTTGAAATACATAATACATCTGGCCAAGCGGCAGCGGTCAACAGGCAGCGGGCAACAGGCTGACAAACGGGCGGTGTGGATTTGAATTAACAGTTTTTTTTTTTTTTCCAGTGAATACCGCACAAGAATCTCAACTGCTCCCGTCTGGAGCCAGTGAGACTATGGCATCCCCAATTGGGGTATGTTGTGAGGCTGAAGGTAGTGGGTAGGGGAAGGAGGTGGGGAAGAGGAAGGTTGGGAGGTACCTGGCTATTCAGATCTGGTCACCAAACAAGGCTAACGCCATTTTCAAGCAAAGTTTCAATTCTGAATGGTGGTCTTACACCAGGGCGATACAGATAGTATCTTCCACTCTGGAACATGCCACAAATATACTATGTATTATTTTAAATGAATTAATTGTGAAATAACACAAATTAATCAAATAAAATTTATTTGCGCATGCCGGGTTCGAACCCGCGACCTCCGGATTGTGAGTCAAGAGTCTTACCCACTGGACTACGGAGGTCGTCAGATGGCGTTGGTTATAAAGGTTTCGTTAGCCACAGCAACGTGTGGCCGGGTCTGCTAGTATATATTACAATGATTACAACGGAAGTCAGTCAGAAGCCTCAAAAAATTATAATTTATTGTAGTAAGTACCTAAACATAGTAACAAAAGCAGATAATTGAAGTTCAAATACCAGAACCAGAGCAGAGGATGTGATTGTTGAAGTTCAAATACCAGAACCAGAGCAGAGGATGTGATTATTGAAGTTCAAATACCAGAACCAGAGCAGAGGATGTGATTGTTGAAGTTCAAATACCAGAACCAGAGCAGAGGATGTGATTGTTGAAGTTCAAATACCAGAACCAGAGCAGAGGATGTGATTATTGAAGTTCAAATACCAGAACCAGAGCAGAGGATGTGATTGTTGAAGTTCAAATACCAGAACCAGAGCAGAGGATGTGATTATTGAAGACGATTTTAGGGAGATGGTTAGATATTTATTTTATTTTTTTTACATTAACTCCACACAGGAGGCCCAGAGGAAAATAACTTCCCTCAGGGCCTATGTCATCTTTGAAGATGCTGTGTGTCTTTTTGAGGAAAGGAAGGAGTGAACACGGGTCTTGAAGAGACCTATGTTGTAGGAGGGAGGAAACACAGAGGCCGGCAAATCGTTCCACAGCCGAGCCGTTGAACTCAAGAACGAGTTCTCACGTGACTAATGTCAACCGTGTACAAATGTTGGGCGCGTGTTTGGCGTGTTTCCCGACTATGCACCGGTGCCGAGGGGATCAATGACACTAGTTCCTCGGAGCATCTACCATTGTAATACCGGTAGAACAAGGACAGCATTCCCACCTGACACCTGTGCTCTAAAGATTGCAGTCCGTCTGTTAAGGTGGGAGAATATATCAAAGGGACCGCCTGTTTCTGCAGAGTCAAGGTATTTTGGTATTTTTGGTATTTTGGAGCTCCAGACCAGAGGTGACTGCCAAATTCAACCGTGGGGCGCACTTGCGATTTGTACAGGGTTAGCAGTTGTGTACTTACTATACAGTTGACGTAGAGAGGTTGTTTTTGGCGTATAAATGAATATTGGGTCACAAATTTGCCCTGGAAAATTTATGAAGTATATTTTGAAGTATATTGTCACAAAAACTATGCATATTTTAGGAATATAGCGAGCCCATATCGAGTACTGTTACTTTTCTTATAAATATGCAAATCTAAAATATTACATCACATGCATACTTTTTGTTCCTTCCTTCAACCTCGCTACAGACGACATGTTATAAAATGAATATTTCTACAATCGTTAAGTCATTGACACGCATCTTGCTCTGTTAGCAAAGAAATTCCGTATGCATGAGCTCTCATCATCATCTCAGGGTCCTGCGTGGGATAAAAGAAAGCTACTATCTGATGTAAATAAAAGAACTCACATTAAACAAAATGAACTTGTTATTATTGACAAGCAAAAAACATAATCTACATAAATACCTTTGTAATCTCATAAAGAAAGGTGTAGAAAGAGAGAGAGAGATAATTCAGTTATTTTAGTAGAATCCACTCCAAATGATCATTCGTAGCTTGCGATAGTTAATATGGCGCACCTCTTCTAACCTCAGCGACAAGGGCTCCAGATAGCTGGAGAAGAGCCCCAGAGCTGCCGCTTCGCATGTCCATGACACAGTGAAGGAGCCGAGATTCCAGTCCATCCACAAAGGCCCGCTGCTCACAATGCGTCCGATGACCATCTCTGAGCATTGAAAGGATATAACCCGCAGTTCTAGATTGTTGATGTCATTTAAGAAGCGCCTGCAATCTTTGTCAAAGTTGTCCTCGGTGATAATGAATTGTACGTGGCAGGCACTGGGTGCACGGAGGCCAGCGCTTATTGTTTTCCCCTTCATCATCGACATCCTGCGTGTATCGCGACCCGGTACTATTTAACAGTCTTGTAAAGGCATCACGTCTGTTACACGCATAATATTGCAAATTTACACAAAATCAAACTTCCGACAAATTCCACCCATTGAACTGTGATGACGTAGCCCTTATAACAGTTTTTTTTTCTTTTTTCAAAACAATCGAGCCACGTTCCGGCAATTTGAATTTTTTTTTTAGTCGTTCCAACGGCACACCTAAATTAATAATACTCCTTCTGAGCAAGTAGGTACCGACTGAATAACTACCATGAAAATAATTACGTTACATCATACCGATCTTCGCTTAAATTTTCCAAACCAAACTGTGTTTAATCACCATTATGAAATTCAAATGTATGTGTAAGAAAGATAGAGCGTATGCCAAATGGGTTAGAACCAAAGAGTACTAAGTCAGTGGTGACAAGTTTTTTTATTCTGTGACTATAATATATTATGTTTTTAAATTGGCCTTATACTAGGACGTGTACATTTCTCAATATGAGGGGATATGAAATATTACATAGAAGTATGTAATAAATTTAACATAATAGCCTGTCGTCTGAATATGCCTTAATCCGCGGGTAAACAAGATAAGTAACAATAAAATATAATAAATCAAGACAAACCCTTGTTTAACGGAATCCATTCCTTGCTGTGTTCCCGGGAATTTTATGTGAACTAACGAACTAACATCACGCCGTTTCTCCGCAGGGGTAGGCAGAGAGGATGGAACGCCAAACAACTCGGTCTTGGCACTCACTCCTTGCCTCGTTCACATTCATACATCGTCTCATACATGCTCTTCTATTATTCTGACTCTTGACATGGCCCGACTCAAGAATCTGATTAACTTGGTCATGCCATGTCTTTCTCGGGCGTCCCAGACTTCTTCTACCATTCACATTTGCGTCATATATTCTCCTTGCACTTCTTTTCTCATTCATTCACTCTACATGTCCAAAACATCGAAACGTTCCTTTCTTAATCTTACTCATTATGCTTACATCAGCCATGCTCTTTGCAGATCTCCACGTTTCTCACACGATTGTACATGGTTTTACCACGCAAACGCCTCAGGAATCTCATTTCTACAGCATTCAGTCTACTTTCATCCTTCCTCTGCCAATTCCATGCCTCACTGGCATACATCAGGGTAGGTACCAGTACTCCATTATGGACAGCTAGCTTCGCTTCTTTGGACAGTTTTTTGTTGACAGTTTTTTGTAATTACTTAAATAACTCAAACTAAGAATCTAATAACTAGACATCGGATTATATGCATTTGCATATTTGCATATGCAAATGCATATAACTCTCTAATTCCGACGTTAATGCATATTTCAGCCTTTTTTCCCAAATTGTGCATATTTCGTAATAGCGGGAGGTATCATCTACGTATAGGGAGCTAGGTGACGATGACGCGTAGGGCACCCGCGGGGTGGCTGACGTGAAAGCTGGCCAAGCCTTGCAAACTTTTTATCCAAATTTACTACACATTACCTGCATAGCTCACTGGTTTCATCGCCTTGCAGAAGAGATACGGCAAGAGTATGGGAATGTTAATAAATTGATTTCCTCTACAAAAAAAGTGTTTTTAAAAGCACCGTCGCGTGTGCAGTCTTATAATGAGCAATTGCCAAATCTAGCATTGCCGCCAGAACCCATAATTACTAGATGGGGTACTTGGCTAAAGGCAGTATTATTCTATGCTGAAAATTTTGAAAAACAAGTAGTTGGGCAATTTGACAGTTCTGAGGCCATTGCAATTCATTTAAGCAAGCTAGCATTTGAAGACGCATCCATTAAACAGAATATCGCCCTCATCTCAACACATTTCCACAATTTACCAGATGCCATAAAAAAATTGGAAACAAAAAACCTTCCTCTATTTAAAGCAATAGAAATACTGGAAACAATGATCGAACTCGCCAACACCCTTCCTAATTCAATATCAGAAAATATTCGTAAAAAGTTAGACTTTATTTTGCTTAAAAACCCGAGTCTTGAAGACATGAAGAACATTGAATGCCTACATCAACGGCACACATACCCTGCCTAAACAGGTATCTCCAGAAATGGCGCCAAATTTTAAATTTTGTCCAATGACGTCAGTTGACGTAGAGAGGTCGTTTTCGGCGAACAAATTAATACTGGGTGAAAAGCGTCACAAATTTGAGCTCGAAAATTTGGAAAAATACTTAGTTGTATAATTATCACAAAAACTATGCATAATTTTAAGAATATTTTGCTGTTTTTGTACGGTCTTTAATTAAAATATATAAAAATATAAATGATTTTTTGATTTTGCATTGTGCATATTTTGGGCAAATCAAGAGTTTTTAGTGCATATTTAGGCCTTTTTTAGTGCATATTTGCATGCATATTTTGGCACTTTGTTAGTGCATATAATCCGATGTCTACTAATAACCTATTTTTGGATATAAATAGTTGTTTCTTTTAGTAATTGTTAACTAAATTCGAATTAATCAACTTTGAAAAGTCCATCTTTCGGCAATGTGACATAACTGAAAGTTCCCGATTATCCAAACGGGAGGTCGATCGACGTTGTTTGCTAAATGTGAAATTCAACGTTTGTAATTTACAAAGTTTTTGACTTTCCGAGTTACTGACTACCAAAATCAACGAGAACTGTCAAAATGGTTCCATGTCAACTCATAATGAAACCAACTCAGAAACACCTCAAAAAGATCATTAAAAGCTATGAAAAAAAAATTTAAAATAGCCGGTAACCCTAACCTAACTTAACCTATTTGACCTATTTTTTTATTTTATTTATCATCACTCCTAATGACCTTTCTGAGGTGCTTCTGAGTTGGTTTCATTATGAGTTGTCTGGTCACCGTCAAAATACAGGGGCGTCGCCAGACGTCGCCCGTTACCGAAACGTCAAGTTTCAAATCTGTTAAGCTACGGACACACTTGCTCATTAGAAGCCAAAGAGCATGCTACCTAGTAGCATGTGTGTCAGTGACGTTGCTAGTAATGAACATGCTCATTTGAAGTTGAATGAGCAAGCTCACAAATCAACAGCCGTTTGATTTATGAGCATGCTCATTGGATTATCGGGTGGAAGAGGAAGCCTCTAAGCATGTGTGAATAGGCTAGCTTATGAGCGTGCTCATTTCAATCCGATCTCGGTTCGCGCCGCGCATTCATTGCAAAAATGTCAAAATAGCCCGCTGGGGCGACGAAAAAATCTTGTTTTGTGATTCATTATGGGAATCACGAATATATTTGGAACACAAGGTCACTTAAATACCCACAATAGATTTCCAAATTCCCCAAAAGTTCCTTTACCTCCAAAATAAAACCACATGCTATTGAAATTAGCATTAATTTATTATAATTCAGTCATTTTCGGATTTTTTTTTTGCATTAACTCCACACAGGAGGCCCTGAGGAAAATAATTTCCCTCAGGGCCTATGTCATCTGGGATGCTGTGTGGAGGGTCTTTTTGAGGAGAGGAAGGAATGAACATTGGTCTTGAAGAGACAAATGTTGTAGGAAGGAGGAAACACAGAGGCCGGCAAATCATTCCACAGCCGAGCTGTTGAACACAAGAACGAGTCGAAGAAACGACCCGTTCTCATGTGACAAATGTCAACCGTGTACAAATGTTGGGCACGCGTTTGGCGTGTTTCCCGACTATGCACCGGTGCCGAAGGGATCAATGACGCTAGTTCCTCGGAGCATCTTCCATTGTAATACCGGTAGAACAAGGATAGCATTCCCACTTGACGCCTGTGCTCTAAAGATTGCAATCCGTCTGTTAAGATGGGAGAATCTATCAAACGGACCGCCCGTTTCTGCACAGAGTCGAGGGTATTTTTCAGGTATTTTGGAGCTCCATATCAGAGGTGGCTGCCAAATTCAACCGTGGGGCGCACTTGTGATTTGTACAGGGTTAGCAGTTGTGTACTATCTACAGTATCTGCGGGCCCTGTACACTACGCCCAGTTTTTGGGAGGCTAACTTTACTCTGGCTTCGATAGAGCCCCTATACCTGAGCTGGTCACTTAGGGTTACACCAAGCATATCAATGGAGGGCCTGTTCGGAAGATTGCTACCGTTGAAAGATACTAGATTTTCATTTCGATCCCTAATAGACGTAATCAGACAAGACATTTGTTGACATCTTGGAAAAAATCAACGGTTTTATTTTCTTTCATCAGAAGTTCTTAAATAATTGCGTTGCAAGCAATAAGATTATTTTGTTTAGTTCTTGGCAAATGGAATTGACTCCATTTTAAATTTATTTGACATGAGCATGCTCATTAAAAAGCATGTGTGTTCAAATGTTGGCTTTGAGCTCGCTCATTCACGAGAAAGCTTAAACCAAGCCTGCTCATTATTGAGCAAATGTGTACAGTTGACTATTTTTGACATGAGCGTGCTCATTAATGAGCATGCCCATAAGCCGGTTTGTGTGAGCAAGTGTGTCAGTACCATTAAGTTCCGGATTATGACTTGATGGAGACTACCAAAATTAGCGAAACTGTCAAAACTGACAAAGTTTGTAGTAAACGCGCTAACAGACGTTTATAAAAGATAGTGACTAGGCCTTATTAGGGATGTCGAAAGTGAAAAAAACTATCGATATTTATTAAAATATCAATATCGACGTCAATATATCGAGGAAAAAGTATCGATGTATCGATATATCGGTCAAATTTTCAAAAGATTTTGTGTTTTTAAAATAATAGTGTATTCAGCTCAATATTATCAATAGTAATTTTTATACACAATGTGTATTATTTTAATGTGCAAAAATCTCAATAAAAATGAAGGTATTTTTATCAGTATTCATTTTTATTAGGTAATAATTACAAAAATATCAAAAACTAAAAAGCTGTCTTCTAACTTATATGTAAACTGAGACGCATACAAAGTTTGTATGCGTCTCAGTAACATTCTATTGGCGTATTAATATGTCAAAAAGGGCTTCGTGTTTGGCACAAGGGTTAGCCAATAATCATAGACAATTGGGAACCAACACATAGAAGTGACTTAGAAAAACATGGCGAAAAATAGCGTACATTTCTATGTATGTACCTACATATATGAGATAGTATTAGTGATCACAAAGAATATTGCAAAGACAATAGATTTGTAAGCTGTTTATAGTTAAAATCTCAACCGCCAGATGTCATGACCCAATACAGTTACTTTCCGTTCGTTCCTATATGGTTTTGGATTCTAGTGACTTTAGTTACATAAATTAAGAAAATATCGTTTTCGATATTGGATATTTTGTATCGATATATCGGATCAAAATATATCGGCAAAAAATATCGATGTATTGAATTAAAAATATCGGTAATTATCGGTTCGGACTGGCCACGCTTATTACGAATAATTTTTAGAAAAAAACTTTAGATTCGCCTTAATTACTATAAAAGGAAATTTTTTGGATTTGGGGCGGCGGAAAATAATGCATTTTAATTTTCAATTGCATAAACCCAAAATTCACTTCGCGAACCGACACAGCGAAAATCCGTGGCCGTACCTGTCACTGTTATGTTGGTATCCTTGATAAATTAACAAGAGCTAATACGACTGTAGCCGACTTTGTGGGATACCTACATGAAATACCGCAAAATTATGAAAATACAGCAGAATTATTATGTTAACAAACCTCTATTCGTATATATTTGTTATTACGAAATTTAGAATGTTAAATGAATAAAGGCCTTTAGGCAAGTTTTTTTACATTGAAAAAATTTTGGTAATTTTTGGAGATCGCTGGCAACGGTTAATATGCACTTTTTTTTAAAAAACCTTTTGATTCACCTTAATTACATTAAAAGGCAACTATTTGCATTGGTGGAAGTGGAAAATATTTCATTCTAAATTTCGATTACGTAAAATTAAAATTAGCTTTCGTCTTGTGAGATTGTACGCCAGAATCACAAACCATGTTACACAAACTTAGCGTAGCCGCTAAACTATTTGAAAACTGGCATGTTTTTCTTGCCTTGACGCGAGTAGGCGTTATAAAGGGGCACTTTCTTTTGTATCACAAACCATGTAACACAAACAAGCCCGCTAGACAAATTTCATAATTACGCGCCTTATCCCACGAAGTCGGATACGGTCGTATTAGCTCTTTTTAATTTATCAAGGATACCAACATAACAGTGACAGGTACGGCCGCGGATTTTCGCTGTGTCGGTTCGCGAAGTGAATTTTGGGTTTATGCAATTGAAAATTAAAATGCATTATTTTCCGCCGCCCCAAATCCAAAAAATTTCCTTTTATAGTAATTAAGGCGAATCTAAAGTTTTTTTCTAAAAATTATTCGTAATAAGCGTGGCCAGTCCGAACCGATATTTACCAAAATATCGATACTTTTTCAACAAGCCTAGGCCTTTTGTTCGCAAATATTAGGTAAAAATAAAAGTAATTAAGTAATGGATGTAAAGAGTATGCGTCTGCAAGCATCTGTCAAGCATAAATCTTTCCAGAACGAGCCCAGATTTCAACCATCTGTATTCAATAACTAACATTTTTACACATTTATGCAACACAACTTACTGGATGTCGGGGTCGTCTCAGAATTCTGCAAGCATTCCTGTCTCACATCCAGGAGGTCGATATCCAAATCTGAATATGGCATTTCATCTTCACCCTCTTCCTGGGACTCTGGTTCCGTCTTGATGGAAACATTCTCTGGGATGAGAAGATCCATGATACCGCTGTGATAGGGTTCTATTATTTGTTTGAACATAGTTCAAGCTCAAACAAATTTACCTGAAAACGAACATTGTTTTAACATAAGTCTATTTTGGGTAAACGAAATACGCATATTTAATTTCGATGGGAATATCCTGTCAAAACAAATCATATGCATACAGTGTTTTACGTATAAGTTGGCAAAAAGGAGGGCGCTGCCGCTTGACATAACGTTAGTAGGTGTGATTGTCGGATTTAAATATAAAGACACGGCTTTTTTCATGTTTACCACCAACAACTTATACGTGTAGCACTGTAAAAATCTTTCTAAATAGGGATATAATGAAATTGCGCAATAAAAACGGAGAATGCTATCGTTTCAACTGATAAGAATAGTGTGATCAATACTCGGGTAAGAAATATCAACCTACCAATAACTATATCAGGCATGAGATGGTTGAATAAAAACAGTGTGGGTTAAACAGCTTAAATGCTATTATGTAGATTAGGAGATTAGAAACAGGAACGATCGAGCAGATGCGATTTCAGATGAGATAGCGAAAGCCGCGAAAACACACGTCAAAAATAATAGTGAGGTTATATTATGAACATAGACAATAACGGCAATAATATGAGCATCATGAGCATAGACTAAAAAAAACAAAATGGATGTATTCTCATTAAAGTAGGTACTAAACAAAAAGCTTTCGAAAAAAGAAGGCATCGCGGGAAGAAATAACAAACTTTATGTATATATATATATATATATTATTACTTATACATCTAATGATCTAATACTTATCTCATACGTAATTTTTACACATTTTTTTTTTTAATTTTCTTAAACTTTTCTTAACTTATATTAATATTGGTAGGAACTAAACTATGTGTATTAAAAACGAATTCTGGGTTTACGTTTTGTTGATTTTTTTAGGATAATATTTTTTTTCTGTTTTGTGTGGTGTGTGTGGAAGCCTTTATTACGTTGTCTCTAAAGTAAGTACTAAATTGTTAAACAGTTTGTAAGTAAACAAAAATTAAAACGCTATAGGAAAGTCTTTGTTTCACACTCATTGTATCGCAGATTACTCGAAAACTTGACAGTTCGTGAGCCGTGAGCCGCTACCATGGCGACCTGTCAACAACCAGCAGTGCTGGTCACCGCGGCAGTCGCGATTCTGTTGCTTTGTCGACAGATTGCCATGGTAGTGGCTCACGAACTGTCATGTTTTGAAATGTCAGATCAGAAAAATATCGATTTTGTTCAGAAGGCTGATTGCGATTGCGTCGACAACTGTTTTTTTTTCAGTTTCTCCATGAGCGAAGCAATGATTACATATTTTTAGACGAGGGGTAGAAATCCTAAAGTGGGAAGACAAGAACAAGACAATTGTAACGATCTCGATATCTAGTACTTTAGTACTAAACTGCTACGCGTTGAGTAAGGTTGTTCTTACCAGTAAGTAAATTGCATTTTAGAAAGTGTCAAAATGCGCTCCTGTGTGATGAGAAAATGTTTCAATTACACGGCAAATAATAGTAAAGGCGAATGAATAACATTTCATTTGTAAGTACACGCAAATTACTTAATATTATCGTTTATTATAAATATTACAATCAATTTTCATGTTTCCCGTTCGCGGTTTTAAACGTCATTAGACAAAATTCAAGTCCTACTAAAGTAAAGGGTCTGGACGCGCAACAGCCAAATTTCTGTTGCTAAGTAAACTTCACTGTTTAAGTAGACTAATCAGCCTAAACACTCTGTTATTTGTTTGCTTGTGGTAACATTTAACACATAAATCAGTAGTTTCAACAATTATTAATGACAATCGCCACAATTTGAAAACTGTCGTTGTCGTTGCTTATATTGTATTTATTGTATAGCTCGACGTATCAAACTCCGACAGGCAGCCGGACCTTTTATTCTAGTGGGTTCTCCAGAAAAGGAGACAGCGAACATTGCATCAAAAAGTGACAAGCAATACGCCGCCCGCTAGTGTATCCGTGCCATTCATACACACACATTATTTGATTGTCTATCTTTATCACACAGGAATAAACTTTTGAACTTTTGAAATTATACTGAAAATCGCTGAAAACAAAAGAGTGTCCCTTCCTTTCCACATTATATTGTGAGTATATGAGACTATGGCGAGTCTATTTATTTATATAACGTCATTGGAGCGAAGGCCCTAATTCGGTACAAACCTTTCATTGACTTGAGGGAGGCGTCTACTAATATCTACAGGAAATCCAAAAACTGAAAAAATCGAATTAATATCTATGAGAACCAAAGTGTTGACGAATATCTACAGCACAAACTGTTGACTAATATCTATGAGAATCAAAGTGTTGACGAATATCTACTGCACTGGCAGAGGTTGGATTTGCAATTATTTGTAGCATATTGGAATAATGTAATATTGCGTATGCAGTTTAAAAACCTAATTTATGTAAGTGTGTATGTAAAAATCCCTAATATCGGACTATTGGACACATTTAGCTGATTAGTCCAACCTACGCTCTGTAGATATTAGTTCAACCTACGCTCTGTAGATATTAGTCAACACTCTGAAGTTCGTAGATATTAGTTCAACATATGAGCTGTAGATATTCGTCAGACATACAGGCTGTAGATATTAGTATCTGGAGTCGACTTGAGGATTGCTGAAGGTTGAGCGACCTAGGCTTCTTTTGTAAAATGTTAATTCAGAGTTAGACAATAATTGTTATCTTCTGAGTCTAGTCATTTTAAGAGAACCTACTCGACACAATAGGCGTAAGGACCTATTTCAATTTCACCATTCACAAACCAATAAGGATTCCAGTCCATTTTTTTGATGAATAATGACCTTCTAACTTAAATAACTGCATATTTATTTTTATTTTTAGAGTTAGTTTTAATAGTTAAAATAATTATCAAAGTTTTAATTTTTCAAGATCCGCGAAAACCACGTGAAGTGAATAGTGTGACGTCATCACTCCCGAAAAGTTACTATAAGATCGGGAAATCAGCTGTTCAACTGGCGCCATTTTTAAATTCAGAGTTCGAAGTATTCTCCCCAGAGTAGCATTACTATTTTTTTTGTGCAGTAGTTTTTGAATATTTTCAATAATAGATATAAACTAATAAGAGATACCTCTATTTTTGAAACTGAATTATTCAGGCCTAAATAATGTTTCAATAAACACAACCACTAAATCTCTATAAATAGTATGTAAATAAACGAATAAGATGAAACGTTGTTAATTCGATGGCCTGTGTCATACCTACATTCCCATACAATGACTTAACGGTGTTCAGTGACGGAGTGACGTCACAACTAAACATTTGAATAATACCAGCTTGACGGCGTGTTTCTATGACTCGAATAAAAATGGACTTTTAATAATTTTTAAAAACTCTGCTTTTAATATTATTAAATAAAACTTATATAATCAGAATCAGCGTTTATTGGTCTAGGTCTAGACGAACATATTGTTTGAAGCCATAATATTTTTCACTGGATTTCCTTATTATGTAGAAAACTCACCAATTCCTCGCCTATATAGTTTAGCAATTGAATGTAACAATGATATCGACATATTTAATGTAACAAACAAATGTAATTTTTTTTTCCAATCGTTTGTCACACGAGGGATTGTATAAATTTTTTAAAACATTTCAATGCGCCCACTGAACGTAAAATCCCCATGGGCATATAAACAGAGTAAATAAATAAATAAAAATATTAGGTACTACGCCACCAGTTGTAAATGTATGTCAAAAAGAGAAGTGGGGCTAATACACTGCCTTGGGGTACACCGTAATATAAACTTTTAGCACAGTTGATAATAGTAGATGACTTTGGCATCCCGTGTCTTTTCTTATGAGTTTTCTAATGTTAGAAAAAAAAACAAGATTGATGGCCTAAGTGGCCTAGTGGTTGAGATCCTCGATCACGAATCCGGAGGTCGCGGTCAATAAATATTGTAATAATCAATAATATTGGGTAACTTAAATTAAAAGATCAGAACAAAGTACCTAATACTTCAATCGTCACTTTTTAGGTTATGTCACCGGGTGGGGCAATTCAGTTCATTTTCGATAGGCAATTTTAATTTTAGGATTAAAGTGTATTGAATAAAAATTCACCTTTTTATATGAATACCACACAAGAGTCCCAATTGCTCCCGTCTGAAGCCAGTGAGACTATGGGGAGTGGGGAGGGGAAGGAGATAGGGAAGAGTGAGGTGGGGAAGTACCTGGCTATTCAGATTTAGTCACCAAACACGGCTAAAGCCATTTCAAGCAACTTTTCAATTCTGAATGGTGGTCTTACACCAGAGCGACACTGAGAGTATCTTCCACTCTGGAATGTGCCGCAAATATACTTAAATTATTTTAAATGAACAAATTGTGAAATAACACAAATTAATGGAACAAAATTTATTTGCCCCCCCGGGATTCGATCCCGCGACCTTCGGAGTGCGAGTCAAGAGCCTTACAGCTGGATTACGCCGGCCGTCCACATTGGCACTGTGCTTCTACTTTTTTATATTTAACGGGAGTTAATGAGGTCGAAAGACTCGAAGATCACAAATAATGAGTTTTATTAAATATTTTTGTTATTATTTTGTTATTTATTACTGCAAAAAAAAATAATAATTTAAAAAGGAAAAAATAATACTTAATAGTTTTTTTATATATATTAGCCAGCTTCTACATTCGTATTAACCAGGGGCGTAGCTACCACGCTACCACCGTATCAGCCGTATCAATGATACGGGGCCCCGGGCTACCGAGGCGAGAGGTGAGAAATCTTTACCCTTCATTTGGGCCCCCCAACTAATTATGATGCAAGGCCCCTCCAAGGCATGCTACGCCACTGGTATTAACACATCCCCATTTTTAAACAAAATTTAAATACTACTCTACTATGTTTTTGATCAAAAAATAAATTTCAACAAACACAGACAAAAAAAATTAAGGACATAAAAAAAAACGGTAACAAAATTAAAAGATAGATTAAAAGAATAAAAATGTAAGCGTAATGAGTAAAATTAATAAAAGTACGCTCAGATGGTTTGGACGTGTAGAGCGAATGAACGAGGAAAGGAGTGTAAGGAGAATATATGACGCAAATGTGAATGGTAGAAGTCAAGGACGCCCAAGAAAGACATGGCACGACCAAGTGAATCAGATTCTTGGGTTGGGCCATGTCAAGAGTCAGAATAATAGAAGAGCATGTATGAGACGATGTATGAATGTAAATGAGGCAAGGGGCGTGTGCCAAGACCGAGTTGTTTGGCGGTCCGTCCTCTCTGCCTACCCCTGCGGGGAAACAGCATGATTTTTTTTTTTTTTTTTACAGTGAATACCGCACAAGAATCTCAACTACTCCCGTCTGGAGCCAGTGAGACTATGGCATCCCCAATTGGGGTATGTTGTGAGGCTGAAGGTAGTGGGGAGGGGAAGGAGGTGGGGAAGATGAAGGTTGGGAAGTACCTGGCTATTCAGATCTGGTCACCAAACACGGCTAAAGCCATTTTCAAGCAACGTTTCAATTCTGAATGGTGGTCTTACACCAGGGCGATACTGATAGTATCTTCCACTCTGGAACATGCCGCAATTATACTATATATTATTTTTTATATGAATTAATTGTGAAATAACACAAATTAATCAAATAAAATTTATTTGCGCATGCCGGGTTCGAACCCGCGACCTCCGGAATGTGAGTCAAGAGTCTTATCCACTGGACTACGGAGGTCGTCAAAGTTAGTTAGTTATGTTGTTAGTTAGTTGATGGTTAGTTAGTTAACATTTATATATAAAACACAATGCATACATCATTATATTATACAACCGTACCTCAAAATGTTTGCCTTTTTTATTACCCCCTTTGTGAATTTTATTTTATATTTATTTTTAACCCCCGACGCAAGGAGCGGCGGTGTTATAAGTTTGACTTTCTGTGTGTCTTTTTTTGTGTATGTCTGTCTGTGACACCGTAGCTACTTAACGAATGGACGTATTATGATGCGGTTTTTTCGGTTTGAAAGCTGACGTAATCGAGATGGTTCTTAGCAACAATTCATGAAAATCTGTTCAGGCGTTTCATTATCAGCTCTTTTTTGAGTCGGGGGTTTCTTAAAAATTTTATGCCAGATTTTATTTTCATTAAAATTTATTGTTTCATATTTTGTTTCATACCCCAATTGGGGATGCCATAGTCTCACTGGCTCCACTCGGGAGCAGTCGGGACTCTTGTGCGGTATTCATGTAAAAAAAAAAATTGCGAAACTCAATAGAAAATCTGAAAACAGAAAAATCAGAAAAAGATACGGTTACATCTTGGGCACGAACGCAGGACCTACGCCTTGCCGGGCGGAACTCTATCGACTGAGGTAAAGTGTTCATTTAAAAAAAAATTACTCATTAACTTAAAAATAAAAACACCTCTTTAATTGCCTTTCAAGGTACAATCTCATTAAACCGCAATTAAAAAGTTGTCAACAGGATGCTAATGTTCAATTAAAATTTAAGCATACATAACTAACTAGCTAACCATGACACCTTTTCACTGCAGGGGTAGGCAGAGAGGACAGACCGCCAAACAACTCATGGCACACACTCCTTGTCTCATTCACATTCATACATGCTCTTCTATTATTCCGACTCTTCACATGTCCCGACTCAAGTATCTGATTCACTTGATCGTGCTATGTCTTCTTCGGGCGTCTCTATTTTTTTCTACCATTCACATTCGCTTTATATATTCTCCTTACACTCCTTTCCTCGTTCATTCGCTCTACATGCCCAAACCATCTGAGAGTCCCTTTTTTAATCTTACTTATGCATTCTTTCGGATCTCCACATTTTTCACACAATCATACATGGTTTTACCACACATACGCCTCAGGGATCTCATTTCTACAGCATTCAGTCTACTTTCATCCTTCCTCTGCCAGTTCCATGCCTCACTGCCATACATCAGGGTAGGTACCAGCACTCCATTATGGACGGCTAACTTCGCTTCTTTGGACAGTTTTTTTGTAGGCGCCAACGGCGTTCGGTCCTCGGTTAATAGATTTGCCTGCATTTACCCTTCTTTCATTATCTCTGTCAGCCTTCCCATCTCTCGTAAACATACTTCCCAAGTACACAAAATCATTTACCTGATCCAAATACTCATCATTCAAAACTATGTTGCACATTGTTTTCATACTCTCTCTTTCAAATACCATGACTTTAGACTTACTTACATTCATCATTAACTCATTATTCATACATACTTCGTTCATCCTAGACACAAGAGACTATAGATCTTCCATACTGTTAGAAATCAGCATACAACAGGCAACATACATCCAGATTACTCAATTTCGCGCCCAATCCCATCACTTTCAATTTTTTTTTAACATTAACTCCACACAGGAGGCCCTGAGGAAAATAATTTCCCTCCGGACCTATGTCATCTGGGATGCTGTGCGTAGGATCTTTTTGAGGAGAGGAAGGAATGAACATTGGTATTGAAGAGACCCATGTTGTAGGAAGGAGGAAACACAGAGCCTGGCAAATCATTTCACAGCCGAGCTGTTGAACACAAGAACGAGTCGAAGAAACGACCCTTTCTCATGTGACAAATGTCAACCGTGTACAAATGTTGGACACGCGTTTGACGTGTTTCCCGGCTATGCCCCGGTGCCGAAGGGATCAATGATGCTAGTGCCTCGGAGCATCTTCCATTGTAATATCGGTAGAACAAGGATAGCATTCCCACCCGACGCCTGTGCTCTAAAGATTGCAATCCGTCTGTTAATATGGGAGAATCTATTAAACGGACCGCCCGTTTCTACACAGAGTCGAGTCACCAGAGGTGGCTGCCAAATTTAACCGTGGGGCGGACTTGCGGTTTGTACAGGGTTAGCAGTTGGGTACTATTAAAGTACCTGCGGGCCCTGTACAGTACGCCCAGTTTCTGAGAGGCTAACTTTACTCTGGCTTCGATGGAGCCCCCATACCTGAGCTGATCACTTAGGGCTTAGGGTTTTTTTTTTTTTTTTTTTTTTTTTTTTTTTTTTTTTTTTTTTTTTTTCTATATATTACAGTATTTACCTATTTCTTATAATTTTTACATAATATATTTTGAAAACATTTTTACATAATATATTTTGAAAACATTTTTACATAATATATTTTGAAAACATTTTTACATAATATATTTTGAAAACATTTTTACATAATATATTTTGAAAACATTTTTACATAATATATTTTGAAATTTAATTATGTTGGGTGTAAGGTAGGTTTGAGAAGGTGAAACTGTGGATGGGTAATTTTGTATGTTTCGTGAACACCTCACTAGGAGAACCTGTGCTGAGGTATTACACCAAGCATATCAATGGAGGGCCTGTTCAGAAGATTGCTTCCGTTGAAAGATACAAGATTTTCATTTCGATCCCTTTTAGACGTAATCAGACAAGATTGGGTCTTTGAAACATTAAATTCAACGAGATTATTTTTACCCTAAGAGAAAACACTCTTGAGGCTTGAGGTAACCGTCCATTATTTGCTTCAAAGCCCTCCGAGCCGTTGGAGTTTGTGAACCCTTTGGGGGCTTGTCAAACAAAAAACTATCATGGACTATACTTCATCCGCATAACAGTGAATTGGTGCACATGACAAAAGAACGTTGATGTGCAACAAAAACAAAGTCGGAGACAGAACCGATCCCTGTGGGACGCCAACATTTATCGAGTGTGAGGAAGATGTGAAACCATCGGCTACCGTCTGAATCGACCTCTCCCTCAAAAAGTCGGCAATCCACGTACACAGTACATACAATATCCATGTGTAGATTTAATAACCATGGAGACATTACGCAGCCGTGTTTATGCCTTTTGTTATATCAATACATAATATTATTATTAACTACAATACAACATAGATTTTCACAATTTACACACATGACTTAATATAGCATCTCGATTCGCAATTTTTAATATTACCACGTACCACGTTAAATATTTTGGGCGCGTTAATTCCAGGTTTCGCTGTCCGTAGTTTTTGTTATATTTTGGAACAAGCATTCCTTCATTCATTGTAAACCTCGTATTACGTTCACGTTCCACTTCCCTCTTATATTCATAGTCAAACAAATGAATTGAAGGCCTGCACCGGTAACATAGTTACATTCCATGTAGGACTATAATGTGCAATGCATACAGAAGTTACTCTTAATTCCTCTTAAGTTACCTATATGTTATTATCACTCTGAATCAGTGATACAGTTAAATGGTTGCAATGTCGAAAAGGGGGAAAGATTTAGATACCTCGGCAGTATTCTCACGGTGACTCTTGACCCAGATGTAGAGGTTAAATGCAGAATTGAAGCAGCAAGAACTGCGTTCATTAAAATTAAATCCCTCTTCTGCAATGACAATATCAGCTTAAAACTAAGGCAGAGAATGCTAAAATGTTATGTGTGGTCGATCTTGCTGTATGGATGTGAAACATGGACCTTGAAACTAATACCATGAACAGGTTAGAGGCTTTTGAAATTTGGCTTCACCGGAGAATGCTCAAGGTCCCATGGACCGACATGATCACCAACATAGAAATTCTCAGGCGAGCTAGAGCAGATAAAGAACTGCTTCCATTGATAAAAATCAGGAAAATTTCATATCTGGGTCATATACTCGTACTTCGAGGGGAGAAGTATCACTTGCTCCATTTAATATTGAAAGGCAAGACAGAGGGTCGCCGAGGGCCTGGTAGGAGACAAATGTCTTGACTGCGTAATATACGAGAGTGGACCGGCATTAGAAGTGTGGAGGAGCTATTCCGGGCAGCGCAAGACAGAGAGACATTTTCAAGAGTGATCGCCAACGTCGGGGGGACCTGATACGGCACACAAAGAAGAAGATATGTTATTAAGTTACTTTTCTTTTTTAAATTCATATTATTTTAATAACTATGCTGCACAAATAACAGTTACTAAATGTTAACCTTTTTTTATTATATTTTGTATTCTTTCTCTTCTTTTTAGTTCTCGAATTTTCCTTCTTTTTTTACTCATATTCCATATAATATGATCATTCTCATAATAATGTAACTGTCTTAAAACGGGAATCCTCTTAGTTGGGCAGTCAAAACAATTTAAAAATGATGTATATAAATGTATAATCTTGTACTAAATAAAAATAAGTAAATTCTTATACAACATTGGAGGACCCACCACATACCCGCCCTGGTATAGGTAACAGATGGTTACCCCTTCAAGAGCCTTGAAGGGGTAACCATCTTCTTATACAACAATGATATATTTCGTCTCTGTGAATTTTTTTTTACATGAGCTCCACACAGGAGGCCCTGAGGAAAATAATTTCCTTCAGGGCCTATGCCATCTTTGGGGATGCTGTGTGGAGGGTTTTTTTTAAGGAAAGGAAAGAGAGGTGAGTTATGGGAAGGAAAAGGGTTTAAGGGGTGGGTAGGAATCTGGGGTTCAGTATGTCCTGGTCATCCGCCTCCAAGACCTAAACAAACTTCACCCCATGAAACCGGGCACCCCTGCTAAATCACCAAACGTAGCGAAACACTTGGGGTGACCTATGGCAGAGGTGTTGGTTATCCAATAAAGGTTCCCGTTCCAAAATTGAATGAATATGTTTTTGAACTAGTAATTTAACCATAGAATTTTGTACTGATTACAGGTGGTTTAAATTAGTTAGTTTTATGACCCCAAGTGGTTATTCCATACTTTAAAGTTGATTTTTATAAACTCTTTTTCTTCTTCTTTGTGTGCCGTATCAGGTCCCCCGACGTTGGCGATCACTCTTTAGAATGTCTCTCTGTCTTGCGCTGCCCGGAATAGCTCCTCCATAACTCTATCCTAGCCACACTTCTAATGCCGGTCCACTATCGTATATTACGCAGCCAAGACATTTGTCTCCTACCAGGCCCTCGGTGACCCTCTATCTTGCCTTTCAATATCAAATGGAGCAAGTGATACTTCTCCCCTCGAAGTATATGACCCAGATATTTTTATTTTTATTTTATTTTTTTTTTTTTTTAATTTTTTAATTTTTTTATTATTATTGTACAACAGAATAATTCCAATTACAGTACAATTTAGTTACCCTATCAGCACTTAGGCAAGTGACTCTTCAATAATATTTTTAAGGCATATAAAGAACAGTCACTTACATCCAAATGGTTTGAAATTTCATTTAACAGCACCACTCCCCTCGTCATGCTATGCTTTGCCAAGACGTCTGTTCTGCCGTTCGGTACTTTAAATAAGTCATGATGTCGACTTCGGCTGTAGTGGTCTGGTACATATAAATCATAGCATCCCAAGAGAAATGGGCTATTGATGAAATTGTTCCAAATTTTGAAAGACAAAATAGCAAGACTTGCTTTCCGTCTAGTTTCTAGACTCACAGAATCAGTTTCCTCAAGTAAGTCAATATGGTGCATGAACCTTGGATAGGTTCCATGCTTCCGCATATAAACATACCTGAGGAATTTCTTCTGGATTTGCTCTAACACATCAATGTACTTCTGGTGGTACGGTGCCCAAACATCGCTCGCGTACTCCAACTTGCTTCTCAGTATGCCTTTAAATAACGCTAGCCTAGCTTATTGGTTATCAAACTGCTTACAAGTCCTGTATACACTATGAAATTTTCCTGATTTTAATTAATATCTGCTCTAGCCCGCCTGAGAATATCTGTGTTGGTGATTAAATAAACTTTAAATTAAAAAATATATTATAAACTCAATTCGGATAATATATGTCGGCTTCTTGTCGCTCTTCACCGTAGAAATACGAATGAAGAAAATAGTGTATAGGTACCTAGACAGAGTGTATTGTGTGGCAATCTGTCATCTCAGCTGTCCGTCCCGCCTCCGGCGACCCGACGCTTTTCTCCCTAGGGTCTTCTTCTATGATTTCCAGTTACTTTCGTCTAGGCACCACCGGCTAGCTGGCTTAAGGACGACGCCGCCGGTTATCGGGAGGCCGGACAATTAGCCTTCTTCATTCTCTCGGGAACTGCCGATAGTCAGGTTGCGGTGACACCAGTTCTACTCTGTATATACACATTATTTTTCTTTTGTTTATTTTTTCTTTTATGTACAGTGCCCGGTGCTGCCCACCGGATTGTGTGTGGTCTTTCGCTGTCATGAGCTGATTACTCATGACGGCTGCTGTCATTTTGGATTACTTTATTTTTTTTTTTTTTGTTGATGTTACTAACAACTTGTTTGACTGTCCATGAGGCTCACTGCTTTTGCATTGACACCTTCATGGGCTTTAGAATTGTAGAGATTGACCATTACAGTACAGTCCTGTAGGCGCGTCCGCATACCGCTACCTAACACAGTATGAGGGGACATTGAAGGTCTAGATTCGTTACATTAAATGTAGAGTCGTTTATTCAAAAAAAATTAGATTCTTGCGAGAACTCCGAAGGGGCGACCATAAGTTGCCTATACCGGGGTGGGACAGTGGTGGGTACTTCAATCTCCGCCTACCTTTGCGGAGAAACGGCATTAGTTAGTTAGTTCGATGAAGTGAATCGCCCCCCGCATGCAATAATAGCAGGCCGCGCGATCAACACCGCTAGCATTTGGTAGCCTGTGCGGGCAGATTGCATTCAGTGCACTGATCTCAGGACGTAAATAGATGCTTCGGCTGGCTGGGGAACTGGTGCCTTACATGCGGAGGATGCAACACGACATCGACATAGTGACCGAATTATTGGAAATATACTACTAACTCTCAGTGGCGTAGCGAGGGGGGGCGGACCGCCCCGGGTGCCACCCGACAGGGGGGGGGGGGTGACACTCGACCGTGGAAAAAAATTTGCGAAGGATATTGTACCAAAGTATTGTATACATGAACACGGTCTGTTATTTTCTTTCATATTTTCCCCGTGAAGTGCCCCGAATTTTGAATTTTGTGTCTAGGTCTTTTTATAGCCTATATTTGTGGAGAAATCTGAAATTCTCTAGCTTCCCCCCTCCCCCCCCCCCCCCCTCCCGCCGTAGGTTGGATCAATTTTGTGAAGTCGAAATTAGCGTTTGGAATTTTTTCTCAAGTCAACTTTAGTAGAGGGGGGGTGACACCACGCCCCGGCGGGGGGTGACATCCGCCCCGGGTGCCACCCATGCTGGCTACGCCACTGCTAACTCTATCAATGACGATCATAGACAAATTAAACAATGGACTTGCCTTTCAGGGCAAAGGGGAACAAAACAAGTTGCACGGAGCGGGGAGATAGGGTGAATGCCATGCAACTCGCATTGTCCTATCATCAAACAGTATTAATAGCTCAACGACTGTACAGTTGGAATTTAAGAATCTGGCTAAGAAATCATCTCTGCGCCGCGCCCTACCCAAACCCGTTATCCTACGTGGAGTTTGTACACAAATCTACATTATTTGTAATAGAACCGAATTACAGCAATTTCAAAAGATGGCGCCACTTACGTTAATAGCTAGCGTGAGTAGCATCGCCAGGCAGGCGTAAGTACTACTGGATTTGTAATTTCGTTTATCTCTCCGGGTATGGAGAGATTGACGATAATATGATTATTATTGTAATAACTGGCAGTTGTGAATAATAATAATATCACGCAGCTATATAATATAGAGCTATATATGACGTCATTGCCTGTCGCGGTTACTTTGTCCGGGTTTGTCTCTGGATCCCAGTGGATCCGAGAAACCGGCTATTTTTTAAACCAGTTCTCCTATTGGATTAATAAAGTGGTCATCAAAACTAAAACTGGGCGAGCTGAAGCCGGCCGAGCTGCGGGGCTTAGCAGCAAAAACCTGCTGTGTTGTTTTTAACTGCTAGTCAGTATTTATTGGGCGAAAATAAAATCTGCTTACCACTAAGTAGTTATTTTTGCAATGTCGCGCAAAATGTTGGCTGCGTAAAAACCAAAACTGCAATCCCAAAACGTTGCACAAAAGTTGGTGTTTCTTTCCAAAATCAAATATTTCGTTACACTATTTAGTTATTTGGGAGGCGGGAACGGGTACCGCCACCCGTGAATAATTTATTCGATAAACAACACCTTTGCCATAAGTGTTTCGCTACTTTTGTGATTTAACAGGTGTGTCCGGGTTCAGGGGGTGAGGTTTATCTGGGTCTTAGCGGCAGTTGCACCCTTTGACGTCTCCAGCTTGTCTTGCTCGACTCATACGTCGGTCACTCCTGGACACACTGACCCCTATTTATCTATCCATCCCTCGTACCTTCTTCCTCTCCTTCTTTTCCTAAAAATATCCTCCAAAATACAGCATCACCAAAGATGACATGTGCCTTTACACTTTTACAATTGTGTTATAATTTTCTCACCTTCCACATTTTTCGCTACGTAACCCGATTTTTATACAGTTCGGAAAAAAACGAACAATCAAAAAATAAAATACAAAGAACTGCCATCAAATTCGTAATTTTATTAAAAAAAAATCTGCGAATGATGTTATAAAAATATTCCACTGGTTTTAAAAGCTCTTTTTCATTAAACTTTAAAACATTTTTGTCATTGACCAATCAACCGACTTCTCTAAATTTATTTTACCATTGCCTAGGAGAGAATACTCAAAAACGCATCCAACGACACTAGAAGACATTGCCCCTAGGGGCAGTCAGTTGCAATCCTAAAAACAAACAAAATATAGTCCAACTTTAATGAACGTATCAAATAATGCGTTAAAAATTGTTCTTAAAATTATACAATCATTGATTTGAAAAATTACGATGGATTTTGAAGTTTTGATGTCGGTTTTCATCCGTGAAATTTAATAATATATTCCTCAAGTGTCCGTTAACAGTGTAATTTTAAATAGATTGGTTTAATAACAAGGTACAGTGTTGTGAATTAATTAAAAGACAGATAATATATCTTATAATAATAGTCAAAGGTGTTGTTTAAATTTAATGCCTAAATGCATCTACTCGACAATTTGTATTAATGAGGTTTTTTTAAAGTCCACTTCTAAAGACTTGTTTCATATTTTTGAGAGTTTTATAAAATTTAGTTTTAATTGCATGATCGGTGAAATTTAAGAATAAAGTTATAAAAATAATATTCATCATGGATGGAAATGACAAATCTGAGAGGGTTCAAGAAATAAACAATAACGCACCAAATGAAGATAAAATTAATAACACAGGTGAAGAAGAGATGAATTCAGAAAAGGTGCAAATGCAATTGGAGGAAGAAAAATATCGCCACAATGAAAATATTCGTTCAGAAATCGACAAAATGCAACACGAAGAAGATAAAAACAAGATACAAGAAAAAACGCGTTCAGAAATGGATGAATCTCAACAGGAAGAACAAGAAAAAATCAGGCTAAATGAAAAATTTTATTCTGAAATCAACCAAATGAAATACGAACAAGAAAGATCAAAACGAAACGAATCAATTAAACCAGAAATTGACAAAATACAACACGAAGAAATAGAATCAGTAAAAAATCTGGCTAATAAGCTGGAAGATTTCGCTGATATGGATCCAGAAATCAGGTACAATGGAAGTGACTCTTCCAGGAGCCCAGCGAGGGAAGACATCATAGACGGAGACAGCTCTGGAAGTTCAGATGGGGAAGAAGACGTGGACAGTGGAATAGCTGAGGAACCGCTTCCAGTGAGAAGACCTTTTGACTGCTATGATCTAGCCAACTTTTTCAGTTATTGGTGAGTTAAAATTTTGTTTTTTTTTAGGTCTAGAATTTTGGCAAACATTCTGTCAACAATCTTCCTCTTCGCAGTCAACCAAAACTACTTTCCAAACTTCCTGTTAGCTTTTCAATATATATTTTAAGACATTTAGATAATTGTGGTGGATATTATCAGTTACGCCTTGACGAAAGGCTAACAGTCAAATCGAAACGTTGTTTTTTTTGTTTTTTTTTTTATATTACCATTGGAGCGCCAGCAAATTTTTTTCTCCGATTGCTTAAGATTGATGAAAATTACGACATATGTAGCGCGCAAGTTGTTTGTAAAATGTGAGTATTATGGCGGGAGGTGTAGGGGAATCCGGGAGCGGGGAGGTACGATGGAGACAGGTTCGCGGGAAGGTAGAGACACGGATGGGGGAGGCGGGGAAGATGAAGGGGAATCAAAAGTTTTTTATATTAATTTATCCCACTTCAATAAAGAATTAAAACAATGCGTTGTGCTTTAAATCACTGATATTTTCTTACTAGAAAATTGATTTCAATAGATAAAAAAACAATATCTTCCATTTTTAATTAATGCCATCTATATATTATTTTCAAAGTTATTTAGATAATAGTTTCTCTTTTAAATTACAGATTTATTTATTGTTGTTATACGCCCGTAGGGGCTTTTACATAGATTAGAAAATAATATTTAAGATATCTAGGATTACACATACATAGAATTTATACCAAAAGTTATAAAAGTGAAAAAACTTTTAAGAATATACAAGTAGTTTTTAAAGAAAAAAAAAAAAAAAAAACCACTTGTATAATCTTGTGGAAACCCGTGAAATATTTTAAACAATGTAATATTTAACAATAACATAGAACGAAATATAATATAAACATTACAATAACAAATCAAATCGTTAAATATATTATACCCATGTTACAATAATTTGTAGGATTCAACAAAGTGTTGGTTTAAATTGCATTTTAGAATGTAAAGGGAATCAGCAAATACATCTACAATACCACCAAACTTGTTGCCTAAATAATGCATCCTATTGGTAAGTGAGTGTGATTGATAGTTAGTTGTGTATGTGTTGCAAAAGAATGTTATATTTTGTCTAGTATTCCTTGTCGGTACAAGAAGTTTAATAGTAGAAACGATGGCAGGGCTGTCAATTAGGTTGTTCATAATTCTGTACAATAAAATTAGGTCTGAAATGATTCTTCTGTCAGACAGCGTAATTAAATTTAGTCGATTCATTAAACTTAAATAATTAATGTTTTCTATTGGAATTTTGAGTTTGAAATTTAAGTACCTAAGAAATTTGTGTTGAACTCGTTCTATTTTGTTAGAGTGTACTTTATAGAAAGGGGACCAAATAGGTGAATTATATTCAACTTGACATCTAACTAATGAAATGTAGAGTGTTTTCATGCAATCCAAGGACTTAAAATCAGTTAGGGTTCTACAAAGGAAGCCAAGAATCTTTAAAGCCTTATTAGTTATATTATCTATATGTGGTGTGAATGTTAAGTTTGAATCGAATATAACTCCCAAGTCGCGAATTTGTAATACTGGTGTTAATTTAACATTATTAAAATTATATTCATATAAAATATGAGAATGAGTTCTGGAAAATCGTATTACTTGACATTTCTCAGTATTCAAAAATAACATATTTTGTTCGCACCATTTAAAAAATTCATCTAAATTAGCTTGTAAAATTAGGCAATCATATATATTTCGTATTTTTTTAAACAATTTTAGATCATCTGCAAAAAGTAGGACTTGTACATCTTTAAATATGTTTACAATGTCATTATTGAATATTAAGAAGAATATTGGGCCGAGGTGGGACCCTTGCGGGACACCACTTGTGGCCTCGAATACATAGGATTCTATAAAATTAATCCTCACACTAAGCACTCTATTACTGAGGTAACTGATAATCCATGTCAATAAACTTCCTTTGATGCCTAACAGTCGGAGTTTGGATATAAGAATGTGATGTCGAACCTTATCAAATGCTTTACTGAAATCAGTGTATATAGAATCCACTTGTTGTTTCAGACTAAGGGATTCGGATATGTAATTATTATAGATAGTTAAATTACTTAAGGTAGATCGACCTCTGATAAAGCCATGTTGGTTAGGAACAATAATATTGTTGATAGGTTTTACAATGGTATCTAATACTAATGACTCGAAAAGTTTGGGTAAAGCAGACATAATACAAATAGGTCTATAGTTTGATATATCGCTTTTGTCTCCTTTTTTATGAATAGGCGTTAAATAACTCTTTTTCCACAGAGCCGGAAAACAGCCAGATGCTAAGGATTTGTTAAAAAGTTTTTGTATGGGATATATCAAACTATCAATGCAAGTTATTAAAAATATGGGAGGAATACCATCAGGTCCAGCAGATTTATTACTATCCAATGCGTTTATGCCCCTTTTTAAAGATTCTAATTTTATGAAACATTGGCTTAGGTTTAATGACTCTTCCACTGAAGTAGTGGAGACTGCATTAACAGGAATATCTTTGTCGTAAACACTTTTAAATGAGTCAGCAAAGAGATTAACTATACCCTCGATACTGTCAGCACATTTTTCTTTAAAATACATGTTATTAGGATATCCACAGTTATCGTTTCGCTGAGATTTAGTAAAATTCCAGAATTTTTTCACATTGTGATGACGTACCTCATTTTCTATTACGTTAACATAGTTACTATAACATTTTATTGATAGTTCTTTACATTGTTTTCGTAGTTTAGTAAATGTTATATAATCGTTAGGATTTCTGGTATGTTTATATTTTCTGTGGATACATTTTTTTTTATTAATTAAATTAGTTAATTCTTTTGTAAACCATTTCGGATAATAAGATGATTTGAAGCTAACCCTGGGAACAAATTGTTCTATAGAGGTATTAAAAATCGAGTAAAAGTGTTCTAATTGATCATTTATATTATTTTCCTCATCTAAAAAGGACCAATCTGTTTGGATAAGGTACTCAATAATATGATGGTATTCAGCTTTGGAAAAGTTATACGATGGGGCACTTGTTTTTTTTGAAGATGTTAAAGGCATATTTGTTATGATAATATCCAATGGTGGGTGGTATTGATCTAACGGTAATAATAATTCGTCGGATAGTTCAACCATTATTTTCGAATCACTTGAAAACACTAAATCCAACATTCGATTGTTAAAGTTGAAAATCTTGTTTGATTGAGTTAGTCCCAAGAATAAAGACATATCACGAATTTCACTGCATTTATCACACATTAATTCTGCTTGGTTTGTAGCAGGTCCATTGTCATCTTGGCTGGTCCAGTTGGGAAGGTTATAATCACCGGCAATAATGAATTTTGCTTTAGGATATTTGAATTTGAGTACTTCTATGTCATCAATGTGATTTTTATATGTTTGCAAATCAGATGCAGGTGGGATATAGACACAGCCGATAATAATTTTTCCATTAGGTATATTGAGCAATACAAAAATTTGTTCAACACTTTTGTGTTTAACCGGTAATTTAGTAGATGATATATTCTTGGATACGCACAGCATCACACCTCCTCCGTTAGACTTTTTGGGGGTAATGTCAAATCATTTTCGTTTCTGCTTATTTTTAGCAAAACAAATAAGTTCGTATGCACGATTTTTTTTCAACTAAAATCATAAAAAAACAAGTAGGTATTTGACAGTTAGGGACGGGTTAAAGAGTTGGTTGGTTACTCGGCTGAGTGACCAGTGACGACTAGTGGAAGAAAAAAAATCATTTTTTAATATGAAAAACACTCTTTTTATAACTTTTGAATGTTATTCTCATCACTGTGATATATAAATGAAGAAGAAGATAACAATAATAATCTAAACTAAAATTTGAAAGAAAACAAGACACAGAAAAAGATAATGGTCGCAACCGGGACTCCAACCCAGAACCTTTCGTCTAACTGGGACTAAAAAAAAAATCGTTTTGAAAAACAAAATTGAAAAGAAAACAAATTTGAGACCAAAATTTAATTTTAATTTTGGTCTCAAATTAATGTCGGGCAACACTGCAAAGTAAGTCAAGTATGTCCCTTAACACCCTGTATATTTTGAAAGCTCTATTGCAGTATATATTTCTTTAGATTTCGTGGTTTCGGCACCGTGAAAATTCGAAAAAAAATCATCATTGAGATAGTGACGTTTCATTTAATATCTTATATATAAAAATCTCGTGTCACGGTGTTTGTGGTCGCACTCCTCCGAAACGGCTTGGCCGATTTTTATGATTTTTTAATGTATATTTGGTAGGTATGAGAATAGGTTTTAAAGTATATTTCATGTCGCTAGGTGATTAGGGTGTCCCTAGCCAGAAAAAATCAATCTTTTTTAAAAAAAATTTGCTCGCCTCCCGCTCGCTCCCGCCTCTACCCTCCCATTTTTTAATCGCGATTTTAGTATTTTTGTATGAACACTATTTCAGACGGAACGAAATTATTTATGTTGTTGAATGACAGATGGCGCTACGTCCACCTCATCGAACTTTCATCCACACATGCGCAAGACATTCACGAAAAGCGTCGCGTCATTTTGATATTTCATTCGGCATCATGTTCTCGCATGGGCAAACCATCGAGCTTAATTGTGCCGGCTAAATACGGACTGACAAAATGTATCGTACACTTAATTGCTCTTTGAAATTCATATTGATTTTCTTTATTTCCTACTTTAGTTGGTGTTTTTTTTTTGTTTTTATCGGTGGTCATCGTCTACAGCGCTCCATTCCTCTTTCTGTCATAGATCCCATCCCCACACACTTACAATACATTCGTTATTTTTTATTTAACAACCAAAATATTCACTAGAAATAATTAGAAATAATATGGCAGAACAAGGTTTGTCGGGTCAGCTAGTATTGTATAATTCCTTATTTGTAATTTAACAAATGTGTTTTATATAAATTTTATCTTTATACGTAAGTAGGTATTTAAATACCTACCTTATTTATATTTCTTACGATTTCGGAGGAAATTCGGCTGTGATTTATTAATAAGAGAAAATTCCGATCCCAACCTAAATGTTTACAAATTTTCAAACCAGATGCGTGAATGCAGCTTTTACTGCGATGAAAGAAACGCTTTTATATTGGGATATGTTACTCATTTATTGTAGGTGTATTACCGGCCTCGCCCGGGATTTTTTAGCATATTTTATTCCACCTATACTAGGTATAACAGGACATACCCGAGGGATCTTAACCAGCGATTCCTGAGCATATTTGGAGTAAATAATGTAGATGTCATTTTGCTGTCCGATGACACTTTTTTCTATTAAAAACATTGAAAATATTTTTCCATCACACGCCGCAACTGACTAGTTAAAAATGTAGTGCATTTATATCCTAGCGGACACTTGATAAGCATTGCGTCTCGTTCTAACTGCATATTACCACACGAAACAGCGCGTTTCGCTCAAACACATCACGATGGTATTAAATTCCGTAGCGATGGAAAAAGTAGCGGAGTGTGATGGAAAAATATTTTTATTGTTTTTAATAGAAAAAAATGTCATCGGACAGCAAAATGACCCCTACATTTTTTACTCCAAATACGCTAAGGAATCGCTGGTTAAAATCTCTCAGGTAGGTCCACTTACACCCTCTATTACAACATTTTGCACTTGCTTTCCCAATCGCGCACATTACAAAACATCCAATCCAATCCAATTAATATTATAAAGGCGAAAGTTTGTATGGATGTATTTATAGGTGTACGGAGGTATATTTGTTACTCTTTAACTCAAAAACTACTGAATGGACTTTAAAAATTCTTTCACTAATAGAAAGCTACTCAGACCCCAACATTGTTATAATTTTTTTTTTTTTTTTTAATTTTTACATACAAAATATAATGGTGAAATTAAGAGTAAAATATTGTATTTCTTAGTCCTCCTCACTAGGGGGTCCTGTGCCGAGGCGGACTAAAGTTATTTAAATATAGTTCATTTGCCTTCTATGTCGTTTTTAGCGTCTTCGCTAGGGTTTTCTCATTGACCTCTTTAAGCCATAATTTTATTCTTGATTTGTATTCAGTTGGATTTTTTATTAGTTTTATGTCTTGGGGAAGTATGTTATGAAGTTTTGTTGCAAAATATGTATAGTTTCTTTGTCCAAATGTGGTTTTATAACTTGGAATATTTTTTATATCATTTTTATTCGATCTAGTGTTATGCATACACGGTCTATTAGAGGATTCATTATTTTTGAAGAGCTTCAATAATATATTATTGGCATATATTTGCTGTACATTTGGTACGTCAAAGTTATTGAAAATTTCAATTGAAGGCGTTCTAATTGGTACTTTCAATATGGTCTTTATGATTCCTTTTTGAATCGTATTCAGGTTGTGTAGGTACGTATGTGTAGCAGATCCCCATCCTATGATTCCATATTCAATTCGAGAATGACATAACGCGTAGTAGACCTTTTTCATATCCTTTTTATTTAACACATTTCTTAAATTAAAAAAAAAAATATGTATAAGGCTAGTGAGTTTTTCCGTAATACCTTTGATGTGTAGGTCCCATCTAAGATTTTCGTTCGAGATATTTAATGTTTTGTGTTTTTTCGATAACAGGGCAATAACATTGTGTATTATTTCCATGGCATTCATGTAATTTTAGTTCTAGTGATTTTATTGGTTGGCCCCTTGAGTTCATTGAAAATGTTATATATTTTTTTTTGCTTATATTAAGGGTAAGCGAGTTGATTTTAAGCCAGTTTTGAAGTGCACTAAGCCCTTTTTCAGCCTCCTTAAATGTATCCGTCCAATTTTCTTCTTGAAATAATAAAACAGTATCATCAGCAAAACTGATTATGTTTCCTTTAATGGTAAGGTTAGTTAAGTCGTTGATGTAGATAATGAACAGAATCGGTCCCAGCACACTCCCTTGAGGGACGCCATAGTTTAAAGATAGAAGTTTGCTCTTTTGTTTATAAAAATAATAATATTTAGATGATTTGTATAGCGCCGTTTTTGTAAAAAATCACCTCAAGGGCGCTGTATATAATTAATAATATATTTCTACAATCTTACTTCTTATAGATTACAATCAATGAAAAATTGCATCCACGGGTTCATCCGGTACAAAACTATACCTACCTACATATGTATAATGCATTTGTCGAACTTACGCGATGCTGCGTAAAAATGTAGCACAAACTTATCTGGAAGATTAAAACCTGTTTATTTAGAGAAATTTAGATACAGTTTGCACGCAGAGGATATAATTGGGAACACATATTATTCGAAATGACGTTATTTGTGATGGATCCTAACAATAAATTTACCAAAGAGCATATTTCTAAAATAATGCCTAAAACAAATAATATACTTAGCTCCATTGGCCAAATGGCAGCGAGAATGGCCACCTTGGAAGGTAAATTGTCAGTTTATAAAAATAACCCTCCAATCACAACCACTACTATTCCCTCACACTTGCAAACCAAAAACGTTTGTGAAATAATTGCTGAGATCAATGAACAAAATTATAGAGAAAAAAATATTATAATTTGTAATATTCCGGAAAGTGGTGCATCAACTCAAATAGATATTATGAATAGTGATACCACCAGCGATAAAAAAATCATTTCTGACTTGGATAACTCCACAAGTTCTCTCGAACTGAAAATATACAGAATCGGTAAAAATGATAATAATAAACCGAGGGGAATCAAAGTTGAGTTCCCCGAGTCAAAATGGCCTAAAATCTTACTCGGCAAAAAACACTTACTAAAAAATAACATACGTATGTACCCGGATCTTTCAATTGCGCAAAGGAATCAGTTAAATGATTTAAGAACGGAACTGAAAAATAGGCAATCTTCAGGTGAGCAAGACATCACAATAAAATATATTAATAACATCCCAACAATTGTCAAATTATCCCCAAAAAACTGACCCATAACCTGAAATCTACATCACTATCTCTCAACATTTATTACCAAAATGTAAGAGGACTTAAAACTAAACTAAATAATTTAAGAATTAAACTACCGACCTTAGAATATGATGTTTACTGCTTCACTGAGACATGGTTGACCCCAGATATTAAAAATGGTGAGTTAGGATTTCACTCCCATAACACCTATCGAATGGACCGCGATACTAATACTAGCAACAAAAGTAGAGGAGGTGGCTGTCTAATTTCTATTAACACTAAATTAACCTCAAGAAAACTCAAATGTGCAAATATCAACGTGGAACAACTATTTGTTTTAGTGACAAACAAAAGTGAAAAAATTATAGTTGGTTGTGCGTACATTCTACCCTCATCTGATGTCCAGCTATATACCAGTTACTGTCAAGAAGTAGAAATATTGCGAAGAAAATATCCAGACGCTAAATTTATCCTTACAGGTGATTTTAATCAACCTACTGTTCATTGGGATATTAACAACAATAATACTCGCACAAATTCCACGTCCAATAATGGTTCTCGTGAACTTATAGAAATGTCATGTTTCCTAAATCTTAGACAAGTGAACTTTATATATAACTGCAACAATAATCTATTAGACTTAATTTTTAGCAATTCCAGCAATATAAGTGTACAACATGCAAATGACAATGTTTCAACAATTGATAACTACCACCCACCACTTTTTTTTATTTTTTATTTTTTATTTTTTATTATTTATTGCAACATTTATTATAATTACAATTTTACAACAAATATATATATTTTTTTTACAGGTATTTTTTTTTTACTACCCTTCCATTTAAAGCATTTGCTTGTGTATGGAAGGGGAGTGTACATAAATGCTATTAGTTATAAGTTAGTACTTAAATAATTAATTGTACATAAATATATGTGAGCTGCAGTATTTATTTGATAATGGTGTGAATTTTTTTTTTAAAAAGAAAGAATGTAATGGAAAACTAAGGATATTTGTAAGATTAATTGACAGTAGTTTTTTTCTTAAGAATATTTTTAAAATGTCTCTTGACAGAGAGCAGTATTCGGGTTTTATCATTAATGCTTCTGATTTCTTCTGGTAGACGATTGAAAAAAGTTCTTCCCTGGTAAGTATAATGATGCTGTGCAAAAGACGTATTTAGTTTTGGGCATAGAAAAACATGTTTAAGTCGAGTTCTGTTTTCATTTAAAAATGGATATTTATCTTTTTCCTTTATAATTTGAATCAATGAATTTTTAATATATAAATCTTTAAATGTGGGTACTTGAAATTCTTCAAACAGGCGTTCTGTTGGGTAGTCTAAGGATTTTTTTAATATAATTTTAATAATTGTCCTTTGTACAATTTCTATTGGAAGAAGGTTACATTTATAAGGTTAAATTTATATTTACATTTATATTTACATTTATAAGGTTACATTTATATTTTACATTTACATTTATTTTGTTAAGCATATATCTCTACAAAATTTAAATTTAGAGTCTTTTAAAGAAAAATCAATTTTTTATAAAGCTGATTATCCTAAGATTAACGAGTTTCTCGCTAAATCAGACTGGAACTTCATTAGTAATTGTAATAACATCAATGATATAATAGAATCTTTTTACTGTATAATTAACAAATCAATTGAACTGTACGTCCCAATTACAAAATGTAAGACATCTAATTACCCCAAATGGTTTAGCAAAGAGCTAATTTGTACCATCCAGTCAAAAAAACTTGCACATAAAACATTCAAAATATCTCGAGCTCCAAATGACTATCTACTTTTTTCTAATTTACGCAAAAGGGTGAAAAACATATCGATCTCTTGTTACAAAGACTACCTGGAAAATATTGAGAAATCGTTACAAAATAAACCTCAAAATTTATTCAAATTTGCAAACAATCTTAATAGTAATGAATCTGGTATTCCGTCTATCATATACTACAATGGTAAAATTGCTGATACACCTCAAGGAATTACTGACTTATTTGCCGAATGCTTTGGCGAAGTATATGATGTAAACTCATCTAATAACCAAATACCTCAATTCAACTCAAATATTTCTATTGATTTCAATGACCTTGTTATTGATGAAATCGATGTTCAACGTAAAATTACACTATTAGATAGTCAGAAATCCGCTGGCCCAGACACCATCCCAGCAATTTATTTAAAAAACTGTGAATCTAGCTTAAAAGGTCATTTAACCGATATATTCAATATATCATTAGCATCAGGCCTTTTCTCTCAAAAATGGAAGATCAGTTTCCTTAGTCCCATCTATAAAAAGGGTGATAAAACGGATGCTTCTAACTACAGACCTATTTGCATACAATCAGCGATACCTAAATTGTTTGAATCCGTAGTTCTATCAAAATTTATGTTACAGGCTCGTAAAATCATTTCCCCCCACCAACATGGGTTCATATCCGGAAGATCTACACTTACAAATTTAATTATATACGAAAAATATATTTCAGACAATCTAAATTCAAAATTGCAAACGGATGCAGTTTACACAGATTTCAGCAAAGCATTCGACAAAGTTTCCCAAAAAATCTTATTAAACAAACTAAAAGTATATGGGATAAAAGGAAATCTACTAAAATGGTTTGAGACCTATTTAACATCTAGAAAACTATACGTTAAACTATCTAACCATATGTCAAACGTAATTGAAGCTTCAAGTGGGGTGCCCCAAGGTTCTCATCTAGGTCCTATTCTTTTTTTGCTATTTATCAATGACATTGTTTCAATATTTGAAGGTATCCATTTCCTATTGTTTGCTGATGACTTGAAAATATACACTATTATAAGAAATTTAATGGACTGTCTTGTATTGCAAAACAACTTGGATCGATTGTATAATTGGTGTAACATAAATGATTTATTTTTAAACATTAACAAGTTTCTCTCAAAATAAAAATCCAATACTCTTTCAATATCACATTAACAATGTGAATCTTTCTACAGTAACATTAATAAAGGATCTGGGTGTCGTTTTTGATAACAAGATGACATTCGTCCCCCACATTGATGCAATCACGAATAAAGCACTTAAATGTCTCGGTTTTGTGTTAAGATCGTCCAAAGATCTAATGCATACTAATACACTCAAAACGTTATACATAACACTAGTCAGAAGTATTCTTGAGTATAATTCCTCTCTCTGGTCGCCATTATACAATGTTCATTCACACAAAATTGAAAGAGTACAACATACATTTTTAAGGCATATAAATTACAAATTAAAAATACCAATAGAAAATTTAAATTATAATTATTTAATGCAATTGCTTAAATTACCCGAATTGTCACAGCGAAGAAAAATCTGTGATGTTTTATTATTATTTAAAAATAATCAACGGAAATTTGGATAGCCATGAACTTGTGAACATGATAAATTATCAAGTACCTAACAATTACAACACCAGACTCCATGCTCCATTTAACGTAGTTGCTTCTCGCACTAACTTTATGTTTAACTCTTGTCTTCAGAGATTGCATCGTGTGGGGAATGAAACTTGCTCTGTCGATATATTTTTTTATAAAAACATCGCTTCTTTCAAAAAGCGTGTATGTATGCAGATGCAAAAATCCTTAAATGTTCCAGATTGTTAACAGTAACAAATTTAATACCCATTGCTCTGTAACTACTTTTATAGTTCCTACTTACTTCTTTATACATATATGTAATTGCTGTGTACCTTTTATTTTATTTTTTTCCTGATAATAACAAACTAACGTAAAAATCCTTAAATGTTTCACATTGTGAACAGTAACAAACTTAATACCCACTTCTCTATAACTACATTCATGATAACTACATTCATAGTACCTACTTACTTATTTATATATGTAATTACTGTGTACCTTTTATTTTTTTCTTTTTCATAATAATAACAAACATACGTACATTTATGATAGCAAAAAAATTACCTACTTTTATATTAATTGTTAAAAATGTTTTACACCACTGCAATACCGGTATGCTTCGAGTATATTTGGAATCACACTTTGTGTGATATTGTGACAATAATTATTGAATCTAATGTAGCGTGAGCCCAAATACGATCCGCTGGTTGAACTCCTTTGTAAACAATTACTGATACCTACTTATGTTAGGCCTACTTATAGCTTTCTAGTTCTGTTTATCATTTTATGTACTATATACTTATGATACTGCATATTTGTTATAATGCTCCTGTACAATTTATTTTATATGTAAAAGCCATCAAGGCGTAAACAAACAAATAAATAAATAAATAAATAAATATTTAATCACGTATTTATTTTTAAAATAATATATAATACTAGCTTTTGCCTCCAGCTTCGCTCGCCTATTCCCCCCTCCCCTCCCCTCCCCAACACTTACCCACCTTACCCCCACCCCTCTACCCCCCCCCATCCCGTCTACTTCCCTACCCCCCCTTTTCCCCTCCATACCCGTTACATTCATTTTTCAAAATGCTCGGGTGCCACCTATTAAAACGTAACAATCAAACACGCCCAGTTTCGCATTTATAATAATACTAGCTTTTGCCCCCGGCTTCAATCGCATAGCATTAGGGGGGTCCCACTCCACCTCCTCCACTTTCCCTAGCCCCACTCAACTCCATCACCCTCCCCTCTCCTCTCTCCCCCTCACCACACCCCCTTACCCCCCCATACCCGTAGCATTCATTTTTCAAACAGCTCGCGTGCCACCTATTAAAGCGTAACAATCAAACACACGCAGTTTCGCATTTATAATATAAGTATAATTTTAACTATCAAAGGGATCTCCATAGTAACCTAAACAAATAACAAAAAGACAGCGCACGTCAAATAATTACTTATAGTTACCAAGCAACGCTTTGCTTTTCGTCTGGACAATAAACGTATAATAAATAATTTCATAACGCCAGAGCTTATTCTTAACGCCAGAGCTTATTCTTAACGCCAGAGCTTACCAATATATATAGTCTAAATTACTCGCAAATAATGTAGCTTTCCATTAGTGAAAGAATTTTTAAAGTCCATTCAGTATTTTTGCGTGAAAGAGTAACTACAAATTGAACATAAACTGTTAATATTTTTATCTTAGTTCTGCATCCTTTTCAGTGTTGTAATCCAATTTCCATGACGCAAATTGGATGCAAATCCATCAAATTGATATGACTTAATCGTTTTGCTTCTGGAGCCATAAATGCTTTCTAATTTTAATATTCGTGGTTTATTTATGTTTTCTAACGAGGCCAGCACGAAAACACATTACTCGGTGGCGACCTCCGTAGCGCACTGGTCTGTGCAGTTCCAGTATAGGGTGAACCGTTAATTATTTATGGAACATTTTTTGACATATATACAGATAATAATAATAATAATAATAAAAATGGTTGAGTATTGGAGAGTTGAGCGCAGAAATAGAAGGATTTTTTGCTTGCCATTCAAGATAAGTCATTAATACTAAAAATTATAGGAAGCTTATAATCAAAGATACAAATGAAATTGATGATTTATGTAGAAAATGTTTTGCTTTTCCGGAAACTATAGAACATATTATATTGGGATGTTCTATATTAGCGCCGTCCGAGTATACATTTAGGCACAATCAGGTTTTAAAAATAATTCACTAAAGTTTGGTAATTAAACATAACTTGATTGACTGCCGTAATATAGTACCATATTATGACTATGAACCAAATTCATTTTCAGAAAATGAATTTTATAAAATACTAGCTGATCCGGCGAACTTCGTACCGCCTCAGAATCAAAAACTGTTGTCAACTTATTAGCTGAATTGATCTAAATTGTTTCTCCCTGCGTATCCTTTCCCCTCTCGCGTTCCCTCTCCCTCTCCCCACTCACTTCTCCCCTTCCCCCGTCCCATAACCCCCCTTCCTGAGTTCCTTTCCCCCCTCCCCCCTCCCCCGGTTCACAGTTCAATATTATACCCCTTACAATATTGCTGCAGTTCTCTCAAAATAGGAGAATTCGTTCCATACAAAATGTATGGGGAAAATAATTTTCTTCGGAGTGGAACACCCTTTACTTTTAGGGGTATGAAAAATAGATGTTTGTCGATTCTCAGACCTACCAGATAAGCACACAAAATTTCATCAAAATTGGTCCAGCCGTTTCGGAGGAGTATGGTAACAAACACCGTGACACGAGAATTTTATATATTAGATAATATTATGATAAAACTATACTCACACAGAACAATTAATAGTCATAATAGACCTGATATAGTTTTACATGACAAAATTTAAAAAATAACTTAAATCATTGATGTCGCTATTCCAAATTCCTGTAATATTCAAAAAAACTTTTTCTGAAAAAATAAGAAAATACACAGATTCAGAAAACGAGATTAAAAGAATTTGGCATTCTCAGACTATAAAAATATTATATACCAATTGTTATTTCGGCTACTGGCATTATACCTAGCTCTCTCATTCAAAATTTAGGCATATTGGATTTGTCTAAGAATTTATACATAAGAATGCAAAAATCAGTCATTTTAATTACATGTAGGATTACAAAAGATTTTTTAAATATTTACATTGAGGGATCAGTAGGATTTATAGTTCCAATTAGGAGTTCCACCGAGCCGAACACTCTGATATGAAAATATCTGGAGTAGGTGAATTATTTTCCTATTTGGTCTATGGTAGATTGACATGCTGTTCTTGTATTATTTTGTATTTATTATACTTATATAGTGCAATTGCATAGCGTGATTTGACTAGATGATCATTTGTGGAAAAGTGTGTGAAAGGGTTTAGTCTTTCCTGTGGGGAAGATTTAACCCGGACATAAAATCTGAAGCTAAGTGTGGTTTATGGTCAGACCGATTGTCATTCACATTTTTTGTTGGTAATTGCCAATTTTTTTTTTTTTTTATTATAGCGACTATACAAAAAATTTTACATACAAAATATAATGGTGAAATTAAGAGTAAAATATTGTACTTCTTAGTCCTCCTCACTAGGGGGTCCTGTGCCGAGGCGGACTAAAGTTATTTAAATATAGTTCATTTGTCTTCTATGTCGTTTTTAGCGTCTTCGCTAGGGTTTTCTCATTGACCTCTTTAAGCCATAATTTTGTAGCGGCTACTTAACCCGCTCTGCAAAATTTACCGCAGCGCCACTGACCTCCACAGAATGAGCTGGAAGATAAGGCATACCTACCTTAGCGTGGTAGTAACTGGCGCGTCGTAAATAAACACCGCCACCTAGGCGAAAGACCTAGAACGTCTGGCTGTACCGTTCAAGTGCCCGCAGAAAGTTCGAGCGATTTCTCACCTTTACGTGAATTCGCCGCATTACCTACCGCGAGAATTAATTACTTGCCACGGGTATATAAGCCGCGCTCGCCGGCTCGGAGTCAGTCAGTACCTCAGTATTCATTCATCGATAAAGGAACTCAGAACGAGCAGTGTCGCGACTAAGTACCTGCCCGCGCGGGGCACGGGCCTCGCGCTGTCAACCGTGAACATCAATTTATCCAGCGTGACACAGGAACATTCCAGCACCTTCGAGGAACCTCTCCGACTACCATCTCGACATGAGATGTCAACCAGCACCCTGCAACGAGCAGCTACCACAACCACCACCGGCAACGCGCCATCATCCAACATCCTGCAACGAGCAGCAACAACAACTGGCAACGCGCCAGCATCCTCATCCTGCAACGAGCAGCAACCTCATCGCCTCTCAAGGTTCCTTCCTGCGTCACGTGTGTGCTCCGACCCACTGGACACACAGCCGCCATATCCCGTCAACACGACGTCGATCGACCGCCTGGACCAAGGTCTCGTCTACACCGCCATGGTGTAGGGTAACACGCCGGCTTCCTGAAGACCTGTGATCTTCACCGCCGTAATGTCCTGACCTTCATCTTCACTCACCACGCAGCAGCATCACTCCACTCCGCTCCCGCTCCGCATCGACCTCCGCTACGTAGCCACAATAAAGACTGACTCATACTTCGACTGACGCCTTTCATTTCTCTCTACTGATCCGGCCCGCTCCCTCAATTTTATTCTTGATTTGTATTCAGTTGGATTTTTTATTAGTGCTTACAGGTTTTTACACGATGCAATGCCACCTCATGGAGCCTCATGAATGAGTTTTTCTTTTGTCATATTTAATTCGTATTTGTTTAGCTACCTACTTTTTTATTGTTTGTTTTTGTTTTTCCTGTTAAGCTCTTGCATACTGCTTACTAACAACGTATGCAGGGACACTGGTGGTCTAGATTCGTTCAAAATAAATAAATGTAGCTTCGTAAGAAAAAATTAGAATCTTGCGAGAGCCTTGTAGGAGTAACCTTCTGTTACTTATTATACCAGGGCGGGTAAATGGTGAATAACCACAAAAACTCTAGCACGGTAAAATCGATGACTTTACAATAATATAGGATCGATAGAACCAATGAAGAATCTGCCGACAATTAAAAATAAAATCACAGTGTGCAATTCACACGCGGTGGAAGAGAAACCTTCAGAAAGCTAAAGTAGATAAGACTGGGGAGGCTACGAAGTATAGCACAAATATCTCATTCTCTCGCAGGCTTAATCCTATAGATGTTCGTGTTTGTCTCTTTTTAGTGTCGCTATTTTTAGTTTCATCGAGTTTCAAATCACAACGGTGTTAAAGAAGTTTTCACTTCAAAAAATAATTTGTAGTACGAGTGATACACCTTAAGAAGACAAAGTGATAAATAAATGAATTCATTAAAAGTTCTGCCACTTTTCATAACCGCTTTGTTGTCTGGCCCATCGCGACTCGTCGCTATAACTTATTCAAATTTGTTTCTTTTGACTATGTTCCAATTATTTGAAACATAGTCAAAACCCCTTATCTGGAAAACACATTGAATATTATATCAGGTGATATAGATATTAGGTATATTAAAAGAATAAAACAAATGAAACTAATGAAACGAATGCTACGAATGGAGTGAATTTAGCGAATGAAGTGAATGATTGAATGAAACTTATGCAACGAATGGAGTCAATAGAACTAATTTTAGTGAATGAAACGAATGAATCAAATGAAATGAATGAAACTAATAAAACGAATGAAACGATTAGGACAAATGAGACGAAGGAAATGGATGAAACGAATGAAACGAATGATGAACGAAACAAATGACGAATGGAACGAATGAAATGAATGAAATAAATAAAGCGAATGAAATTAATGAAACGAATGAAACGAATGAAACGAATGAAACGAATGAAACGAATGAAACGAATGAAACGAATGAAACGAATCAAACGAATAAAACGAATGAAACTAATGAAATGAATGAAACGAAAAATACTATTAGCACTTTTCAAGTATTCGTCTGTAAGTGTACTTTTGGGTTAGTGCTGTTGTATATGATAGTAGTTAAGTGAATTAAAAACAAAATTTTAATTTTAAATAAAGAATAATACCAAAAATTCGAGAGTGCTATTCACACGCGGTAGAAGTGAAACCTTCAGAAAACTAAAGTAGACGAAAGTGGGGACTTTCTCTTTTATCAATGTGAAGGATGATTTTTTCCATACTTTTGTCGTCGGATTCTAGTGCACCTTTTCCTAAACATTTGGTCATCTTCTCAGTATTTGTGTTTTCTTCTTCGGAGTCGCTATATGTCGCTTTCTTTTGTGTTTTCTTTTCCTGTTCATTTTGGAGTGGTTTAAAGATTGGAAATTGATTTCACAATTTTCGATCCTCGGTCCGCTGAATATCTGGCCACTAAGGTCCTTCGGGTACTTCATACCACTAGAATAGACTAAAGGAGGCTTGCATGGGACCGTGGATTTATCGTATTTTATTGGAACCGAGTACAAGTGAAATAAATAAATATTTGAATGCTGTAAATTCTGTAGATGTACGTGAATGTCTCTTTTTTGTGTCGCTCGATTCCGTTTCATCGAGTTTTAAATCACAACTGTGCTAAAGAAGTTTTCAGTTAAAAAAAATTTAATGCATTAGAAAAAATATCACTGACAACGTATACGGTTGGCGATGGGTTAAATTGCGTCGAAGTCAATGAAAAAATACACAATGTCATAAAAATCTTGCGTTTTGGTAGATTGCCAAATAAAATTATTCTTTATTGTTATGAGAGACTGTCTAAAATAATATTGTATGAAATTATAATAATATTTCTGGTCCCCTACAACGGATATGATAAATAGTCCCAGATCTGAATAGCTAGGTACTTCCGAACCTTTATCTACTCCATCTCCGTTCCTTCACTGTTCATTCTGCCTTATTACCGATTATTATTACCGATTTATTACATATTTCCCTTAAACACGGTAAGTTTTAAAGCTCTTAAAAATATATATCTTATTCTTGAAGATAATATCTAGACTTTGCCCGCGCCGAAACGCAAATTATATAAACTTCCCTCGATAGAAAAAAAACTCAAAGTATGCTCCAAAAATTATTATAAACACGTTTGTTTCAGTTATTTTACAAGTTATATGTATGAAAAAATTCACAGTGTTTCTTTAAATACTGTTTAAGATAATGCCCGCGAGATTTTTCACAACGGTGCAATGACAAGCAAGTCTTTGAAAATATGAATCGGACTAAACATTTCAAACTTACCCCTAGACCACGGTCAGCGAGGTCTAGTGGTAAGGCTCTTGACTCGCAATCAGTAGGTCGCGGGATCAAATCCCGGCGTGGGCAAATAAATTTTATTTGATTAATTTCTGTAATTTCACAATTAATTCATTAAAAATAATATAAAGTATATTTGCAGCACGCTCCAGAGTAAAAGATACTCTCAGTATCGCTCTGGTGTAAGACAACCATTGAGTACTGAAGCGTTGCTTGAAATGGGTTCAGCCGGGTTTGGTGACTAGATCTGAATAGCCAGGTACTTCCCTACCTTCCTCTTCCCCATCTCCTTCCCCTTCCCACTACCTTCAACCTCACAACATACGCCAATTGGAGATGCCATAGTTTCACTGGCTATGACATTGAAGCAGCTGGGACTCTTGTGATGAACAACAAAAAAATCGTTAGATACGTTGCACGTCGCGGGTTCAATCATCGATTTGTTGAGTCCTCCATCACTGCACAAGCAAAACTTCCACTTATAATGATGGTGGTACGATGAAAACCAATTAATTTTGTCGGGTTATTCGTATCCTAAGAATTTTCTATATTTTCATTGAAACATTTGCTGGAAGCAAGTAATGTCTGGAATGTAACACTGTATACAGAATTATTATTAGATTCGTGTAAATAAACTGATTTGTAATAGATTGTTAAAGAATAACAAATAACTTGATAATAAATTGATTACTGCAATTAATTTATAACAAACAGTGACCGTTTGATTTTGAAATGTGAATATGCTTAGTGCTTAGTTCCTACCGGAATGTAATTTATCCTATTCCAACAACACCAGCATCTCGATGAAAAGTATTTGAAATTTAGAACAATAGCAAGAAAATTATTGAAATTTCGAGTGTATTCTGGGTCCGATTCTGTTCCTTATTTACATTAATGACTTATGCCACATAGAATGTGAAGGAGAAATCATCAGTTTTGCGGATGATACTGTTCTCCTAATAAATGGGAATAATTGGACAGAAACATTTAAGAAAGCAGAAGACACACTTAATAGAATTAAAAAATGGCTAGACTACCATTCACTTACACTTAATGCTAATAAAACCAAATTCATCACTTTCAAAATAAAAAATAAGAAAAATTCTGAAGAAAACCTGAAATTGAAAATTCATAGCCCGCATCACTTAAATGAGAATTGTAATTGTCCCTCATTAGAAAACGTTGACCATATAACGTATCTGGGTCTAAAAATTGACCAAAACTTAAAATGGACCGAACACATTACCTATTTAAATAATAAAATTAAAAAACTAAGTTATTTTTTCAAATCTATCAGGAATGTCCTCATTAAAAATGACTCAATCAAGATTTACATGGCTCTCTGCCAATCACTGTTAGAATACGGTATTATCGGATGGGGCAGTGCAAATAAAAACATACTAAATCCACTAATTAAAACTCAAAAAGCCATAATGAAAATTATACTGAAAGTTCCTGTAAGAACTAGCACTGACGAAATCTTCAACAATCTTAACATCATGTCAATTAAACTACTATATTCTAAAACTATACTAATTTACATGCATAAGTACAAAACCCAAGAAATAACAACTGACACGTACATTAGAAACACTAGATCTCATGGTCAAAAACATATCCAACAAGTAACTGCTAACACAACATTTGGGCAAAAAAGCTTCTTATATTATGGCATTAAACTCTACAATAAAATACCACTCTCACTCAAAAACCTCAACATTATAACATTTAAATTTCAAATAAAAAGCTGGATACTAAATCTAGGGAGATCAGAAATAGAAAATATACTGAAATCAAATACAGACTAAAACCGAATCTAGTGAACTGAATTATAAAAAAAAAACACTATCTTATTTACTTTATAATTATTAAAAAAAATACTACATGATATATGTTATGTCAAATTCATATTATTCTTATAATTAAATTATAATATGTAAATGAAATCCTCAGCACGGGAGATCCCAGTGAGGATATCATTATCTCTATTTGTTATTAAGAAATGAAGACAATAAATAATAATAATAATAATTATTATTATTATTATATTTGGTGACCGACTAATCGAAACGATCGATATATTCCTGCTCTTATGGTGCATTAGGTGTCCTTGAGGCGATTTTTCGTAAAAACTGCGCTCTACAAATTATCCAATTATTATTATTATTATATCTTCTGCGTCTCGTACAAAATGACGAGTGTGGGAACGTGCGTCACTCGTCTTTAGTTCAAGTAGCAAAACGTTAAAAAAAAGTTAACAAAACTCGACGGCGAATGGCAGACGTCCAACACTTCTCTTCCTTCCACTTCCCTCCGGCAACTCCAGAATTATCCTTGAGGGGAGCATTTAACTGTAGAGGATGAAGTGTTGCGATGAAAATCAAATTGAAAAAAAAAATCAGCCCGTAGAAACAAAGCTTTTTTAATATAAAACATCTATTTTTTATTAAGTAATGAAACAGTTTCTACTTTTCGATACGATTCTACGCATAGAACGGCATGACCTACTTATGGCCTACGGCATGGCCGGCTAATAACCAATTTCAGATAAATGCATGTGTGTGCGCGTGTGGGTGCATGAGTGCCGCCATATCGCTCAAGATATTTTTTTGTTAATACCGCAGAGGAGTCCCAACTGTCTGGAGCCAGTAGGATCATGGCCTCGCTATGTTGTTAGTCTGAAGATGGTAGGGGGGGAGGAAATGAGGTAGAGGAAGGTGAGGAAGTACCTGGTTATTAAGATTTGGTCACCAAACAAGGCTATTTTTTCACATTTACTCCACCCAGAAAATAATTTCCTTCAAGGCCTATGTCATCTTTGGAGATGCTGTGTGGAGGGTCTTTGAAGCCATGTCAAGCAATCTTTCGATTCTGAATCGTGGTATTACACCAGGGCGATGCTGAGAATATTTGCCACTCTGGAACGTGCCGCAAATATACTATTTTTAATTCATAATTGTGAAATAACACAATAATTTGAAATAAAATTGGTTTGCGCACGCCGGGATATGAATCCGACACCTTCGGATTGCTAGTCCAGAGCCTTGCATCTCGACCACAGCATCAAATTAAGGTTTGCTTAAGTAATAAAGTTGATGTAGCAGTTTTTAAAAAATGGGACAACGTAACATACAAACAATTTTACAGAAAGATGCCGAACGGTAGAGTTAAAACAGGACTTCAAGTCAATTATAATGTGGGTAGGTACCTATTAGCCTTTTTGCAACGTTTTTATCGGCTTAAACCTATTTTTTGTATTTTTGGGACCAATATACTAAATGCTACTGATAGGTATACTTTCGTCTTGCACAGTTGGTACTCGCTTTTGTGTGTTTTACCATAGTATAAACGTATAAATTGACCAGTACTCACGTACGCAGCTGAGACGTGGGTACTAACTAAGAGGAATGAGTGAGCACTGGACGTTTTTGAAAGGAAAATTTTGAGGCGCGTCTTCGGACCGGTTCTAGAAAATGGATTTTGGCGCAGACATTACAACACTGAGCTATGTACTCTATTTAAGGAGCTATCCACCAAATTGTAAACAAAGGTATGAAAACACTAGGCTTCGTATTAAGAACAACCAAAAGCTTTAATTCCATACAAGCCATTAAATTATTATATGTGTCTCTAGTTAGAAGCCTAAAGGAATATAACTCGGTAGTTTGGTCTCCACCTTACAAAATTCACATTAATAACATTGAGCGAATACAAAAAAAAAAAATTCTGCGTCTTATAAATTTTAAATTAAATATCCCACTAGAAGACTTAAAATATAATTTATTATTAAATATTCTAAAAATATACACACTAGAAGACAGACGTAAAATAAACGACTTAACATTTTTATTCAAAATACTTGACTCTAAATTTGACTGTTGCGAACTCCTGCAACACATAAACTTACGAATACCGACAAAATACACTATTCTACTGTAGCATTCATAAGCGGAACTACATTGCCCACTCTCCGATACAACGATTTCACACTATGGAAAATCAGTACTTAGGTGATATTGACATATTTAACATAAACTTGGCGAATTTTGTTGATCTTGTAAAAAACTTATTCCAAAACTATTCCTAAACATATCTGTATTTTGAAATGAAATTGCTATCTATGAAATTGCTGTATTTTTGTATTTTTATGACTTGCGTGCTTTTTTATCTAATTTCGTTTTTGTTATTTCTGTATCTGTTTAAAAATCATCTCTCATGAATTAATTGTACTACCAAACATGTAAAAGCCCTTTGGGCGTTAAATAAATAAATAATAAAAAATAAACGTTACAAAATTTATAAAACTGGGAAGACTTCGGTGGCTGGGTCATGTGGAGAGAATGACCGAGCATCAAGCACAATAGTCCCTGCTGAACTCAAGACCAATAGGGCGAAGGAGTCTGAGAAGGCCAAGATTAAAATGGGGCGACAACGTTCTCAAAGACATATCTATCTTGGAGCTTCTAAACTGGAGAGAGCTGGCACAAAACCCACATGAGTGGAGGAAGACTCTTGGGGAGACCAAGACCCACCAGGAGTTGTAGAGCCAAGAGTGATGATGATGATGATAAACATATAAATTCGTGTCATTTTCCAAGATCCATTTTTTAATCTATTTAACGGGAAATTTCGACACATCCTCTTTACCTTTCCTCCACCGACTCTCTCGTGCACATCCAAGCGGCCAAAACGCGTTCAGTTCCAATCCAAACCCACCGGGTTCAACTCCGAACCGACCGCGAGAGAAGTTATGGTCTCTAACGAACCTTAAACCTATCTCTCTCTTCGGGTATATCCGACAATATTCGGTAAAGTTCGGAAAATTTCGGAAAAACTGATATGTGAAATTTTGTGAAAATATTTGACGCAACCCGTTTATAAATCTTTTTTTCAACGATTCAGATGAACTTTAGCTTTGTGTGTTGTGACAGCGTTTGCGCCTTGATAGTTTGTTTTTGTTGGTGACCTGAAAACTCAGAATCATGCAGTTTCGACACATCCTTTGAAAAGTCATTAAAAGTGGTGAAAAAAATTGATAAATAAGTTATGTTAGGTTAGGTTAAGGGCTATTTAAAATAAAATTACCTTTATTGATTTTTCAAAGGGGTGTTGAAATGCCACTTTGTTTAATTGGCATGGAACCGTTTTAGTTATCGTTTGTCGTAATTGAACTAAATGCGAAGACAGCTGTTTCGCCTTGAAGTTTTTTTATGTAAACAAGTTGTTAATTTAAAAACATTGCTTTTTATCGTTTTATTTGTTTAGCGACTAGATTTTAATAGTTAGGTATCAGTTTTCTCTGATGAAAAAACCATCTGCATTCTGAATCCAAGTGTTGTTTGATATGGCTTTAGCCGTATTTGGTGACTAAATCTGAATATCCAGATGACTACCTACTTTCTATGTAATCTCGCTCTTTCTCATTTTTTCTCTTCACCGCATCCTTCAGCCTCCCAGCATACACCAATTGGAGATGTTATTGTGCCACTGACTTTGGGCAATTTGGACTCTTGTGCGGTATTTACATAAAAATCAATCTCAAGAGTTTGTGACATACAAATATGAGATAGTGTGTTGCCAGGGTGAAAGAAGGGGGGGTCTGCAAGAAGAAGGAAAGCGTGAGGTTGGGAAGAACCTGACATTCAGATTTGGTCACCAAACATCGATAAAGCCATTTCAAACAACGCGTTGTTGTCGAAACGTTGCAACGTTTCGATTCTGAATGGTGGTCGTTCACCAGTGCTATACCAAAACCATTTATCAAGGTGAACCTTAACGCGAAATTACTATTTTAGATTAATTTTTACTACTATTCGGTTTAAATTATAAATGCCAACAAATATTCTTTGGATAAATTAAAGCTGTTCCTGGCATTTAGCTTGCATAGAATTTAAATACAATTTCTTCAAATTTTGCAAATTCACTTTGTGGCACCATTTTATTAATGAAATAATCAAAACCACTTTGTTTTTATCACGATAATCTTTATTTTAAAAAATCAACAAGTTGCGAGAACAATGTTCTCTTCATCAGGACATTATGTGTACTAAAACTAAATTATCAAATATATAAAGATAGGCGTGGGTAGAAATGAGGGTGTAATTGGACGTACACGAGGGATTTTAACCTCCTGAGCATATTTGGAAAAAAAATTGTAAATGAAATTTTGCCATCTCATAGGTAGTTCATCGATCCCTTTACTAAAAAAACCATTCGGACGGGAATCAATAAAACCTTAGCCGTCTGTTGTGCAGTGTGTGGTCTAGCGGTCAACGCGCATTTGTTGATTTGCTTCACTCAATTCGTGAAGTACCCACCTTTCAAGCTTTTTCACCTTCCCAATTTGCTTCAAGTGGATTAAAACAGTTTTATCACTAACACCGCAGCCTGCAGCTAACTCAGACGTGGTTTGCGATGGATCCGCTTCCACAATAGCCTTCAATTCTTCATTATCAACTTTGGTCTCCGGTCGTCCACGGGGCTTGTTCTGCAGGTCGAAATTTCCAGAACGAAAACTTTGGAACCAAAAAGCACTGTGTTTTCTTTTGCGGCACCGTCGCCATACACATCAATAATCCTTCGAGCCGTTTCTGCAGCACTGGTGCGACGGTGGAACTCGTACTCGTAAATAACGTGATATTTCAAGTTTTCCATTTTGTAAACTAAGTGACGCAAAGAAAAAAAAACAGTTAAGAAAAAAACAAATGAATTATAATTTTCGAAACACAAATACATGAGCAAATAGCTGTATAAATTTGAATTTCGAATTCCTAACCAAAGAGAAGATATTTGAGATCAAAGTTGCCAGTACGGCAAAACGCCAATTTCATATTTAAGGACCTGATATAATATAACCCAAGCAATTTGTATGCCTATTACCAATATTCATGGTGATATGAGGTATATATTTTTGGGTTTGTGTATTCCTATTAAAAACAAAACAAAAAAACCCGGATGCAAGATGCAAGAACATTAAAAATATCGCGTCCCATATAAATAAACAACGAAAGCTCATTTAACGTCGTTTATTTTCATTCCCACCGTCTCTCTACATCCGTCAGGGCGCAACGGGCGGAGTAAATCCGGCTTTAGGGTAGGTCAAAGATAAAGCGTGTGAAAACGGGACACATGGTGACGCATTTGTCGAACTAACTAAACATCACGCCGTTTCTTCGCAGGGGTAGGCAGGGAGGACGGACCGTCAACCAACTCGGTCTATGTATACATTCCTTGTTTCAATTACATTCATCGTCTCATAGATATGCTTGTTATCAAAATTGTCTAATGAACAATTTTTTTAGGGAACGGCTTAGCGACACTTTTCTTACAATTGAGGTCATAGGTAGAACCAAACTGAAAAACAATTTTCGTACTCCAAAGGTGATGAAAAAATATTTTTAATGTTTTTAAGAGTTGAAAAATGTCATCGGAGAGCAAAATGACGTGTACATTTTTTACTCCAAATATTTTCAGGAATCGCTGGTTTATTTCATTTTTCCGTGCAACTTTTCAATTATTTGTGAGAAACTCTTTTACTCTATTATTTAATTTTATTTTAATGAATTACAAGTGACCGATTTCCGTCGAACGTAAATTTGTCGTATATATATTGGATAACCAACCTTTATTGGATAACCAACACCTCTGCCATAGGTCACCCCAAGTGGTTCGCTACGTTTGGTGATTTAGCAGGGGTGTCCGGGTTCATGGGGTGAGGTTTGTCTAGGTCTTGGAGGCGGATGACCAGGACATACTGAACCCCAGATTCCTACCCACCCCTTAACCCTTTTCCTTCTCAGAACTCTCCTCTCCTTCCTTTCCTTAAAAAAACCCTCCACACAGCATCCTCAAAGATGACATAGGCCCTGAGGGAAATTATTTTCCTCAGGGCCTCCTGTGTGGAGCTCATGTAAAAAAAAATATATATATATATCGCAGGCAAATCCTAAAATCAGGCTGATCATGATGCGCCTGAGGCACTTCACGATCTTTCCGCCAGGCACTTCACGAAGTAGCTAGGCGCATCATGATCTGCCTGGTTTTACGATCGGCAGCCGACATTTAGGTAAAATTACCATCCCCAAAACCCATTTGTACAGTTTTTATTTCTCAGTCAAAATATTTTTTAAAGTTAAATAACCCTCATGAACTCATAACTGAATTCTTTATTAGGCCATATTTTATAATTTCAAACATAAATAAATAAAATAAACAAAAATTTTAACAAAACAAAAAAACGACTTAAAAAAATGCACTAAAAAGCAAAAAAATAATTTCGTATTCTTCTACAACTTCATAATCAACTTACTTTTTCTAATCATCAATATGTAGGTACGATTGTTACTTTTGGAGTCGGTGTCAGTCAAGTTTGTAACTACATACATAGTTATAGGTGAGATGTGCTTGTGTCGCACAACTGCACAAGCGACTTGACGAGGCGAGAGGCGAGTGCGGGGAGCTGTCAAGTGAACACGCCGGGCCGGGTACCTTTGCTGACACCGACTCCAAAAATAACAATCGTACCTACATATTGATGATTAGAAAAAGTAAGTTTATTATGAAGTTGTAGAAGAATACGAAATTATTTTTTTGCTTTTTAGTGCATTTTTTTAAGTCGTTTTTTTGTTTTGTTAAAATTTTTGTTTATTTTTTGATTTTTAGTGAATCTGAAGGACACTAACTAATTTGTCTGAATATGGGTAAACCTACTAAACGTGCTGCTCATATGAGACAGACATAATTTGACCATAGCGACGTTAGGGTCAAATTAAGAGATTCGGCCGATTTTCGTTAATTTTTCATGGATCCGATAATCAGAACCTAACCAAACTCTCATGAAATTACCCTTGAAGTACATCCTTTCCAATAAAAAAGAATCATCGAAATCGGTTGGCGTGATATTGAGTTATTCGTCCATTTGTCGCGCACATACAATGCAAATTTAAGACTTATATGGTTTTCTCATGGATGCCATTGTCGGAACTGGACCAAATTAAAATGGGACTACACGGGAAGCACCAGCTTTCAAATAAAAAAAGAATCATCAATATCGATTCACCCAGTGAAAAGTTCTGAGGTAACAAACATAAAAAAAAAAAAAAATACAGTCGAATTGAGAACCTCCTCCTTTTTGAAGTCGTTTAAGATGAAGCCATAGTAAATAATGCAAAATCATATGTTTTTGTTTTGAAAATTTGATCGCTTAGAAGTATTGTAGATGCTTCAATTAAATACTGCGTGTAGAACATACCTTGGCCCTTAAAAATATCGGTCATTTTTTTATAAGTCTTTTAATAAGCCTATAAAAAAATAAAGTATAAGGTCTAAAAAACACACTTTCAAGTCCAAACTCTCCTATTTATAAACCCCTTTTCGGATATGGTTTTATTGTGTAATGTGGCAAATTCAGTTTATTTTATAATAATCGCAAAAAAAGTTGATATTTACACCCAATCTTCCCAAAATAAAGTAAAATATGCATTTTCGCGTCGATATTTTACAATACGGCCGCTAGTCGACGATTCAAAATGAACCCTATGGCGTCCACCGAAGAACTACTGTCCACGGCACAGTAGTGAACTAGTGGATCGCCTTAATAAGAAAATATGCATACTAGATATTTTCTACGATTATAAAAATAGTTTTTTGGTTTGGTTAAGTATTTTGGCCGCAAATCCAAATGTAAGTTTTGTATGTCAAAGGCAACGCTGCCGTTCCCCTTAAAAGCATGTTCAGAAATTGTACAGGTGTAGTTAATTTAGATAGGTTGCTAAGGTTATATTTGTTCATTTTTTCTTTTTGTGTAATAAATAAATAAAATCGGATAATGACGGATATAAGAATGGTGAAGGTTTGAAATACCTGATTATTCAGATCTAGTCACTAAATGTAGGTAACTAAAAGCAATTTGAGGAAGCCACAAGCCAAAAATGTATGTATTCTTAATTCTTAGCGTCCCTATCGCCACTCGTAGGTAATAAATTTAAAAATCGCTTTGCAAACGGAATCTATTGTCCCGATTATTATTATTATTTTTCTGTTGTCCCGACTTCAAGCATTAAATGCTTTTTATTTATTTTGTGAATAACTTCATAAGAAAGAAAAAAATAATCAATGGAAACTGTCACAGATAATTTTCACACTTTCCTGTTGAAAAAATACTTTTTTTAGTAGTTTACGCTTTAATCTATCTATCTATCTATATAAATAAAAATGAATCGCCGAAATGTATGTACGCGCATAACTTCCGAACGACTGCACCAAATTGGATAATTCTTTTTGTTTTGTGTTCGTTATTGTCAGGACAAGGTTTGTATAAGTGATCTCTGGAATTATGAAATTTGTATAAAAAAATTGCAATAGGTGGCACGCGAGCTATTTGAAAAATAAATGTACCAGGAATAAATGTATGGGGGAGGGGGAAAGGAGGGAGAGAACTCAAGGAGGGGGTTTGCGGAGGGGGGAGGTTCGCGGGACGGGGTAAAAGGGGAAGTGGACTGGGAAGAGGGAAGGTGGAGGAGGCGGAGAGGAATGGGAGGTGGAAGAGTAACGGAATGAATGGGAAAGGACACGCAGGGAGAAACAATTTCTTTATTAAATGGCATAGCAACGCATGCCGGGAACCAGCTAGTTTTTAATAAAACTAATTGAAAAATTTATTTTAATTCTACTAAAGCAAAACGGCAGCAAAGGCTTCAATTTATCCAAAGAATATTGTTTTATTTTATTATTTTACTACTTTATACAGGAATAGGCATCATATGGATGCACTATTCCTGTATAAAGTAGTCAACAATAATATTCAATGTCCAGAGTTGCTAAATAAAATTCAATTCAATGTACCTCTTCTGTCCTGTTCAGGGTGGATCAATGCAAGACAAACTGTAAGCAGAATTAATGCAATAGTTATAATAGCGTATTATCCAATGTGGATATTTTCAATTGCAAACTTACCGAATATAAGAGGTCCATAAAAGAGTATTTCTCTGATGGTTCTTGAATAATGGTATGTTTTTATTTTTTATATTTCTGTTATGATTTGATTTATATGTATAACCTCTCTCCATGGCTACAAATGTATTGATAGATTTTTTGTTTTGTAATTTTTCATTTTATATAAAAAAAAAATTGTTTCATATTTTTAGTTTTTTTTTTCTTTAATAAATTTTTTTGGATTCATATTATTTTTTTATTAAATTAATTTACTTATTCTTATTATGCTGTCTCAGTAGAAGTAAAGTAACAAGGAGGAAATCCATAATTGGTTTTATTTGGCTATTTAATACTATGTACAAACTGAAATAAATATAAACTGTCGATTTCCCGAAAACTAATAAATAAAAATAAATAAATAATGTAGACAGTTTTGAAGTAAAGATTTATCTGAAATAGTGATTTAACATTATTGGGAATTTCATAGAATTACTTTTTCATCTCGGTAAATGCGAAGAAATTATTTAAAAAAATAACTTTTTTTAAGACTTACAAAACCTTTAAAAAGTGTTCATGGGGAGTACGTTTTATTTCGATCAATTAATGGTGTTTAATTTTTTTTTGATAAATTTGTATTATTTCATAATTTTATTAATTAAAAATAATATATTTTTACGCACTTTTTATGCTCCGAAAGCGAGAACTTCTTCCTTTCAGAATGCCCCATTAGAGCAATTCAACTGCTTAACGATTCTGCATTGAGCATTGACATCTTCAATGTTACCTATAAAGAGTTCAGTAACTATCTTTTGACATACGTCTCAACATAGTGAAACTGCCCCCTTGGACTTTTTTTTCTCTTAAATTTTGTAATCTTCTCCATAATAATTTGGTGTATAACTGTTTTATGGAGAACCTGAAAAAAAAAATAAATATTGTATATTTGCGGCACGTTCCGGAGTAGAAGATACTGTCTCTCAGTGTCGACCTGGTGTAAGACCACCATTCAGAATTGAAACATTACTTTAACCAAACTGAACCATACTGTGTCCAGATTTGAATAGCCGGGTACCTACTTCCCCATCTCCATCTCCTCCCCCACTTCCTTCAACCTCATAATATACCCCAATTAGGGATGCCATAGTCTTACTGGATCTAGACTGGAACAGTTGGGACTCCTGTGAGGTATTCACATGTACACATATTCACATGCGCTGTCACAATGGCTGTCAAAGAAAAGTAAAAAATGTCGGAATGATAATACACGGGTTGCGTCTCTTATGAACTGTTTATTTAGTGTTCGAATAATTTCTTGTTTATTTATGCGAGTTCGGTATTCCTTACGGACGTACATAACAGCAGCATTTAGTAGCTAAAGTGTGCGTAAAAAGTAGTCTGGTTACTAGATTCACGAGTGTTCTTCTATTGCTTTCAATTCGCGCAGTAAATAACTCGAGAGTGGTTGAACATTGAGCAAGATGCTAGTTTAATGTTAAATATAAACCAGACTGAAAGTTTACAAGTGTTTGGACAGAAATAACCCGCTTCTTCTCAGTACGAGGTACTCGAATCCGTCCAGCATTCTCTAACAAACCACCTCCAGTAATGCTGAGTTTCTTCCGCAAGAAAGTCAGCTCGAAGTGGAACCAAGATGGAAAAAATAACGCAGAAAGAGATGAAAAGAAAGGCATCAAGTCTTCGACAAGTGGTACTGAAAAATGTAAAGAATCTACCGAGCAGGTGCTCGGGATATCCCAAAATACCAGGGACTTAGCGCTAAACAAATCCGCCAGTAGTTTAGGCGAGAGTGGCCCGGATAGGCGGGGTTCCGTCGGAATTACAAACGATACGAACACGAATGTTTGTCGCGATGTTTTAACACCTGTTATTAGTAAGAACGAATTTGTTCAAGGAATAAATGGTGTAAACAACGCGTGGCAAGGAAACGAGCAAGCGGAAGACGCCGTTGTGTTCAGAAACGCACGTGACACTGCAGCTGACACGCGACGAAGTGTTGTTGATTGTGGTTCGTTTGATCCTACGGTGAATGTCAGAGGTAAAAGAGAAGGAAGTCACACGTTGGATCGCTTTCAAAGAGTGGCCAAGGACGACTCGAACAAACAATCGAGAACGAGTAAGGAAGTTATTAATTTGCTTTTGCCTAAGGATAGTTTGAGCTACAAGAAGGAGGATTCTTATCTTTCAAAAACTGGTGTTCAAAGTTTCTTAGATATCATGGCCGGAGGAAGAAAGAAACGGAACAAAGGGAAGAAGAACAAATACGATAATAACAACAGGAGAAGTTGGTCGTTCAACGGACACAAGTCTAAGATAGACGCAGTTTTAGATGTCAATGTTGACGAAGATAATGATTGCTGTGAGAGTGAAGGCGATGCGAAACTGAAGCAAATCGATCTACAAAGGTCCGCGAGTGTTTGCGAGGCTAATGAAACTTTAACGAGTTTTAGGCAGGCCGTCCCGACAGCTGTTGTGTCGCAGGATTCACGTGAATGTCAGGAGGTGGACTGCGGTCAGGGTCTTGACTCCGCGGAGACACCTGCCTGTACGAGCGTCTGGAGCGGGGTAGGGCCGCAGGGAGAGCGGGAGGACCCGTGTGACGCGGTCACGGAGCCCGGGAGCCGTGCCAAGACTGGCGAGCCCGTGGGCAGCGAGGCAGAACTGCACGGCCGCGACTCTCCGCTCCAGTCTAGTCGGGTTAGCGCGAAATGCGACACCGGACTGCCACCACAGAGCGATGAAAGCCCCGCGGACTTCTTCAAATCTCTCATTCTAGAAAAGTATAAGAATAACCCCCAAAGTCGGAGGAACTCAGACTCGCGACAGCAAGATGGTGTAAATATACCGCAAATAGACGGCGCGCAATCCGAAATAGCAGATAGTTCGATCTGTATCGCGGATAATACAATTTCACACACTGTTTCGACAGCATTCATTCACGCTGAGAATAGAGACTGTTTATCAGATAGTTGCACTAATAACCCGGCGGCCGCGATGGGCGCTACGGACAGCAAGCCGGGAAGTGGCACCGGGAGTGGGAGTGGAACTGGTGACAGAGGGACACAAGACAATACACTTCGGAAAGCCGAAAATATACCTGGCGACAGTGATTACGTAGTTTCGTGTGGGGAGTCTCGTGAGCCTATAAATTTTACGCAAACGGATTTCAAGGAGACAGTTTGCGAAAGCGCGCAGTTCGGCGACGTCGCTTCGAGCGAACTATGTGAAACTGCGATTTCTAGTGGTGAAAACTCTTCCGAATTCTGTGAACCGGTGCACGACAGTGAGTCACTCAGACCTGACCTAGACGATAGAGACCCTCCCTCAGAAATGCCCGAGTCAAAGGACGGCGAAACAACACGACTGAAGAACATTCTGAGAGAGAGTATCGCGGAAGATGGGAAAGTAGCCAATAAGAAACACGTAACATTCCACAGCGTTATCGACTTCGATGACGGTGAAAAGGTCAACGATGATATCTTGCTCGATGATGATTCCGTTGTCGAAGACTCGTTCGCCTCGCTAGATGACGAAGATGATGACGAGGTAGAATTCGATTCGGACACAGCAGACAACGAAGAAGTTCCCGACCCAGTTTACAGAATCACAGACGCCAACAACAAAACGATAACGAACGAAATTGAGACAATTGGCAGAGACTGCCCCAGCTGTAAAAGCGATGACTCTACTGCGATCAAATGCACGGAAGAGAGTGAAAAGCTGGTCACAGTTATTAATAGGCACGACGACGATAATGCAGACCTCTTCACAGACGCTGAAGATGAAATCGAAGTAGAAAACAATGAAAACTTAGGACTTGAAAACAGCAGCACTGAAGAACTCCCAGAATCCGTTGACGAAATAAGCTCAGAATCATCCGAACAAGCACAACCTCTAGAAAAAGATGCATTTAATACCATCATCGAAGTTAAAGAAAGTGTTGCAGAAGTTCAGGAATCCAGTTCAGAATACGAAGATAGTAATAGTGATAACAGTGAAACGGAAGATGAAAGCAGTGTTGAGGAGGAAGCAAGTGAGAAGGAATCCATATTCGATAGTGAAAAGGTGATTGAAGAAGTCAGGAGCCAATACACGGCTAAGGTAGAAGAAGAAGAAGATGATGATTCTGCGTATGCCGAGCTGCTGAGGGTGGTGGAACGACAACTCATGTATGTATCAATTGCTTTTTAATATTACGTGACAAGAAATATTTACACACATTTATAAATAGTTTTACTGTTATTAACTTTAATTTGTTAAACTCCGTTTTAAGTTTGTCTTTTATAGCAAACTTATAAAAAACATGTAGCTATTTATGTATGAACAAGTTCTGTTGTGTATTTATTATTACGCATGACAGCTGTTTCGCCTTCTGAAGGCATTATCAAACTGTGGTTAGGCCATGTACAGACGATCTGTTTACATAACCTCTATATAAATATAAATAAACAGCCAAAAATTTTTACAAAAAAAAATCAGATTTCAAATATGGAATTATTAATTTAATAATTTTGGTATCTACCTACCTCAACGCTTTTTTTTCATTACCTCCACATAGAAGACCCTGAGGAAAAAACCCTTAGCCCCTATGTCATCTTTGGGGATACTGTGTGGACGGTCTTTTTAGGGAAAGGAAGGAGAGGAAATTCTGGGGAAGAAAAGGGTATGAGAGGTGGGTAGGAATCTGGGTGTCAATTTATATGTTAATATTTTGAACAGGATGTTAGAGGACGTACTTCACTTACTTTAACCGGCGATTCTTGACATTACTTGAAGTGAAAAATGAAAACGAAATTTTGGTCTCTGACGACATTTTTGATGTTTTTTTCCAACAAACATAAAAAAAATATATAGGTATTGGACAGGAAGGGTCGGGTGAAGGTTGGGTGGTTTCTCGGCAAAAATTAAATTTATATATTTTTACTATAAATAATAACAGGAATCACTATTAAAGTAAGTCAAGTACTTCCCTTAAAATCTTGTTTATAGATATATTAAAACTGGCCGAAATTATTACCTTACTTAAATTTTCAAATCACCTGACAAAATTTTAATTCTTCTTACAAACATCAATAACAGTGAAAGATATTGCTTGTGCTTTGATAGAAGGTCTTAAGCGAACATAGGAATTGAACACGTGATGCCTGGGTTGGAACCAAGGGCGGATCCAGGGTTTTTTCTGGGGGGCATAAGGGGCGGACGGGTAAAAAAAAAATCAACAATTACTGTTAGGATTTTTTTCTGGGGGGCACAAGGGGCGGACGGGCAAAAAAATCAACAATTACTGTTAGAAATAAACTTGAAGTATCATATTCGTTATTTGTTTTTAGGGTTTAATGCCGTGTTGTGCTACCTCATTCTTTAGCCAACGTTTCGGACATCGTTGCAGTGTCCATCATCAGGGCAGATCCGGCACTGCAACGATGTCCGAAACGTTGGCTAAAGAAGGAGGTAGCGCAACACGGCATAACACTCCCAAAACAAATAAAGAAAATGCTTTGGGCCGTGAAAATCTTAAAACGTATCTCGAAGTATCATACTTCAAGTTTATTTCTACAAGTTCAAGTATGTATAGGATGGTTTATGAAAGTGTCAAAACAATAGAAAAATTAAATGTTTAATGAAGACAGTTTTTGCTTCTAAATATATACTGTGATGGAATCTCCACAGTACACAAAAATACCGTGTGCCCCCCCCCCTAAATCCGCCCTTGGTTGGAACTGTTGGAACCAGACTCATTTTTCAACTCCACCACTACACTGTTAACTTTATACAAGGTGTCCGGAAACTCGTAGTACAAGCGGGAAACTGGAGACTCCACATCACATTTGGAGTCGATTTTGTGGTATAACTTTTTTTGATTTGAGCTTTCGTTTTCGAGTAAATCGGATCCGAAGTTGGAATTTTTTTGGTTAAATTTGAAAAAATTGTTCACTAGGGCGTTGATTTCAGCTATGTAATGTCTTATAAAATGCATCGAAGGGTAAACCGGGCTCAAAGGTTTTTTTAACCCTTTAGTTGCCGGAAAAATGGAAAAATAGAAAAAAAATAATATTAAAATCGAAATGCTGAGATCGAAAAAAATAAGTTTTTTGGGTTCTCTACGTGATGTAGATTCACCAGTTTCCCGCTTGTACTACGAGTTTCCGGACACGTTGTATATAGGATTGTTCGATAGTGGGGTGTTTTGTTCTTATGATGCCCTGTTCGTTCAACGGGCGTAGGCTATCATGATGGTTATGCGGACTTTGTTTACTGCGGCCCGGAAAAGCTCTACAGTAGATTGGGAACCAGACTCATTTGTCAACTCAGCCACTACACTGTTAACATTATATTTACATTGTTCGATAGTCGGGTATTTTCTTCTTCTTCTGGTGCCCTGTCCGTTCAACGGACGTTGACTATCGTGATGGTTATACGGACTTTGTTTTGTTTACTGCGGCCCGGAACAGCTCTACAGTAGATTGGCCAAGCCACTGTCTCAGTTTTTTCGGGTGTTTTGTGTTTTACCCGTCATCCCATTTTCAGACTAACTCCTGTTTTACAGGGACATTTGAGGGTTTAGCTTCGTGCATCATAAGTGTAGCTTCGTTTTTTTTTTTAAATTAGAGTCCTTGTGAGAGCCCTGAAGGAGTAACCATCTGTTACTTATACCAGGGCGGGAAAGCGGTTGGATTACCTCAAGTGGGTGTTTTATGTTTCGTTGTTACTTATTACCATTACTCTAGAGCCAACGTTTCGGATAACCTTGCACTGTCCAGTGTCCATCATAATTTGTGACAGTTGACCTTGGCGCTCGCGGAATTTAGCGGAATGTTTGTAGATATGTAATTAGAATGGGAGATAGCATTGAGGATTACGGCTTCTTATTCTTGAGTCGGCTCCTCGTTACTGAAGATCCTGACCTCTACTCCAATTTCCCTGTTGGACAAGTGTCTTCCACTCCTCGCGGTTCTGCTCTGCATGGAGAGTTGCAGACACTAACTTCTTCTGTCACTTCAGCACTTTGTTAGTGACTATGAGTTGCTCTATGATGGAGTCCTCAGTTTAGCGAGCAACGTTTCCAAAGTATCTTATAAAAGTTTTTTAAAGTAGTTAAAATTTTAAATAAATATTAAAATTATTTTTTTTATACATATTATCTTTGTAGAAGATTAAAAAATAAAATCATTTAAAAATCAATTACAAAAATATTTACTGAATTACTATTCAAAAACATGTTAATAAAGATTAAAAATTTATTAATTACATCAGGGCAGATGTTATAGCAAGAATGTTTGAATCAATGGAATTTTTTTATATTTTATTCAGTAACTACATTTTTTTTACATTTTAATGTGAACATGTTAGGTGTATATATATAATAGAAATTATTTTCGTAGTCCTCCTCGCTAGGCTCAGAGACTTCTATGGTTTAACTTCATGGTTTGGGTAAGGTTTTCCATAAACTTCTACGACGATGTTTTTAACCCGTCTAATCACAGGAGACCCAAGTTGTCCCAAAACATCATAATATGCCGTTATAATAACAGGAGACCCAGATTGTCCCAGGGCAACAGTGCATTATTAAAAGTTAGATATCTCTCTTCCTGTCATGCGAATATTTGTGATTTCTTTTATGTTAGAAACGGAATGAAATAATGCTTCTCACTGTCTTAGAATTATATGAGCTAGGTTGTTCAGATATTTTACAAACCCGATCAAAAATGACGGTCTAATTTTGCGCCAATTTGTGACGCATCACATGTTTAATTTTAAAATAAAATTGTATGAAAGTGATAAAAAGTGTGGTGACAGTTTTATTACAAATTTTGCTTAGAAAATGAATCTGTATTTAAAATTTTAAGTTTATTCTATTTTATAATTACTTTTATTCGAATATTCTTTTACAATACATTTTTTAGCCAATTTACATTTCCAATATTAAAATTTTAATATTTAGAAACAAAAATGTTGATTTCTAATAAACTCATCGGAAAGATTATTGTATCTTAATTTTAGAACAATTTTTTTTTTGCAAAAGCGTTAAAAAAACAATACATAGGAACATTTAAAATGCATGGGAAGAACCAGGAATTTTGCGCGCCAACCTTGACAGGCAAAAGTTGACGGAAAATTATTTTCTTATTATTCGAAGGGTAAGGGTTAAGTAAATATATTAGTAAGTTCATTTTCCGATAGTTCCTTAAGCCAAAATTTGATGTCCTTAATGTAACTATTTTTGCTTTAATTTTTTTTTAAACTAAGTGGGAGTTTTTTATATGTATAACTTTACTGCTAAAAATTCAGAGCTTCTTTGTCCAAACGTAGAGTTACACATTGGTATATTTCGCACGTCTGTTTGTTTGACTCTGTTTTTATGAGTGTGTGAGGTGTCTGCCTCTGAATCATTTTTGAGATGATGTACCAGAATGTTATAGATTTTCTATACACTTGGAGCATCAAACTTCAGTTGTTTCATGTGTTTTGATGCTGCTGAGCTCCATCCTATTACTCCATATTCCAATTGACAGTGGCATAAAGCTAGGGTTGCCATATCTTAAATTTGGCAACCAGGACAAGACGCGTGAAAACCCCGGATTTTAGAGCCCAAAACCCGGACATGTCAACAGGTTTTTTTAAACATAGTCAGTGTAATAAAAACAGTTGAAAATGTCATAAATCACCTTTTTATTTATTTTCAAATTAAATTTAGTCATCTTTTATCATCATTATAAATGTACCTAACAAAACAGAATCTTATTACAGTTTGTCACAAATTGTTTTAATAATCAGTTAGAACACATTATTAATATACTCTTTTATGAAAACCAAACCTTATTAAAATATTAAGCCTAACAAAATTCAATTAAATTTTTAAACAAAAGTCTTAAAAGTACTGAGACCATTTTAGTATTCATTCTTACAATTTTTAAGGTAACTCTTTAACCCAATAATAATTATATATTTAAATTTTTATCAGCAGTCATTTAAACAACAAAATATCTCTTAACATAATAATATGTTGGTGTTATTTTTGACCGGAAACTTACATTTGATCGTCACTGTGAAACAATTTCCAATAAGGCCATGCAAATTCTAGGTTTTGTAATACGTAACACAAGGACTTTTCAAAACATTGAGTCAATTAAGCTACTTTACTGCTCTCTTGTAAGATCGCAGCTGGAATACGCATCTTCTGTATGGTCTCCGATTTATACCTGTAACTTACACCGTTTGGAGAGAGTACAAAGAAAATTTCTTCGATACATTCAATTCAAATTGAGACAGCCTGTAATTGAAATCCGCTACAATGCATTAATGTCTGATCTAAACCTACCACTACTTTCTACCCGGCGTACTATTAATGACATTCTTATACTTTTTAAATTACTGAACAATCTCATAGACTGCCCTCAAATGTTAAGTGTTATAAATATTCGTGTCCCTGTTAAATCAACTCGACTCCACCACCTTTTCCACAGTGACAATCATAGCACTAACTGTAAGCGACGTTTCCGCCACTCACATAGACTGTAGAAATAGGGGCGCCGGTCAGTCCTGGGTAGCCGCCGAGATACTTGTCAATGCACCGGAGCGGCGGCCCTTCTCGGGGGAATAGCTGGGTCCCGGGGAAGCAGAAAGGAAAACTCCAAGTTTTGTCCAAGTCCGGAGAGAAGTCCAAGGGCCAGGCAGAGGAGGCGGAGAAGTGCTTGAGACGGTACCAGATCGAGTCGTATGTATGCGTTGAGTGACCGTCGTTCCCGAGGTACCGCTCTATTTATAGCCAGACCCGCCACTCTCGCCACCGGCGGGGGCGGACCCGAATTCTTGCCCCCTTTTCCGGCGGTCCGATTTTTGGCGGGTCATAACCTCTGCTGTGTTCCACACAGCAGAGATTGCTATTGTCTCAGCTCTTCCCCTTATCTTTCTCCTCTGATTGAACCCCATGACCTCTCTCCTCATAATTTATTTGATTTTATATAGTGAATTACATAACATTTGGCGGGCCCCCCGTACCCACATTATTCGGGGGAAACTTAAATAATTTCCTTAATTCTAGGTGTACATGTTTTATTTGTATACATTTGCATAGAGGAGAGTCCGGTCTATCCATCCGTATTATTTATTTGGCGATAGATTAGACCGAACTCTCATAATTTAACAAAACATGAAAAACATTCCTCGTTTTCAGAGGCTAAATTCAACGTTCCGCTGGATGGAGCGTTCCTATTGGTCCGCCCGGAGGGTAGGTGCGGGGAAGGGCAGGGAAGCGGAGCCCGCCCCTCCCCCGCGGGTAGTTTTTTCCCCTCGGGGTGGACACCAGTGGCGTGCCGTGGGATCGAAAGTAAGAGCGCCAAAGAAAAAACCCGCTTCCGCTTCCGACCCCTCTAGAGGGGCCTGTTTTACTAAAACTTATCTTTATTAAATATATAAAAGGTTACATTGTAGCATGGAAACATAATTTCGCCTTCGTTCTTCACTTTTACATGTAAGTTAGTTGAGAAGAAGAGGACGGCCTGTGAGGGAACTCGTCCTCGTCTTCGTTTGCTAAAAATGGGCTAAATCTTAATAAAGAAGAAGAAGACGTCCTGATGGGATCATCCTCTTCTTCGTGCACCCGTCCGGTACACTCCCCCTGGTGCAGCGTCAGCTGTGCCCTATTCAGCTAGGACGGGCGTGTCGACGTCGGTGTCCCTGGCGGCCGGATCCTCTGGGGCCCGCTGGTGCACGGGGTCTGCCTGCCGCTGGGAGCTGCGTCGATGGTGGCGTGGCTGATAGGAGGACGATGATCTTTACTGCGGGCCTGGTATACTCGCCCGCGCTCGTCCTCACGCGTACTGCTCGCACCTGGCCATCTGCTGCGGGGGTTGCCTCGATGACTCGTCCCCTGGGCCAGCTGTTGCGGGGCAGGGTGGGGTCCACGATGAGGACCAGGTCATCCTTCTGCACGGGGGCGCTGCGGTGTTGCCACTTCGGTCGCTCTGCCATGGTGGGGAGGTACTCCTTCAGCCATCGTCGCCAGAACATGTCAGCCATCTGCTGACTGATGCGCCACTGCTTCCGTAGGCAGACCTCCTCCTCCTTCGGGCCATAGAGTGACAGGTGCGGCCGCCCACCGGCTGATCCCAGCAGGAAGTGATTAGGCGTCAGGGGCTCCTCATCTTTGGGGTCGACTGACAGGTGGGTGAGTGGCCGGTTATTCACGGCATATTCGGCTTCGGCCATTGCCGTCAAGAGGGTCTCTTCTCGGGGTGCTCGTTCTCTCAGGACCGCCTCCAGGGCCCGTTTCACAGACCTAACTAGTCTCTCCCAAGCTCCCCCCATATGAGGTGACATTGGAGGGATGAAGTGCCACTCTGTTCCCTGCGTGGAGAGATGATCCTGTAGTCGGGGGTCCTCTTGTAGCTCTTTCAGCGCCTCCCTCATCTCGCGGTCCGCCCCGCGAAAGTTCGTACCATTGTCCGAGTAGATCGCCTCGGGCTGCCCTCTGCGCGCGGTCATCCTTCGGAGGGCCATTATGGCGGCATCCGCTGACAGCGAGTGGGCGATCTCCAGGTGTATCGCTCGGGTGGAGAGGCAGGTGAACAGGGCCCCATATCTTTTTTCCCGTCGCCGGCCGATGGTAACGTCAATTGGCCCGAAATAGTCCAGCCCGCAATTGGTGAACGGGCGTACATGGTGGGCTAGTCGGGCTGCCGGTAGTTGACCCATTAGCGGCGGGTGGGGCCTCGCTCTTCGCATGCGGCAGGTGGGGCAGGTGTGCGCAATCTTCCTGAGGTTCGTCCGTAGTCTCAGTATAAAGAAGCTGCTCCTCAGCTCGGACATTGTTCGCTCCGTGCTGGCGTGATCCCCTTTTCTGTGGTAGTGGAGGATCAGCAAGCGTGTGTAGGGGTCATCCCCGTCTAGGATGATCGGGGTCCGTACGCTTTGCGCGACTCTCTTAGCGGCCTGCAGCCGGGAGCCCATTCTTAGTACTCCGTCTGGCCCGATGAATGGTGTCAGGGCATTGAGTCTGCTACCGGCTGTTGTTGGCGCGCCACTGCGCAGCGCCCTCATGTCTGTGTTGAAGGCGTCCCTCTGAGACTGCCGGACCCAGCGGGCTTCGGCGTCTTGGATCTCCTCAGCGCGCAAGGGGCCTTCATGAAGAGCGCGATAGGGTCCGTCGCGACATCGCCTGATGAAACGCAGCATCCATCCTGTTGCGCGGACCAGCCGGAGCCATGATGAGAACCGCTCGACAGCTGGCAGGGCCTTTTCCTCTACGGTGTTATGGCCCACAAACTTGGGCTTCATCTCCAGGGCGCTCTCGTCTGGCTGCACCTGGTGACCGCGTTGTACTGGCCACTCAGCATCTGGGAGAGTGATAAAGGGTGGTCCGGAGAACCACCTTCCAGTCGGTGTGAGGTCTGGTACCTCCACGTCGCGTGTCCCGATGTCTGCTGGGTTGGACTTCGTGGGGACCCATCTCCATTGGTTGGCGCACGATAGGTCGTCAATCTCCCCCAAGCGGTTGGAGACGAACGTCGAATAACTCCGGGGGTCTGTTCGTATCCAGCATAGAACCGTTGTGGAGTCTGTCCAGTAGGTCGTCCGACTGATGTGGCACTGCGTCTCTGATTTAATGTTTGCCGCCAGGCGGGCGGCCATCAGTGCTGCTTGCAGTTCGAGCCGCGGGATAGACAACGGCTTGAGGGGCGCCACCTTACACTTGCTTGCCAGGAAGGTGGCGCGTTTGCCCTCCGGGCAGCTCTCGACCAGGTAAGCGATGGTGCAGCATGCCGACTCCGAGGCGTCGCAGAAGAGGTGTAGCTCAAATGCCCCGTTCTTTCTTCGCAGGCAGCGCCTCGGGACCCGGACGTTATTTTCTTGCAGTGACTTTACCCAGCCGGCCCATCGTACCGCATGCGCCTCTTGGATGCGCTCATCCCAGCCAATGCTGGACCTCCATACGTCTTGTAAGAGGATCTTGGATCGCACGGTGAGGCAGGCTACGAACCCCACCGGATCGAAAATTTTCATAACTGTGCTTAGCAGCTGCCGCTTTGTTGGGTGCCTGACGAGTTCCGCCGTTTCCGTTTCTTTGAAATTATAAAGAAACTCATCGCTGGACGGGTCCCATGCTAATCCCAGCACCTTCTCTGTCCCAGCATCGGCACCGCTGCTTATGGTGACGGCTGACTTTGCCCTCTTCTCTGCTGGAACACTCTGGATGGCGGCGGGCGCGTTGGATGCCCAGCTAGCGAGGTGAAAACCCCCTCGAGCCAGCAAGGCACCGACCTCTCGTACCAGCGTTGCTGCTTCCCTCACGGTGTCGGCGGCGTCCAAATAATCGTCCATGTAGAATTTGGACCGTACTGCGGCCGCGGCATCGGGGAACTCAGCGGCGCCTTGTTCGGCCACTCGGTTACGCACGAACTGCGCACTACTCGGGGAACATGTTGCGCCGAACATCATTGCCGTCAGCTTGTAGGTGCTCGGGGGATCCTGCGGTCTAGCGCGCCATAGGAAGAGCTGGGACATCTGGTCTTCCTTCTTTATGCGGATCCTCAGGAACATTTCTTCTATGTCTGCGGCTATGGCGACCTTCCCCTCGCGGAACCGCAGCAAGTTCCCCAGCAATGAGGACAGGAGGTCGGGCCCGGTCAGCAACCGGTCGTTCAGGCTCGTACCTCGGCAGCGGCTAGCGGCGTCAAATACAACCCGCAATTTCCCGGGGTTATTTGCGTTTGATACGGCAAAGTGCGGCAGGTACCATTTCCTTCTGCCGGGGGTGTTTGCTTCCCCCTCGGTCAACTTCACCGCATATCCCCGCTCTATGAGGTGCTCTATTTTGCCCGTGTATGCCGCCGCCAACTGGGGCTCTCTGCCCAATTTCCTCTCCAGTGAGGCGAGCCGGTTCATGGCGCACTGCCGGTTGTCGGGCAGCCAGGCGTCGTCCTCCCTCCATAGAAGGCCGGTCTCCCACCGGCTCGTCCCTGCAGGGCGCGTGGTGCTTTTCATAAGCGCCTCTGCTCGTTGGATGTCCGCGGACACTCGGATTGCGGCGGTCACGCCCAGCGAATCCACGGCGAAATGCTGCTTGATCAGCCTGTCCACCCTGCTGTCCGTGTCATCCTTCTTGGCCGACATGTTGAGGGTGATGCCGCTGTCGCCGTCCCGACGTCCTCCATGCATGATCCAACCGAGGGCCGTTCGTGTAGTCATGCGGCCGCCACTCTCCACCTGCTGTTCACGTGCTGCTAGTAGGTGCACGTTGTCTTGTCCTATTAGCATCCGCGGTTGCACCGGCCGGTGGCCCACTACCGCTTGGTCCGGCAAGTTCAGGTGCCGCACTGTGTTGGCGGAGAGTGCGTACTCCCCACTGTCGCCGCGCACCGATAACTTCACGCGTCGAGAGTTGCTGTCTGACCAGCATGTCCCGTACGCCCCGTGTATGCGGAGTCCGCAGGGAGGCCCGCTCGCTCCCACTTGTTCCGCTATCTCCGCGTCGATAAGCGTCACTGTTGACCCGTCATCGAGCAGCGCGTGGGTCATCACTTGTCCTTTCGGGCCACAAACTTTCACTGGTACCACTTTCAGGAATACGTCCCCCGGCCCGTGGGCCACCGTCGTACTCACTGTGTCACTGTTTGCGGGGTACCGCGACCCGTCGTGCAATAGCCTGTGGTGGGCGTAACGGCACGAGCCCACTCCACAGTTCACTTTTGTTTTGCAGTAACGGGTATAGTGGCCCTTTTCTAAGCACTTGTTACACACACGCGCTACTTTCGCGAGTTCCCACCGGGCGGGAACATCCATGGCGGCAAACTGCGGGCACTCGCCCAATTTGTGGGCGTCACTGCACTTAACACACTTCACGGTTTTTTCACGTTTGGCACCTTTGTCGCCCCTCTCACTCTTGTCGTCGTCCTTTTCCCAAGTCACCGCTTTCTTCTCAAATCCCGCGTTCTGGGCGTGCACCTGCTCACGGCGCTGGCGGGTCGGCTTGGCAGGATCGACTAGGCCGGAGCGCGGGACGGCATTCGCGAGTCGCTTAAGAAAGGCCGCAAACTGGTGGACATCCGCGTGATCTGGGTTGTCCGCGACCTTCTCCAGCCAGGCGATGCGCAGGGCGAAAGGCATCTTGGAAGACATCTCACTTAGCAGCGCCGGGTTCAGCAGGTAGTTGTCGGCCAGGTTGCCGAGCGACGTCACCACGTTCTGGACCGTCCCGGAATACTCGACAAGGGCCTCGTTTGTTGCCTCCTCGGAGAGCCGCGGTAAACTCTTCACCCGCTCGTGCATCACCGCGGCAATCGCTTGTGCCCCCCCGAACCGGTTCCTCAGGGTCTCCATAATTTCCCCGACCTGCTCGGGGTCCATCAGTAGTGGGTTGACCGCATCCCGTGCCTTCCCGCGTAGCGCGCGCTGTAGGCGGATCAAGTTCTCAGCCGCCGTCATCCCGCACGTAGCTGTTGACTGTTTGAACTGCGCCAGGAAGGTGGGCCACTCCACCGGGTCGCCGGAGAACGGGGGCAAGTCCTTCGCCGTGGACTGCCGCGCTATCAAAGCTGCCATCCGGTGGTCCTCCTCGTAGGTCCTCGGCGTAGCTCCGGACTGCGAACTGCGGATGGCGTCGGCCACCACGGCGGCGAAATGTGCGAAAGGGTCCGGTCCACGGTTGACCCAGTCCTGCGTCTGCCGGGCGGTTTCCTCCGCTGTGGGACGGCCCTGGAAAGGGCCCGAGCCAGGCAGGTGCCCGGTTGGCACCGAAGATGCGGGCGCCGCCGGTGGCAGGTCGGGCTGCGGCGGTGCAGCTCCGGGTTGAGCGGCGGGCTGCTCTGGGCCACCCCCGATGTCGGCTGCGGGCTGCGCCGGGCCATCCCTGGCGTCGGCGGTGGGCTTCGTTGATCCACCGGGCTCCTGCTCCTGCTCCGGAAACGTCCGTGACGCCTCTAGCATGGCGATAAGCCGCTCAATCTGCCGAGCGGAGTCTCGTGCCTGCTGCTTGGCATCCCTCGCCAGCTGCTCGTTCCGCTTGCGCTCCGTCCGTAGCTCTCGTCGCAGTAGGCGCAGGCTGTCCTCTGTTGATGGCTCACTGTCCGAAGCTGATTGCTCCTCCGCCGAGGCGGAAGCGCTCTCCGGAGCGGGGGCGCCAGCCTGTGCTCTCGCCTGGTCCACGGCTGGAGCAACGGGGCTCGGGCCGGGGCGATCGGCACCGTCTTCTTCACCTCCTCTTCCTGACCGCAGGGACCGGGGCATCGTAGCGGCTGGTGACTGGATCCGGCTCGAAGGACCACTATGTAAGCGACGTTTCCGCCACTCACATAGACTGTAGAAATAGGGGCGCCGGTCAGTCCTGGGTAGCCGCCGAGATACTTGTCAATGCACCGGAGCGGCGGCCCTTCTCGGGGGAATAGCTGGGTCCCGGGGAAGCAGAAAGGAAAACTCCAAGTTTTGTCCAAGTCCGGAGAGAAGTCCAAGGGCCAGGCAGAGGAGGCGGAGAAGTGCTTGAGACGGTACCAGATCGAGTCGTATGTATGCGTTGAGTGACCGTCGTTCCCGAGGTACCGCTCTATTTATAGCCAGACCCGCTACTCTCGCCACCGGCGGGGGCGGACCCGAATTCTTGCCCCCTTTTCCGGCGGTCCGATTTTTGGCGGGTCATAACCTCTGCTGTGTTCCACACAGCAGAGATTGCTATTGTCTCAGCTCTTCCCCTTATCTTTCTCCTCTGATTGAACCCCATGACCTCTCTCCTCATAATTTATTTGATTTTATATAGTGAATTACATAACATTTGGCGGGCCCCCCGTACCCACATTATTCGGGGGAAACTTAAATAATTTGCTTAATTCTAGGTGTACATGTTTTATTTGTATACATTTGCATAGAGGAGAGTCCGGTCTATCCATCCGTATTATTTATTTGGCGATAGATTAGACCGAACTCTCATAATTTAACAAAACATGAAAAACATTCCTCGTTTTCAGAGGCTAAATTCAACGTTCCGCTGGATGGAGCGTTCCTATTGGTCCGCCCGGAGGGTAGGTGCGGGGAAGGGCAGGGAAGCGGAGCCCGCCCCTCCCCCGCGGGTAGTTTTTTCCCCTCGGGGTGGACACCAGTGGCGTGCCGTGGGATCGAAAGTAAGAGCGCCAAAGAAAAAACCCGCTCCCGCTTCCGACCCCTCTAGAGGGGCCTGTTTTACTAAAACTTATCTTTATTAAATATATAAAAGGTTACATTGTAGCATGGAAACATAATTTCGCCTTCGTTCTTCACTTTTACATGTAAGTTAGTTGAGAAGAAGAGGACGGCCTGTGAGGGAACTCGTCCTCGTCTTCGTTTGCTAAAAATGGGCTAAATCTTAATAAAGAAGAAGAAGACGTCCTGATGGGATCATCCTCTTCTTCGTGCACCCGTCCGGTACACTAACTATTCCTATCATTCACCGCTAGTGCGTTTTCACCGAACTGCCAATACATATACAGACCTTTTCGATATTTTCAATACCTCACCGTCTTGCATCAAAGCAAAAATAATTAGTTATTTATGTAACTGATATGTTTGTAAAATGATAAATATTTGTTGTACTAATATGCATCGTATGTATGTACTGTATGTTATTCTATATATATATAATGTTTGTAAATGTTCGATACACTTGTATTATGTATGTAATAGCCCTATGTACGGGCGTTTAAATAATAAATAAATAAATAAATATGAACTAAATTCAGTCTTCTTAAATCTTAGCAACAAAACTGAACTTTTTTAAAGTTTAGACTTAGTGTACCTAATGTAAGTTACATTATTAATTTTTTTAAGCATAAAATTAAAACATAAAATTTTAAACAAAAAACTATACTTATTTATATCATCTTAAAGTTTAAGTCAACAGCCATATTGTAAATTTCTTTTACATAATAAAAACAATCATAACTTTAACTACAAAAATGAAAAGAAATTATCGCACTCAAAAGTACATTATTTGATTATCTAGCTATTAAAGCTTTTTCCTCAGCCTCTCGTCTTTTTTACTTTTCAGTTTTTTTGTATTTATCACTCTTTCCGATAGCTTTTAGAATATATTCCCTTGTTAAAAGGAATTTGTAGAAATCAATGCAGCTGTATTCTTGGAAATTGAATTTAATTTTAATTAAAGATAAATGAAACCATGTTACTTTGTTTGAACCACTTTTATATTTGTTTAAAGCCGACCGGTTTCAGAACGACCGTTCCTTCCTCAGGGCAAACGTAGGTATAAGTTTTGCTTTAAATTTTATGACTTTAATTTTATTTTTAAACCCGGACATCAAATGAAACCCCGCCCGGACGCTCCCCAGACGCCCCTAAACTAGGACAAATCCGGGGAAACCCGGACGGATGGCAACCCTACATAAAGCATAATGTACTCTCTTTAAATCCCTAGTTCATAAGTTAAATACCTTTGTAACCAGGACTTTATTACATTTTTATATTTGCTGTAGGAGGATATATTTTTGCTTTCGATTTCTGTATTCTTATAGAGAGTATTACAAATTTTTGGTGTTATTAAATACAAATGACTTTGCGCAATCCTAGTTTTACACAGTGGAACTTCAAATACATTATTTAACCCATAACTAAATCGTGATGAAGTAAATAACGAAATAATTCCAATAAATGCTTTAAAACATCTCTTCAAATTGACCACATTTTGGCCAGCGAATGCTCGAGGGTGTTTACAAATTGGCCAAAATATGGCCCAAAAACGCTCCAATTGTTGGCTATCACTTTTTTTTTTATTTTTATTCATTGCTTTGATGGTTACATAGTTTCTGGATTTTTCGACCACCATGCTAGGCACATTCCCGTGTTATTATGGTTATTAGTCAAAAGTTGTTTTTAATTTGGCTAGGACTGCCGCAACGAAGTATTGTAAAATTTATTTAAATAAGTAAGTCTTCGAGAAACACTATGACGTCCTAAAGTAATATTTTAATGTTACGTGTGGTTATATTATCTAGGTGGGAATTAAGAAGAACGTAGCCTACGACACGTGGAAATATCTCGTACATTTTCGCGCCCACGTTTCGGGAGAGTTGCCAAAATAATACCGATGCTTCGTACCTTTGAGTGCGCACCAATCTATATGAGATACGCATATTGTATTTTTGTTTGTTACAAAAATCATAATAGTAGCGCAAATCTGTAAATCACGGGATAGTTTTAATTCTTGACAAATCAGTTCCAATTTTGAAGATGAAAATTTATTAAAATAATTTTTTTGTTGAAATTTTATGTTTGTTTTTGTAGGTAGGTACCTACCTATTTTATCGCTTGTTTGAATTTTTCTTATAATGAAACTTATATTCAAACAAATTTACGTTTCTTGAACTAGATTTCCCTCAGAGACTAGAGATGTAACGAATATTCGGCTACTATTCGGTATTCGGCCTATTCGGCTACTTTTTTTACTATTCGGTATTCGGCCGGATAGTGCGAACCATTCGGCCGAATACCGAATACCAAATGATGAAAAAAATGCTTATAAATTTAATACTTACCATATATTGTCTTTACTACAAATTCCGTAATATTCCCAATTAGGTGATTTTTTTTTAAATGGTGCCATTTTGTGAAGCTTTCCGCGAACAAGCAGACGTGTTACACACTATAAAATAACACAATTTGATGTAACAATCAACTAATGCGTGTTGTGACCAGGGTTGCCAGGTGTTTCGGTATTCTACCGAACCGTTCGGTATTTTAGCACCGTGGTCGGTATGACAAAAATACCGAAGTATGGGCGGTTCGGTATTTTTTCTGATTAACTTTTCTCCCTAATAAACGATTCAACTGTCAGGTTTGACACAATCGGCAATCGATGTTGCGTAGCATCCTACTTAGTTTGTGCGGTGTCGCCGCTTCGTGCACGCGCTCACAATTTTCGAGCCATTTCGCGGATTTGAATGTTTACATTATTTCAAAGTCCGACAACCCTCCCCCCGACGCGGGTTTTGATTTGCCAAGGTACCCCCGAAATCTGGGGAAATTCACTTCGAAAATTTTTTTTGCTCACTGTTCGGTATTTATTTGGAAAAAACATGGCAACCCTGGTTGTGACACGACCTACTCGCAAATGAAACAAATACGTAGTTACCACACGCACTTCAATGATGCTGGTCGAAAACTGTCACCCGCGAAATGTACTAAGTGTCGCCGAATATTCGGTATTCGGCCGAGAGCCTAGCCGAATATTCGGTATTCGGCAAAATCACTATTCGTGGCATCTCTAGTAAAGACAACCGAAATTCGGTGACCATCAGACAATTCAGAATGAAACCAACTCAGAAGCAACTCAGAAAGGTCATTAAGAGTGATGATAAAAAAAATATTAAAAAAATTGGTTAAATAGGTTAAGTTAGGTTAGTGTTACAGGCTATTTTAAAATGATTTTTTCGTAGCTTTTAATGACCTTTCTGAGGTGTTTCTGAGTTGGTTTCATTCTGAGTTGCATGGAACCCCGAAATTCGTATGTTTGATGGTTGGTGTTAAACTAATTTGATAAATTAAACGTCGATTGTATAGCGTTATATCTTTCTGTGAAATTTGTATCTACTGAAATTAATAACAACATGACAGTTGTGCATTAATATCTACAAACATAACAAAAATATCCGTCAATTTGGGAGGCGTGTGTGGGTACCGCCACCCCGGGTTCCATTTATTGGGTAACCAACACCGCTGTCATTCATAGGTCACCCAAGTCGTTCGCTATTTTAGTACGATTTTTCTATGATTGGTGACTTAGCAGTAGTGCCCGGATTCATGGGGTGAGGTTGGTCTAGGTCTTGGCGGTCAATGCGTTTGCCCACCTTCTACGTGGCGGGCTGGATCGGAAGATATTGGTTGAGGCAGACCTAACCAAGACCTCTCCAGCCGGACTCTCTTGAAATTATTTTCTCTAGAGCTAATTAAATGTAAAAAAAAAATAACTTTTTATTTAGTTTCGGGTGAGTTGGCAAATAATTATTTCACAAACATTGTTGATGACGAAAGATTTAAAATTTAATTCAATAAAATACAATTTTCCCCAAGGTTAACATAATTTTTCTTAGGGGCCCGCAACCCGAATTTCTACCGATTTCTTACATATCTCCCTTAAACACGTTAAGTTTTAAAGCTCTTAAAAAAATATACAGGGTGTCCGGGGGTAAAGTGCATTAACTTCGGGAGGTGATTCTACATGACGGTAGGAGTAAAAAAGATTAACAACTTTTTCCGAAATTCCAACATTTTTTTCCCATACAAAAAGACGTACCTATTAAAAGTCCTTAGTGTGAGGTACGATCTTATTTGCTGAGAGCCTGCCGGGCGCCCGACTCGATTGTGATTGGCCCGTATCGTAACAGCGGAAAATAATAAATCTGGCCGTACACGCCGGACTAATTTTATCTTTTTACCTCAAAACTACCCCTAAAAGTCGGAATTTCGAAAAAAGTTATCTACCTTTTTTACTTGTACTAGAATCACCTCCCGAAGTTAATGCAGTTTACCCCCGGACACCCTGTGTGTTATTCTTGAAGATAATATCTATCATTGCCCCAGCGGAAACGCAAATTATATAAATTTTCCTCTAACCAGCTAACCAGCTAACCAGCTAACCAGCTAACCAGCTAACCAGCTAACCAGTTTAACCAGCCAGCGGACGAAAATCCACATTTCGTCGAAAGTTGTTCTTCCGATCGTGCAGGGCGGTTACAATGAGAAAGATTAATTATTCTCCGTACCAGCTTTTTTAAATTATAACTCAATATTGAATTTATTTCAATCCAAATTAGCTTTAATTATACCTTCATCCAAAAATGCTGAAAGGCGTGATGATAAAACTATTAAAATAATGTACTTTTTTAGTTATTTTTTGATTATAAGTATTTATCATTTTTCAATAATGTCTAAATTTAATAAGAATGTTAAAAAAATCTGAAATATATTAGTTTGTAAGTGCGCAAATAAATACACAAATGGACCAATTTTCGTCAAGAAACACATGTACGTACATATTTTTTAAGGATTTTATTGAAACTAAAATTAAAATTCTAAAACATACGTTTGCTAGATAATGTATTGATTTATTTTACAGCATGATTATATTATTTGAAATGGGTGTGGTATAATACAAAAACTTTTTTGAAAATTTAACAAATCTGCCAACGACCAATGGAATAACCTTATTATACTAAAAAATTTAAAAAATTCTCAAAATTTATTACATACGAATGCTAGATAAAAGAACAATCTTTCGAAATCCATTTATAATTTTTTGTGGAAAAGAGTCAATACGTCTAAAAACTTTTTTGAAAATTACGTATTTCCGGTTTTCTCTGGTAATGCCCGCTTAAGATCCTGAAGAATACGTGAAAATGAAAATTGCAACATTTATTTACAAAATACACAACTTGCGAAATTTTGAATTGGCGTTGGGCGTGATATTTGTGATAATTCTTAAACAGAAATTCTAGAATTTTTCATCTGGTCGTGAACAAATTTAGCGCCCCGTGTCAAATAATTAATAGCTTCTGCGTGTATGTTGTTGATTGCTGATTGATTGACGACCTTATCATGTGGCAATTGCGAACTAAAATAATACAGAAGTGTTAATTGAATAATAAAGGTAAGAACTTTACGAAACGTGTGCTTCATCAACGTGTTGAAATCTCAGCAAGTGTTTACGATAGAAGTTTAGTTTCTAGACAAAATAAGATCATGTCGTCAAAACATTACCGGTTGACATTAATTTTTTAATAGATTCGTTGTTTTTTAACGTATCTCAAAATGAAATACGGATTTTTTTTTTAATTGTACGACAGACAGGTGAATCCAATTACGGTACAATTTTCTTACAACTAACAAGACATGTATATAGTTTTTTTAAAACATGGTACGGTGATATCAAACACATCTATATCCGCTGGTAGGGCATTAAGCAATGCCATACCTCTTATCATGCTGTGTTGAGCTATGACATCTGTCCGACCCTGCGGTATGTAGAATAGGGCGTGGCTGCGAGTTCGACAGTATTTTTCAGGAGCGAATAAGCCACAGCATGACAGAAGATACGGGCAATCAATAAGGTTTTTTATTAACTTTAATTCGAATACCATGAGTCCGGCACTACGCCTGGTCTCCAGGCTTTGATATTTTGTCTCCTTTAGCAGTTCTACGTGATGCATGAATTTCGGATATATTCCGTAAGATCGCATGTAAACATACCTTAGGAATTTTTTTTGAATTTGTTCAATCATATTTATGTATTTAAGTTGATATGGTATCCAGACAGTACTAGCGTACTCCAGCTTGCTTCTGACCACTCCGTTGAACATGGCGGTCATTGCTTCTATGTTACTGAATTGCTTGCAGGTTCTAATTACAAAACCAAGCATTTTGGAGCAAGCCGAAGTAAGCTGTACTATATGATTTGAAAATGTTAGCCTGGGATCAAAGGTCACCCCAAGATCTTTGATGATATTTACGCGTGTTAATACTTCTCCATTACTATACGGGTATAATAACGGATTTTGTGAACGACTATAAGTCATAAAGACGCATTTTTTTTATATTGAAATTAAGTTTATTTTCTAACGACCATTTCATGATTGAATCGAGGTCTGCCTGTAGTTTGGAATAATCGTCATCTGATTCGATTTCCATCATCAGTTTCATGTCATCCGCGAATAGGAGACATGAGCTATGACGTATGCAGTCCTGAATGTCATCTATTAGAATAAGGAATAACAAGTATATTAGAGACAGACAAGTATATTAATGAAAGTAGATTAGAGACATAGACATCAAAATGAATAGACCAGAGGATACAGATGAGGGGTAAAACCAAACTATAGGGGGCGAAGAGAGGAAAGATACTGTGATTCGTTAAAAAATCAATCTGACAGTATATAGGCATCTCGCATTATAATATCACCATTTAGTTCTTAAAAGCAAAATCCGTTTGAATGAATAGACCTTTTTATATGGGAGCGCGAATTGCTTGCCACGTTAATAACATATTTGCTAAGGTCAAATGCTTGCCCCGAAAATATTCGCCCCAATTCACATGGCAATATTTTGTTGCCGTATTTAGTTAAGACACTTTTACAAATATTTCATAATTTACTTACCCCTGTAACCAGCGACGAGGACACTGGAGAACCGCCCACATTCGCTATGTCCATATAATATGTACCTATAATGTATAGCGCAAGCTGCCGATCTTTTCGTGTTATTTCGTAAAACGTATGGACGTTAGTTCCGTGCTGATGATGATGATGACGTCACATATTTTAGATTCAAGCGTGGCTCTCTCCCCTCCCCATGGAGCGAGCTGGCGCCAAGGCGGAGCTATAGCCGGTTCCATGGGGTGGGGAAATAATACGTTTTTATCACTTAGGGCAGGTCCAGATATATTCAAATGTCCGTGATTAGAGACTATTTCTCATTCACAAGCGGACGTAGGCAATTAAATATATTATGCAGAAGACGCCGCTACCCGAATTTCTACCGATTTCTTGCAAACCTCCCTTAAACATTTGAAGTTTTTTAGCTCTTAAAAAAATATATATTATATTTGAAAATAATATCTAGACATTCGTTGCGCCGAAACGCAAATTATATAAAATTCCCTCGATAGAAAAAAATCGCTAAGTATGCCCCGAAAATTATTATAAACACGCTTGTTTCTTTTATTTTACAAGTTATACGTATGAAAAAATTCACAGTGTTTCTTTAAAAGCTGTTTAAGACAACCCCTGCGAGATTTTTGCTTTATTTTAAACGAGTCGTGTTTTATTAAATATTTTCACAATTCACATCAATTTTGTCGCTTTAAATACTAGCGCACTCCTCTAACATTCGTAATTTCATATCTCTCCATCTTCTTCTTTTTAGAGCCGGACGTACTTGACTGACTTTAATTAGTGATTCGTGACATATTCGTCATATTGAATCCGTTCAACATCGATTCCTAAAAGGGTTTGCTAGAAGGCTAGGATTAGAACGAGGCAATTACTCGTATGATGAAATTGAACTATAATCTAAATCTAAATCTTTCTCCTTTAGAAGACCGTCGGAAAAAATCTGATCTCATTTGTTTTTTCAAAATTATCATCTGTATTATTGATTGACCTACGTTACTACAACTCATCCCTTTCAATATACCTTCCCGTAGACTCAGAAATAAAGAACTGGTCTTCCTCAATCAGCACTCGACTAAACCATAATTTACCACTGTCCAGAATGTGTAGAATGGTCAACTCACTTCAAGACCTTGATTATTTTGGCATAAGCTTATCCACCGGAGAGAGCGAAATTTATAATTTTTTTCTCCGTTTGCTCGATATTTTTTGGTGTTTTTTTATCCGCCCACATACCTCCGAATTTTAATATGAAGACATACAAACTGATTATATTCCTATATAGCCAATGAATCCACTTATCTTTTGTCGATTATCACATGTTCGTAGGATTTATAAAACAAATATTATAAAGTCGTAAACTTCTACTTAATTACTTAAAAATAATGGAAAATTTGCCAAAATTGGTAGCTAAGCAATCCGAGGTGTTTTAAATAGTGCCATATTGCGGTAAAAAGCGCTCCAGTGGCTAAATGATTTTTGAGATATTTTATATTTTCTCTAATTTAAGCAGAGTCCCAGTGGCGGACTAAGGGGGGGGCGGAGGGGGCGGCCCGCCCCGGGCCCCCGGTCCTGGGGGGCCCCCAAACGCCTCCATGTTCCCTTGATCAAAACCTAAACAAGCCTTTAAGGCACCAGGATACTGTAAAAAATTTTTTTGCCATTTTTTGAAAGATGCACTTGTTAAAAATGCTCTCACCATTTTTTTAAAGAATTTCGAAAAATCGAAGGATATACAACAATTTATGTGAAACCGTTTGAAACAGTTTTGAATTATCCTTCAGCAAAACTTTAAATGCGATTTTCTCGAAACTTTTTAACATTTTCCAACCTAGTTGACCACATATTAAACAAACTATGCATCCGATTTGCATTCACCAATTCTTAAATTGTTTGAAAATTCAGTGTCTATGGCACCATGCAGGGGAATTTCGTTATCTAAAAAAAAGATAAAAATGGCGGACCAGCGAATTTTATTTGCAATTTTTTATGATAAATTTTCATTTTTTAATAAAAAAATAATTAGATGGGGCCCTTTATTAAACAATCCATACGTGGTGTCATAGTCAGATCCGGATTACACATGTTGGGGCCCCTAGGCAATACACATCTCGGGGCCCCTAGCCGATGCGTGCCCCCTAGGCAGTGGCCTAAGCTGTTTTGTGGACAATACGGCCCTGCCAGAGCCCCTAGGCAATGCACGTCTCGGGGCCCCTTTACCCTAGAGCCCCTACCCAATGCGGGGCCCCAAGGCAGTTGCCTATACGTCTTATGGATAATACGGCCCCGGCTATAGTGACTGGATTTTCAAAGGCATTGCCCTATACTGCCTTATGGACAATACGGCCCTGCCAGAACCGGCTTAAGCATTTTTACCTTAGGGGCCCCTATCCGATGCGGGGCACATAGACAGTTGCCTATACGTCTTATGTAAGCAACTGCCTATCGATACTACGGCCCTGGCTATAGTGACTGGATTTTCGAAGGCAGTGGCCTACACTGCCTGACAGGACCATTTTTAACATGTCGGGACCTTAGGCAATGCACGTCTCGGGGCCCCTTTGCCATAGGGGCCCCTAGCCGATGCGTGGCCCCTAGGCAGTGGCCTACACGTGCATAATACGGCCCTGCCAGGGTGGACTTAAACATCTCGGGGCCCCTAGGCAAGCACATCTCCAGGGCCCCCTTCACCTAGGGGCTCCTACCCGATGCGGGGCACCTGGGCCTGGCACCTGGACCTACAGGTCTTATGGATAACACGGCCCTGGCTATAGTGACTGAATTTTCAAAGGCAGTGGCCTACACTGCCTTATGGACTATACGGCCCTGCCAGGGCTGGCTTAAATAGGTAGGGCCCCTAGGCAATGCACGTCTCAGGGCACCTTTACCCTAGGGGCCCATAGATAGTGGTCTACACTGTCTTATGGACAATCGGGCAATGCCAGGGCCGGCTTAAACATGTCGGGGCCCCAAGACAATGCTCATCTCGGGGCCCCTTTACCCTAAGCGACCCTACCCAATGCGGGGTTTTTCTAATATGTTGTCAACCAGGTTGTAAAACGTAGTGATAAAAACGCGTTCAAAGTTTTGCTGAAGGATAATTCAACACACAAATTGTTTAATACGGTTTCATATAAGATGCCGTATCTCCGTCAATTTTACGAATTTCCTTACAATATTTGGTGAAAGATTATTAACAAAAGCATCTTCTAGAAAATGCCCTTTGCTAAAGGTTATCTTATCATTATAGATAATAAAGATAGTAATGAAATAAAGAGGTAATTCAAAAGAATCAGCGATGGACTAACGGGAGGGGAGGAAGGGGGGGAAGGGGCGGCTTCTGGTCCCCGGGGGGCCTCCTCCAGCAAAACTTTGAATGTTTTTCTCGAAACTTTTTTAACTTGTTTTTCAATCTGGTTGACAACATATTTAAAAAAACTATACATCCGCCTGCATATATTTTTATTGCATTTGTATTTACATTTGCATGTACCAAGTCTTAAACTGTTCGAAAATCCATTGTCTATGGCACCACATAGGGGAATTCAGAATTCTAAAAAAAAAAAAATGTCGAAACAGCGAATTTTATTTTCGAGTTTTTATGTGAAAATTTTCAGCTTTCATAAAAAAATTTAAGGGGGCCCTTTCTTAAAAAAATCCCTATGTGGTGCCATAGTGACTTGATTATATAACAGTTTAAGACTTGGTGCAAGCAAATCGGATGTATAGTTTTTCTCATATGTTGTCAATCAGGTTGAAAAACGTAGTTTTGAGAAAAACGCGTTCAAAGTTTTGCTGAAGGATAATTGAACTCACATAATGTTTAAAACGGTTTAATATAAAACATTTTGATAACAAATGCGTCTTTTAAAAAATGAAATAATAAATAAAAGTAAAAATGATCAAGGGAACACGGAGGTGTTTGGAGGCCCCCCCAGGACCAGAGGTCCATGTGAACTGAATAAAAACCTTGTAAAATTACATCAACTTTTACTAGGGGGGGGGCCTCATTCAGCTTTGCCGCCCCGGGCCTCTGACGGGCTTAGTCCGCCACTGCAGAGTCCTGACTTGACTTGACACTTCTATTTCACTTCTATTTTCGTATGTTATCTCCGTTATGTCTTTGCTTTTATATACCATACTCATTCTTACAATGTACATTTCCAATTTTCGTGTTACTTTGTTATAAATTGGACGTAAGTCCGTTAATAAATAAATAAATAAATAATAAATAAATTAATTGAAGTAAAAATGTAAATGAAATTTTAGTCTCCGGTGCCCTTTTCAATGACTTTTTTAATTTGTTGTTTTTATAAAAAAAAACTTTATTAACTCTCCCGCATAGGGTTGCCATCTTCTAAAATAAAAAAGCCTGTCTCTGCGCTCTGTAAGGCCGGACATTTTGCCCTAAAAGCCGGACGTACGTACATAATTTTGGACATAACTTTTATACATAATAATAAAAAATCTGTTACAAGTTACAGTTGTTTATTAATCACGCATTAACCAATTTAATAACAACAATCATTAATCAGTCTTATCCTTGTCATCAGTTGACATTTGCATAGAATATATGTCAATAACAAAATAAAAAAAATATTGAGTGATAAACTAAACTTATAAAACAAACAAACAAAACATAACTCTTTTTTTGATTAAACAGTTAACTAAAAATTTTCATTAAATACATATACATATTTATCTTTGTGGACAAAAACGAAAAACATAAATTAAAATGAAATCTCGACTTCTCCTAATTATTAAAAAAATTACAAAAATCTACCATTTTGTATATTTGGCATTTTCATCTACTTTATCTAAAACGTCGTTTTCTTTGGACATCATTTAATAAAATCCTTGACATGTCATTTTTAAATTGTACAATGTGTACACCATAGCAATTGTTTGCAATTTATTGCGTTCCTTGGTCCACTGGGCGTTTATTAAAGAGAAAACTCTTTGAAAGTAATATTCCGCCAATTTCAGAGACAAAAGACAAAACCCGCGCGAACCAAAAAAGCCTAACAAAAGCCGGACAGGCCGGACATATAAATATTTAGCCGGACACGACCTAAAAAAGCCAAACATGTCCGGCTAAAGCCGGACAGATGGCAACCCTACCCCGCAGCCAACTGGGGCCGAAAGTAGGCCCCAAAATAACTATCCTTCTTATATCTACTTAAATACATGAAATATATTTTTAGTATTTTAGGTATTCCTGCGCAAAGGATTAATACATAATATTCCATTTTAAAAAAAATGTGAAAAAATCGTTGATCGCAGGAAAACATATTTTGTCAAATACAGGTAGGTAATATTCCCTGCAAAAACATAAATATCAAAAAAAAATATATCAAAAAAAGAAAAAGTGTTTTCTTTGGTTTAAAAGTTTAGAAAAAAAATGGGGTCATCAGCCGACCCCCACGGTTACGGACGTCATGTTTGGCATCTTGGCCTGTCGAGAGTTAATAAATGCAGGGTGAAGTTTCCCTTTAATAGAATTATTTAAATGCATACAGGAACGTTTTTGGTAAATTTTTAAATTCGAAGAGAAAGTTTAGTGTTTTCTCTTTCTAAATCTGTTTAAATTTCATGTCTGACCTTAATATAGATAGAATGAGTGTAGGGCGATATGAAGTTTGATTTAAATAATTTTAACAATTCCGTAACAACATTTTTTTTTTAATTTTAAATAAATACATAAATATGACGGATTTTTAAAAGAAGGTGGTTACTAAACTACACAATCAATGGAGAAAACGTTTCTCGTGTTTTAATATGGGAGTAGTACATTATAACATAGATCAACAATGCGTAGAGGGGCGTGTGTGTGTAAAAAATGACCACGAACCAAAATTATTATAAAATTTTCACAGCCAGTATTTTCGTGATTTTTGTGGTATAATGCCAATTTGCGTTACCGCCTTCTTTAGCCAATGTTTCCGACAGCGTTATACATCATCATACCTGATGATGAATACTGTAACGCTGTCCGAAACGTTGGCTAATGAAGGAGGTAGCGCAATACAAAATAATACTCCAAAAATAAAACACGACAAAATTATTGGTTCCAAAAATTGGATTACGAAAACATTTATCAAAAAGAAAGTTCATTATTTCGCAATCAAAAGACCGCAAGAAATATTGCTTTTTAACTTTTGTCAATCTGCAGGGACCAAATTTTTCTCCCAAGATAATATATTATGATTTCGAAGCGAGACGACGGAATCAGATGGGGAATTTATTTATGTATTTACCATAGACATATGAATATTCGTAGACCTGCCCTAAGTGATAAAAGCGTATCATTTCCCCCTCCCCATACCGGTTCCATTGGAACCGGCTGAGGCTGAGTATGGCTTCGCGTGAATCTAAAATATGTGACGTCATCATTCTTCTGCAGCATTTAACGAAATAACTCATGGTTTGTGTTTTGGAAACGTGTAAATATATACTCGAGATACATGGCGTGTGCTCGTCGATGTTTACCGGGGTAAGTAAATTATGAAACATTTGTAAAAGTGTCCTAACTAAATACGGCAACAAAATATTAAAGTTTGCAAATAGGCGAACTTTACTTTGCCGTATTTAGACTTCACAAATTTGTTCATTACGCGGCGAGCAATTAAGGTTTATTCATTCAAAGGCAGAGTTTACTTTTAAGAACTAAATGGTGATATTATAATGCGAGATGCATATATACTGTTGTTGTTGACGAATCACATATCTCCAAAGTCATCTTCCCGCTCTGCGCCCCGCTGTAGTTGTTGTCTACCCCTCCCCTTTATGTTCTGGTCTAGTAATATTCATATGTCTATGGTATTTACACATTTTCTTGAAAACAATTCACTAAACTTCTTCTAAATTGTGAAATGAGGAAAGAAAGTTTTGAGAATATAAAAGGAATTGGAAGGGTGGGTAAGAATTTGAGAGTCAGTGTGTCTGGGAGTGACTGACGTATGAATCCATCCCTCCAAATGAGGTGTAAGGCAACGGGTCGAGAGTCCGGCTAAAGAGGTCAAAGGGCCTCCCTCAACATGTCTCTCTCGATCCAGCCTACACGCAGCATGACCAAGACCCGGACAAACCTCACCCCTGAACCCGGGCCCCCTTGCCGAGTCACCAAACATAGCGAACCACTTGGGGCGACCTATGGCAGAGGTGTTTGTTATTCAACAAATGGTTCCCGGAGCGACTGCCCATTTTGCTACCGCAAATTGTAAATTATTCATATACTTATAGAAAAGGAGAAAGAACTAAATTTGATGAGAACATGAAATTTGTTGACTGCTAATAATTCTTCTCACTACCATCATTATAAGCGGAAGATACCGCTTTGTTAAGAGCGTTTAACCAGCCAGCGGACGAAAATCCACATTTCGTCGAAAGTTGTTCTTACGATCGTGCAGGGCGGTTACAATGAGAAAGATTAATTATTCTCCGTACCAGCTTTTTAAAATTATAACTCATTATCGAATTTATTTCAATTCAAATTAGCTTTAATTTATACCTTCATCCAAAAATGCTGAAAGGCGTGATGATAAAACTATTAAAATAATGTACTTTTTGTAGTTATTTTTTGATGATAAGTATTTATCATTTTTCAATAATGTCTAAATTTAATAAGAATGTTAAAAAAATCTGAAATATATTAGTTTGTAAGTGCGCAAATAAATACACAAACGGACCAATTTTCGTCAAGAAACACATGTACGTACATATTTTTTAATGATTTTATTGAAACTAAAATTAAAATTCTAAAACATACGTTTGCTAGATAATGTATTGATTTATTTTACTGCATGATTTTATTATTTGAAATGGGTGTGGTATAATACAAAAACTTTTTTGAAAATTGAACAAATCTGCCAACGACCTATGGAATAACCTTATTATACTAAAAATTAAAAAAATTCTCAAAATTTATTACATACGTATGCTAGATAAAAGAACAATCTTTCGAAATCCATTTATAATTTTTTGTGGAAAAGAGTCAATACGTCTAAAAACTTTTTTGAAAATGACGTATTTCCGGTTTTCTCTGGTAATGCCCTCTTAAGAAAGGGGAATTAGCTAGCAAAGGAATTGAAATCACACCTAGAAACCAGACGCAATACTCAACTCAGCCACTAACATATGTGTTGCATTTTTAATTCAACGATATTATATATATAGTTATATTGATGCGTCGATTGTCGATTTATTGATTGTTTTGTCACGTGGAACAACAAATCAAAATAACACGCATTTATATTGGTGACCAAAATAGTAACGCGCTCATGTAGCATGTGCTTTTAGATTGAACACGTTTCAATCTAAAAACAAAAACAATAAAACATTATTGTTGGCTTGTCAGTCTCTTTCTATCGCCATGTTTGATCGGTTCACTAATGTGTTCAAGTAAGTGAATTATTTTTTTAATCAAAATACCGATTTCGGTTGTGCGTCTATCTGTAACTATGGTGTAATGTGGATGCTGCGAGCGCATTATGGACAGTCTATGGACATTTAAATTTGAATTCTAATATTTTTAATTCAATAATTGTCCATCCCACAATATAATATAGTATCCCGTGATTTTTACGGGTCTGCGTTAACTGTACGATAACAGTAGTGATATTACTGTTGTTTTTTGCTGTTGTTTGATGCGGGAGCAAGTTATTTGAAATATTTATTTTATAATCAGTTTACAAACAAAATAAACATCGATTTCTTCTCGTGGATCATCATAATTTCAGAAGCAAGTGTACTTATATACTTCATATACTAGATACACACCTAATAACATTAATGGAAAAAATATTAGGTCCTTACATATGAAATTGGCGTTTTGCCGTACTGGCAACTTTGATCTCAAATATCTTCTCTTTGGTTAGGAATTCCAAATTCAAATTTATACAGCTATTTACTCATTTATTTGTGTTTTTTATTTGCGTCACTTAGTTTACAAAATGGAAAACTTGAAATATCGCGTTATTTACGAGTACGAGTTCCACCGTGGCACCAGTGCTGCAGAAACGGCTCGAAGGATTAATGATGTGTATGGCGACGGTGCCGCAAAAGAAAACACAGTGCGTTTTTGGTTCCAACGTTTTCGTTCTGGAAATTTCGACCTGCAGAACAAGCCCCGTGGACGGCCGGAGACCAAAGTTGATAATGAAGAATTGAAGGCTATTGTGGAAGCGGATTCATCGCAAACCACGTCCGAGTTAGCTGCAGGCTGCGGTGTTAGTGATAAAACTGTTTTAATCCACTTGTAGCAAATTGGGAAGATGAAAAAGCTTTAAAGGTGGGTACCTCACAATTGTGTGAAGCAAATCAACAAACGCGCGTTGACCGCTAGACCACACACTGCACAATAGACGGCTACCAAATTAGAAGAGCTTCAATTGGAATGTCTAAGACATCCACCGTACTCTCCGGATCTTAATCCGGATCCCAACAGATTACCATTTTTTCGAAATTTGGATAACTTCTTGCAAGGGAAAAAATTCAACTCCGATGGGGCAGTCCAAACCGCCTTCAAAGATTTTATTGATTCCCGTCCGAATGATTTTTTTAGTAAAGGGATCGATGAACTACCTATGGGATGGCAAAAGTGCATAGATAGCAATGGTACATACTTTGATTAAATAAATATATTATATTAAAAAAATATCGACTTTATGTTCCTCCCATACAAAACGCCAATTTCGTATGTAAGGACCTAATAATAAGTCAAAAAAGAATGTAAACAAAATGAAAAAAGCAGTGTATGCCTTATTTTCAAAATTATGGTGGAGTCACCAATTACTTTCATTAGGGGTCCGTTTTTTGAAATAACGTGACTGTCGCGATCCGGAAGGGAAAAGCCTAACCCCCCCCCCCCCCCTTCCCTCATCCCGGCTTAACAATTGTAAATAATAAACTGTACTATTTAAATATGTGTAAATACAATATCAGTGATATTAATGAGAAAAATGACATTTTTTGCCTTGGACTGTCCGTCCAAAGTTTGTGCAAGCTATTGTCATTAAATCTTGGAGATGTTCATCAGTAACTCTGCTCCGGAATTTATTTTTAATGAAGTTCATCTTGGAAAATGCTGCTTCACAAATATATGTTGACCCAAGCAAAGTGAGAAGTTTCAGGGCTATTTTTTTGAATTCTGGGTATTTATTAGCACAAACAAATTTTATCCAAAACTCTTGACTAGAAACTTTCTGTTTTTAGTGCTTTAAAACCGTATTTTCTTGGAAATCGATTATTTCCATCTGGAGAGCAGCTTTATTACTCCCGAAAATATTTGCAGCTTTATCGCTCCATTCATCGCCAGGATGCAGAGGGTAAACCTTACTGAGGATGTCGACGACATTCTCAATTTCCTTAAAATCTGTGAATCTGTTTTCAAATTCCGATTTAAGATCCTTAATGTACGTCTTGTATTGGCCGACGTCAATCTCGGTGTCACTGCTGTTTTTGTTTTGTTTTTAAATTAGGGAAGTGCAGGCGTTCATTATCAAGATCGATGTTGAAATAATCGAGTTTTCGCAAAAAGCTTTTTACTTCTGTCAGGAGCTCCCATACAAGCTTTGAAGTTTAAGGTTTTTTGAAGTTTGTGTAAAATTATCTGATAAAAAGCAATGGATGTTACATTTTCTTTATCGCTAAGCAGCAAAGACAAAGCGCGGGAAAAATTATCAAATGACATACTCAATTTACTTGTGTTAAATATTTTGTATTGTTAACACAGGGTCCGCACAAAATAGATCGGCGGTCTGGATCCGGACCGCGGTCCGCCATTTGGTGACCCCTAGTCTACGGAGACGTCACAGTGCGGTGTATGAGAGAGATGTAAGAAAATAATTACTTTTTCCTTTGGAGAAAAACGGACCTACGCACATTGTGTGTCTCATCTTTTGAAAGAGCTGTAGCTCTTTTCGTTAAGGAACGTATGTTTATTGCTTTTCTATGCCGTCACGGTACCGTTACCGTGTATCGTCTCTACATATTATAAATTAAAGTCCCCCGCGTCGTCTGTCTGTCTGTCTGTCTGATCGCGATAAACTCGAAAACTACTGAACGTATTTTCATGCGGTTTTCACCAATAGATAGAGTGTTTCGTGACGAAATTTGTAATTATTTTAATGTAATTTGTCAAGGATTTGTGTAAATTGGTTGAAACATAACGATTATTGTTAGAAGTGTCGGAAAAGTCGAGCCGCCTGGTAGCTTTCATAAAAAAACGCTGCCTAATCCTTTTGGCATATAACAAAACAATATATTATGGTGGGATATTCCTCTTTTATAGATCTACAAAAAAGTCCGCGAAGGCATATATCTATCTTTTACGGATAGCTTACTATACCCATTCTATCTTCTAAAAAAATGTTCACGTACATTGCAGTAATTGAAAAGTTATTTAGACGGATACAATATTAATCCTTATTAACTTAAAAACGTTAGTTACCCCAAGCATTTCATGCACATTATTATGATCTTTCACACCATCTCTACGTATTATAAATTAAAGTCCTCCGCGGCATCTCTCTGTCTGTCTCTTCGCGATAAACTCAAAGACGGCGGTGGTTATAAAGGTTAGATAACCATCCAGTAGATGACGTTGTGTTTTATTAGCCACAGCAACGCGTGGCCGGGTCAGCTAGTTAATTATAAAGTGTCTAATCGATCCGATTTCGTAAAGTTGTTGTCTTTCTTTCATTCTTGCTACGTGTTCCGTCGTACGAGCCATTTCAGTTGTACAAATGTTTTCAGGAACGCTCAATTATTGCTCGAGCATTTTTGTCAAAAAATTCCCACCCACACATTTCTGAGAACTCCTTGCGCGTATTTTCTTTAATATTCCTTGTTTATTTTTTCATCACCTGCTTTGATTATTTCTGGCAATCATTCCTCTTTGGTCTCTCACAAACTATGTTCCGTAAAATCAAGAGCAATACCCTTCTGCAATGATTTCTTTGTTCTCCTTCTGAAATTCTTCGAATCTATTAATACTACCAAATGTTTGTGCGCTTTTGGTGACAAAGGCGAACTCTCATGGTATGTCTTTGTACGTAGAATAAAGCTGGGGTGTTCCACAGAAATTCCAATGTAATTTTTTTTTGTTTTAATTTGTTTAATTTTTTATGTACAATTTATTAGAGTTCTGTTGACTATTATACTGTCATACTGATAGGATATTGTCCGTATCGTATAGTTGTATACCGCGTAGTCGTACATACTCGTAGATTACATTATAATATAAAAACTATAATAATGTTTAAATAAGGATTAAAGAATACATGAAATCTTTAAACAATAACAGTTTCTCGGAGTTTGCCAACCATTTGGTGGAAACCAGTCACACCTTTAACTTCAATAGTTGAATAGAATTAATACATTGTAATGTCAATGGCATTCAGTTGGATAAACTAGAAATTTTAGAAATCCGAAAGAGTGTTAATGCAAATTTGAATATTATTAATAACCAAAAATTGTTCTTAAATGACCCAATATTATTTTTAAATTGCCCCCCATTGCCCCTCTGTCCTCTACCCACTCTCATATTTCCATTGATACCATTGTCTATGTCCATTCTTTTTCAATTGACACCATTGTCTATGTCTATTATTTATAATTAGTTTCAATAAAAACCCTGAAGAAGTGAGCGTTGCTCACGAAACATGTTGGTTTTTGTAAATAATAAAAGTGGTAAAAACTAAGTATTTTATTAATTTGAATATAATAATGTTAATATGTTAAAACAAAAAAATAAACATAATAATAAAAACGTTTATTCATCAATAGATTTATACAATTTTATATATTTTGTTTATTTATCGTTGATTATTTTTACAAAAAGGTCACTGCTCTTCTTTACATTCAGGATTTCTCATTCTGGTTTTCAACAGTGCTTCTATTGTAATATACAAAATAAATAATTAAATTAAAATAAAATAGTTACAATTAAATTGAATTAGTTAAAAATAAAAATAAAACTTTATCGGCATAACTAAATAAAATATTTTTATTCATGGCAATAATAGAAGAGTACATGTTTATGGTCGTATTTGGAAGAGATTGGAAAAAGATAATGATTTTCGAAGAGAAAACTTGTTTAGCACCGTTGTGATTTAAAGCTCGATGAAATGAAAAATAGCGACACTAAAAAGAAGACAAACACATACATCTATAGGATTTAGCCTGCGAGAGAATGAGATAGAATAGTGTGTATCCTCTTTTTGCGGAACTTCGCAGCCACCCCACTTTTGCCTACTTTAGTTTTTTGAAGGGTTCACTTCTACCGCTTGTGAACTGAACACAAGTATTTTTTTTTTTTAATTTTAGTTTAAATAATATTTAATAATGTTCTTCTAGTATTTTACTTTTTATTATTGTGACAGTTATTTCGGCGCTTAAGGCAATTTTCAAAACGTTGTTAGGCCACGGTTGAGAAGACTTATTTATAATTCTGTTTACCCACAGCCCATTTCAATTTTCAAAACGTTGTTAGGCCACGGTTGAGAAGACTTATTTATAATTCTGTTTACCCACAGCCCATTTCAATTTTCAAAACGTTGTTAGGCCACGGTTGAGAAGACTTATTTATAATTCTGTTTACCCACAGCCCATTTCAATTTTCAAAACGTTGTTAGGCCACGGTTGAGAAGACTTATTTATAATTCTGTTTACCCACAGCCCATTTCAATTTTCAAAACGTTGTTAGGCCACGGTTGAGAAGACTTATTTATAATTCTGTTTACCCACAGCCCATTTCAATTTTCAAAACGTTGTTAGGCCACGGTTGAGAAGACTTATTTATAATTCTGTTTACCCACAGCCCATTTCAATTTTCAAAACGTTGTTAGGCCACGGTTGAGAAGACTTATTTATAATTCTGTTTACCCACAGCCCATTTCAATTTTCAAAACGTTGTTAGGCCACGGTTGAGAAGACTTATTTATAATTCTGTTTACCCACAGCCCATTTCAATTTTCAAAACGTTGTTAGGCCACGGTTGAGAAGACTTATTTATAATTCTGTTTACCCACAGCCCATTTCAATTTTCAAAACGTTGTTAGGCCACGGTTGAGAAGACTTATTTATAATTCTGTTTACCCACAGCCCATTTCAATTTTCAAAACGTTGTTAGGCCACGGTTGAGAAGACTTATTTATAATTCTGTTTACCCACAGCCCATTTCAATTTTCAAAACGTTGTTAGGCCACGGTTGAGAAGACTTATTTATAATTCTGTTTACCCACAGCCCATTTCAATTTTCAAAACGTTGTTAGGCCACGGTTGAGAAGACTTATTTATAATTCTGTTTACCCACAGCCCATTTCAATTTTCAAAACGTTGTTAGGCCACGGTTGAGAAGACTTATTTATAATTCTGTTTACCCACAGCCCATTTCAATTTTCAAAACGTTGTTAGGCCACGGTTGAGAAGACTTATTTATAATTCTGTTTACCCACAGCCCATTTCAATTTTCAAAACGTTGTTAGGCCACGGTTGAGAAGACTTATTTATAATTCTGTTTACCCACAGCCCATTTCAATTTTCAAAACGTTGTTAGGCCACGGTTGAGAAGACTTATTTATAATTCTGTTTACCCACAGCCCATTTCAATTTTCAAAACGTTGTTAGGCCACGGTTGAGAAGACTTATTTATAATTCTGTTTACCCACAGCCCATTTCAATTTTTATGATGCCTAAAACATTTTATAACCGGTTAAACCGATGTACTGCGAAAATGATTGTAACAATAGATTCTATATTCTGTGGGGTACTTTGAAATCTGTTTTCCCCCCAATTAATGGGAATGTTTTCTTGTTGCATAATATATAATATGCATTGTACATTGTACTGCGGTGCGCGCGTTTTTAACCCGCGACAAAATATCTCCGACACAATATACTCCGACAAAATAACCCTCGACATAATATTCCAAGGACAAGATATCCTACCCACAAAACATCCTCCAACAAAATATCTATTAAAACCTAACCCTAAACTAAACTAACTTAAGGGAACGTACCCATACTACGTGATCCGTTTTTTGCTATTTTTACCCCCCCCCCCCCCCCCCACCCCCATCCCCTACAGTTTTCACGCAGTAAATCATAATTATGGTTTTGAATCATTTCTATCTAATCTACGTAGATACGATTACAAGTGGAAAAAATATTAAAAAGATAGTGGAAAAAATATAAAAAGATTTCTAGATTACTACGTGATACAAACCTTAGCCCCCCCCCCCCTTATTGTGACCAAGCGTGGTATTTTGAAGATCCCCCCCCCCCCTAAACGGGTCACGTGGTATGGCCAGAGGTCGGGGAACTTTTTTAACCATTACCCCAAAATATTTTTGCGTATTCCCCCATTTTGAAAAGAAGACAATCAATGTAAATTTAAATAAACATTATTTATTGAATTAATTTATACTGAAAAAAAAGTTACATGAAAATAGTAAATATGTAATAGACAAACAAAATAAAATTCTCAAATTTGATCAAACAGAAATGATGTTGCTTCATGTTTGATACAATTACTTCAAAATTGGGACTTTTTGATGTAAGAGCAAATTGAATACAGTATTCGGCGTTTAATCGATTTCTGTTCTTTGAGTGGAAAAGCCTTGTGCACAAAGATAGGTTGTTGCAAATGGCAGCAACCTTTTTCCGCCTCCTGATGTGCAATTTTGAAAGCCTTCGTAGCTTTTGACATCCAAAAAGACGACAGATTGGCTTTGCTCTCAAATTGAATACGTGCTTCAGTATTAGATCGAAGTCCAAGTATTGTTTCTGCCAAACCCGGAGGTTCTTCTGGTATGTTAGCAATTTCACATTTAAAAGGATCTACAACCCAATTGAAAGTATGTAGGCATATCAAGATCTGGAAAGTAGTCAGAGAACCGCTCTCTGATTTTCTTGAGATTTTTTATAACTGTATCCTTGATGTCATCAAAAGTAATATTTTCACAGTCTTCCAAAAACAAAGCTAACTTTGAAAAAGAAGCTGTCTTGTTCTGTTGTAAAAATACTAACACGTTTATGAAATAGCAAACTAGAAAAATTACCTTATTACCCAAAAAAAAACATTTTTACCCCATTTGGGGTAATTTACCCCGGTTCCCCGACCGCTGTGGTATGGGTACGTTCCCTAACCTAACCTAACATAACTTAAACTAACCTAACCTAACCTATCCTTATTTTATTTACATTTCACTATTTTTGAACAGTCTTTACTGGTTGTCTGTATTATTTTCTGTTAGGTTAGATTAGATTAGATTAGGTGAGGTTAGGTTAAGTTAGGTTTTAGTATATTTTGATGGGGGTGTTTTGTCGCGGGATAAAAAGTCGCGGAACTGTGTGCTGTGTTATTGTTGGATTAATAATGATTAATTGTACGTGTGTAAACAAATTAATGTAATAAATAAATTTCAGTGAAACACACCATTCCAAATGTGTGATTATTTTTGTAGTTTGTGTACTTGTTTTGAAGTCTGCGTGGTTATTTCTGTCAGGAAGATGACCATTACTGTGAACTGTTGACAAAGGTGTTGAATTCATGTCTTTGTTTGTCGGTGTACCCGGCAGTAACAATTGTGAAAGAATAAGGAATTTGGGAACACTTTTCAGAATGATCTTGCCAAGACTATATTTCTTGGAAACGTGGGCCGAGATTTCAGAATCGTACGCTTCCTGGTGGACTAAAGTTCTCCGGAAAACATCGTCACTCCGTACGGTGCGTAACTAAGACGCTGTATGTTTCAAGTCATCGTTTAGTTAGTGGTTCAGTGGAAAATAGCGTCTGGTTTCCACCTAAGCGTCATCGTGTGTTCAATGCCTTTACTAGTTGAGTCATCTGTCATTGCACAACTAATATTTTTCGTTCAATTGAGTCGTGGTACTGTTTACAGGGAGTCGTAAAAATACGGTAATCAATAAATGCTAGCCCAATAGTGCGGCACGTTCATGAACGACTCATTATTTTATCACGGACTAGTGAGTTCCCGGTATGCGTTGAATCCAACTTAAACAACTGCTAACCCTGTACAAATCACAAGTGGACCCCACTCCAAAATAAGAGTCCAAAATACCTGAAAAATACCCTCGACACTGTGCAAAAACGGGCGGTCCGCTTAATAGATTCTCCCATCTTAACAGACGGATTGCAATCTTTAGAGCACAGGCGTCCGGTGGGTACGCTATCCTTCTTCTACCGGTATTACAATGGAAGATGCCCCGAGGAACTAGCGTCATTGATCCCTTCGGCACCGGTGCATAGTCGGGAAACACGACAAACACGTGCCCAACATTTGTACACGGTTGACATTTATGGCAAAAAGCGCTCCAATGGTTAAACGTTCTTCATGAATCACTTTATTTATTGGTGAAAACCGCATGAAAATCCGTTGCGTAGTTTGAAAGATCTAAGCGTACAGACAGCTGGAGCGACTTTGCTTTATACTTACTATGAAAAAAATGCAAAAATATCCTCGTGTGATTTATTTATTTATTTATTTACGGACAATTAGTCCAATTAACAATATATCAATAACACGAATAGAAAAAAAAGAGAGATCACAATGAAAGGAGATTACATATAGATGAAGAGCATTGACAAAATACATATAATATAAAAGTACATAGAGAAGATAACTATAAGTAGCTTGAAGATGGATTTAAAAAGACTTTAAAAAACCACATTGCGTAACGACTGCCGAAAGTCATTTAGGCTTACACCAAAAAATTCAATGCTTTGATTTGTGTTGACTAGTCTCGACATTCTGGATAAAGGAGAATGATATCCATAATTAGTAGAATGTTGATTGAGGAACAGCAATTCATTATTTCGGAGTCTACGGGAAGGAATGTTGAACTGGATGAGTTGTAACAAAGCAGGTGTGTCAGTAATACTGTTGATAATTTTGAAAATGCATATTAGATCAGAGTCCTTTCTACGTTTTTCTAAAGAGGAAATGTTTAAAGTTTGTTCAATTTCATCATACGAGTATTCTCCTCTTTCAAGTCCTAACCTCCAAGCAATTCCTCGTAGGAAGCGATGTTGTACAGATTCGATGTAACAAATGTGGACAGCATAAAAAGGAGACCAAATGACACTAGCATATTCAAGGTGAGGGCGGACCAGCGAACAGTAAAGAGATTTAAGTGTATTTATATGTTTAAAGTCAGAGGTAATTCTATGAATGAAGCCGAGTAGTTTAAGTGATTTGTTTACGATGTTATTAATGTGACCCCGGAAAGAAAGTGATGAGAAAATGTTTTCGTTACTCGGCAAACACTAGCAAAAGTCAAGGAATAACATCTCATTTATAAATAGACGCAAATCACTCGATGCAATATAAATAATACAACGATTTTCCTCCCAAAGATTCTATTCTTATTAGAGAATGCAAGACCTACCAAAATTCAGGGTCTGGACGCCCAACAGCTAAATTACGGAGTTAGTGCTGACGCTAAGTAAAGTTTACTGATAAAAATAGTTTAATTTTCGGTTTATTTATGTGCTTGCGGTAAAATAACATACAAATCAGCATTACCAACAAGTACAATAACAATCGACGCCATTTCCAAACCATGTTTGCTCGTGCTAATATATCACGATCGCTTGACCCCAAAAAATCCCTTTGGTGCCCAGGCTATATCCCTACTTTAGTGGGCCTTGAGGGACTCCAGATACTAATATCTACAGCTTGTATGTCGGACGAATATCTACAGTTCATATGTTGAACTAATATCTACGAACTTCAGAGTGTTGATTAATATCTACAGCGCGTAGGTTGGACTAATCAGCTAAATGTGTCTAATAGTTTGATATTAGGGATTTTTACATACATACTTACATAAATTAAGTTTTTTAAACTGCATACGCAATATTACGTTATTCCAATATGCTACACATAATTGCAAATCCAGCCTCTGCTAGTGCTGTAGATATTCGTCAACACTTTGGTTCTCATAGATATTAATCAACAGTTTGAGCTGTAGATATTCGTCAACACTTTGATTCTCATAGATATTAGTTCGATTTTTTCAGTTTTTGGAATTCCTGTAGATATTAGTAGACGCCTCCCCTTGAGGCAGTATTCGACGGAACTTTTGAATACGAAAACGCCGTCTATCGTTTATTTTGTTAATACGCACATATTCTTTGAACGTCTATCTTTGTCATACATGGACAAGATTTGTCCGACCCGTAAGCGTGTTTACACGACAATATGAGAATAGCAGACAAGTACAATAAGTCTGTTTTCAAGCAAACGCGTGTGTTCCCACAGAAATCGTTATAACTCTGTTACTGTTCTAGTGACAACCCTAAAACAAAAAGTAGAAGATCCATATTGAATCAAGTTTCACGTCTCTATTGTCGAAAGTTGTCCATAGAAGTACATAAAATAGACTTATTTTGTAGAAACAGTTTTCACCCGCCAAATCGCTTACGCGCTGTTAGAAATTGTTAATTTTTTTATTGAATGTTATTGTATGAAATGGTAAAAAATTAAGGTAACAAAATTGTTTATTATATTTTTATACAATAGAATAAGTATTTCTTTTACGTAATCTCTGATTTTAGTACCGTTTTCAAATAAAAACATCACGTGAGTCATTTTTACAATTTTTATTATGTTTGACGGCCGGCGTAGTGCAGCGGTAAGGCGCTTGACTCGCATTCCGAAGGTTGCGGGATCAAATCCCGGCAAATAAATTTTATTTGATCAATTTGTGTATTTCACAATTTATTCATTTAAAATAATATATGTTATATTTGCGGCACGTTCCAGAGTGGAAGATACTCTCAGTATCGCCCTGGTGTAAGACTACCATTCAGAATTGAAACGTCGCTTCAAATGGCTTTAGCCGTGTTTGGTGACCAGATCTGAATAGCCAGGTACTTCCCCACCTTCCTATTCCCTACCTCCTTCCCTCCCCGCTACCTTCAGCCTCACAACTTACCCCATTTTGGGATGCCATAGTCTCACTGGCTCCATACGGGAGCAGTTGGGACTCTTGTACGGTATTCATGTAAAAAAAAATATGTTTGCATTCTAAATTTTAATATTTAAAATTTTTAATATTTATTTGTAATATAATAATTTTAAGGCTTATTTTATAAGCTTTCTAAAACAGTTTTTAGTATTCGGCTACGTTCAGAAATGTTACATTTATAGAGCTTTAATTGCGAAGCGGAAGTAACACAAAGTTTTTACATATATCTGACAGTTCGTTAAAGACAAAAAACTTGCACAATCGCAAAATACCTGAGAGGTTAAGAATTCACTGTAAAAAAGAGTGTTCTTTACTGGCCAAATTTATTTTAGAGTTTGTGATAAAATAGCAAGTCTGGATGTATGTAACATCGTTGTACAAGGTGGCGCAAAATTAATCACCCTATCGGAAGATGTTATAATTTTTGCAAATAGCGTCGTACGTCAATCATATTTTACATTTGTGAACTAGACAGCTGCAGAATACAAACAGACAAGCAATGGAGCGCTATACTCCGCAAGAGCGTGGAATAATTGTGTCGATTTAAGCTTTAACGCTTTTAGCGAATTTTGTGTCGAAAGTCACCATGAGCGACGAGGCGCATTTCCACTCAAACGGTTACACCAATAAGCAAAATATTCGTTTCTGGGGTACTGAAAATCCGCGTATGATGCACTAAAAGCCATTACATCCACTCAAAGCCACTGTATGGTGCGGCGTTCACGCGGGAGGAGTGATTGGGCCGTATTTTTTGAGGATGCCATTGGCATTACGGTCACTGTTACTGGCGAACGCTACAGGGCCATGATAAACGACTTCTTACTTCCGGAATTGGATGAGCGGGGCTTGGTGAACATGTGGTTTCAACGAGACGGTGCAACCACGCACACAGTACGAGCCACAATGGATATTGTGAAGGAAGCGTTTCCTGGTCGTGTAATCTCTCGTTTTGGCGATTTGGTATAGCCAGCAAGATCGCCCGATTTAACCATCCAGACTTCTTTCTTTTAACAGTTATCACCGGAAATTTTGCGGAAAGTCGTGGAAAATGCGATAAAACGGGCACAAATGTGTATTAACACTGGCGGCAGCCACTTGACGGATATCATCTTTTCCACTTAACAGAAAAAATTGTATAAGTCTAAATAAAGATTTCTATTACTTGAGGGAGCGGGAGACAGAAATGAAAGGCGTCGGTCGATGTATGAGTCAGTCGTTTATTGGGCTACGTAGCGAGGGTCGGTGAAGCGGTAACCAGATGTAATGCAGGGTGCCGTGATGAGATGCTGCAGGCGTACGATGGTGATGGAGATGGTGTGGTGAAGGTCAGCGAGTTGCTCGACACCTTGGCGGTGGAGATGACCTATCTTCCAGGCCGTTGCTCGACGCTTTAAGTCGCGGAGATGAACGGTGAGTGGCTCGGTTTGCTGAGCCACCAGCAGGTAGTCCTGGCGAGGCGGAGCGTGTTTCCATGGCAGCGAAGCACGGTGGGGCTTCGGGGTGCCATGAAATGGTGAGCTGATCCCTTGGCTGAAGGTGGCGTCAAACCTTATAAATCGCGGGATGTAGCTGTTCTCAGGAGCTGAAGACACGATGGGCCTTGTAGCTGAGCATGGTGATGGACCACGGGAAGCTGCCCTGGATGTATAGAGATGCCTGCAGGAGCACTTGTGCGATCTGTTACATGTTGAGATATTGACCGACTGTTAAACTGATACTGACTGACTGCTGCGGGCGAGCGATCGGCTGCTTATATAGCCGCGGCGAGTAATTACCCACACGGTAGGTAATACGCGCCACTTCGGCAGTTGACGAGAATGTTCGGCGCCGTACAGATATTGTACGGTGCTATCTCTTCTAGGCGGTGGCGATATTATTATCGTCGACGGCAGCAGCAGTAGGTAGGTATGTACTCAGGTAAGTAGCTTGCCCGTATCGCGCGAATATTAGATATTTCTCGTTCGTTCTTTCTGAAGGCGAAAAGATTATGATGTGTCGCCACTTTTCAAAAATCTTTTTTTTTTATATTCAGTAAAATAGTTATTTAAAAAAAATAGGATGGTTAATTTTGCGCCACTTTGTATAAGAGGCGTTCAATTTTCTCTGTCTATCCTCAAGAGATGCTTATTATGTTATAACTTTTAGGCAAGGGTACATATAATTTAATGTGAACATACATATTATCATAAAATGTTCGCATTAAATGAATACGTTGACAACTCGCTTCCGTTGCTTTTCTTGCTTACTCGAAGGCCACTAATAAACGTGTCACTTTGTACAGAATTATTTCATAGACTTTTATAAATCAAGAAACCCAATTGCAGACGACAAATTAAATTAAAAATAAACCCACGGTTCTGCTTTAAAACCTTTAACAATTTATTTTAATGGTCAAATAAATCTACACGACTTCAAAATACGCAAACTGTAGCTACATGCTGAAAAAGGTTTCAAAATAAGTACTATACTCGTGGGAGATCTTATGAACTTTTTTATGCTCCGACAACGAGAACGAAAATAAATCTATCTATCTATCTTCTTCTTCTATCTTCTATCTATATAAATAAAAATGAATCGCCGAAATGTATGTACACGCATAACTTCCGAATGACTGCACAAAATTGGATAATTCTTTTTTTGTGTGTTTGTTATTGTCAGCACAGGTGTGTATAAAACTACCGGTGAGCTCTGGCATCATGAAATTTGTAAAAAAAAATGCAATAGGTGGCACGCGAGCTGTTTGAAAACTGAATATACCGGGACTGGAAGGGGGGTTCGCGGGACGGGGGAAGGTGGGGAGTGGAGTGGGGAGAGGGAAGGTGGAGGAGGCGGAGTAGGAACGCAATAGGGGAAGGGGACGCAGGAGAGGAAGGGGAGGCGGAAGGGGAACGGGGCGAATGGGAAAGGACACGCAGGGAGATACAATTTATTTATTAAATGGCATGGCAACGCATGCCGGGAACAAGCTATTTTATAATATATCTCTATATGAGAATGCATGGCGAATACCCGCGATTTATGCATCACTAGATTTTCTCTCCGAAACGCGCTACGAAAGTCTCCAATCTAGCAGGAATGTGACCCTTACAGTAACAACTTTCAAAATCATAAACTATTTATAATTTTTTTTATTTATTTTACAGTTTTTTAGAGAACAGTGTGTCCTTACTGGGGTACCCCGTTCTAAAGACACATTGTAAAGTTTTCTTGTTTGAAATATAAGTACTTAAATACCTATGTTAAAATATGACAGAGGAAAATTATAAAGTTAAATCCAAAAGAAAGCAAAATACAAGCATTAATCTTTGTTAGGTTGCAAAATTGTCTATGTTCTTCCTTCCCATGTCCAGTTCCATTTGAAGTCGTTTATTTTTTAATGCTTTTTATTGGAAGAGGGAGCATGTTAAATAATTTTATAGAGAAGTATTGCATATTTCTTTGTCCAAAAATAGTATTAGTTGTAGGTTGGTGGAATATATGTTGTAATGTAGAACTTGTGAATCTGCCCGAGTTAGTTTGTGTAAAGTTATCCTGGTTTTTGAATGCGTACATTAGAATATCTTTTGTATATAATTGTTTCAGTGACATTAAATTCACCGCTTTAAAAACATAGTCTGTAAGGGTTCTGATGGGGACTCAAGTGTTATTTTCAAAATTGCCCTTTGTGCTATGAGGACTGACAATGCATTGACATCTTGCACCTCTTGGAATGCTATAAATTGTTCGTACCGAACAACTACCGCCAGGGTCGTCGTCACAACTTGCTCTGTATTCCACATGGCAGAACGGAAGTTTGGTACAGCATAGCATGACATGAGATACGGTGCTGCTAAATGATATATCTTGGTCTCTTGACATTTTCAACATATTTCATATAGGTATTTTTATTCATTGCGGGAAGTACCCGCGATTCATGCATCATGAAGGCTCCGCAACCGGGCTCGAAAAGAAGAAGGTGGAGAGATACGAAATTACGAATGTTAGAGGAGAGCGACAAAATCGATGCGAAAATCTCTACATATTATAAAGTAAAGTCCCCCGCTCCGTCTGTCTGTCTGTCTGTCTGTCTGTTCGCGATAAACTCGAAAACTACTGAACGGATTTTCATGCGGTTTTCACCAATAGATAGAGTGTTTCGTGAGGAAGGCTTATGTTAATAATTTGTCAAGGTTTTGTGTAAATTGATTGAAATATATAATTATAAAGGGAGCCGGCTGGCAAGCGGGCAGCGGGCTGGCAAGTGGGCGGTGTGGATTTAAATGTATGCAAATTAACAGATGGCATTGGTTATAAAGGTTGGGTAATGGCGTTGTCAGTAGATTGCATTTCGTTAGCCACGATTTGTCAAGGATTTGTGTAAATTGGATGAAACATAACGATAATTGTTAGAAGTGTCGGAAAAAGTCAAGCCGCCTGGTAGCTTTCATCGAAAACGCTGCCTAATCCTTTGGGGATATAACAAAACAATGCATGGTGGGATATTCCTCTTTTATAGATCTACAAAAAAGTCCGCGAAGGCATATATCTATCTTATACGGATAGCTTATTGTACACATTATATCTTCTAAAACAATGGTCACGTACAATGGGATAATTGGAAAGTTATTTAGACGGATACAGTAATAATCCTTATTAACTTAAATACGTTAGTTACCTCAAGCATTTCATTCACATTATTATAATCTTTCATACCATCTCTACGTATTATAAATTAAAGTCCTCCGCGGCATCTGTCTATCACTATAACTCAAAGACGGCGGTGGTTACAAAGGTTGGATTTTACAAAGTGTTTTATTAGCCACAGCAACGCGTGGCCGGGTCAGCTAGTGTTTAATAAAACACGTTTAAAATAAAGCAAAAATCTCGCGGGGAGCATCTTAAGTATCATTTAAAGAAACATTGTGAATTTTTGCACAAATATAATTTATAAGATAATAGAAACAAACTTGTTTTAAATAATTTTTGGAGCATACTTGCGATTTTTTTCTATCGAGGGAATTTCATATAATTTGCGTTTCGGCGCGTGCAGCATCTAGACATTATTTAAAAAATAACATATATTTTTTAAGAGCTTAAAAACTTCAAATGTTTAAGGGAGTGGAAGATACTATCAGTATCGCCCTGGTGTAAGACCACCATTCAGAATTGAAACGTTGCTTGAAAATGGCTTTAGCCGTGTTTAGTGACCAGATCTGAATAGCCAGGTACTTCCCAACCTTCCTCTTCCCCACCTCCTTCCCCTCCCCGCTACCTTCAGCCTCACAACATACCCCAATTGGGGATGCCATAGTCTCACTGGCTCCAGACGGGAGCAGTTGAGATTCTTGTGCGGTATTCACTGTAAAAAAAAAAAAAAAAAAAAAAGGGAGGTTTGCAAGAAATCGGTAGAAATTCGGGTAGCGGCGTCTTCTTCATATACATTTAATTGCATACGTCCGCTTGTGAAAGAGAAATAGTCTATAATCTCTTTTAAAAATCCGTATTTCATTTTGAGATTGAAGTTAAAAAACAGCGAATCTATTTGATCCTTTTTAGCAATTTTCTTTGTTAAAAAGTTGGATTCCTAAAAAGGATCAGAAATAACTTGGATCTCAAGACAACGCGACTTGTTTACAATTCTATTGTAACTCCGCAGTAGGTACCTATCATTTTTTTTTCTTTTCACTAAATATAATGATGTACTTTACCCGCTACTAACCTAATACGTAATACTGCAGCTCTGCGTGGAACCACATTTTCCTCCTTGATAGTCTCAGAGACGATGCTGTGTATTTACTTATAACGGCAGATGAACACTTTATCTAAAACATGCGAACACCTCAGCACAGGTTCTCCTAGTGAGGTGTTCACAAAACGCTACTCCTAACTCAATTAAAACAATTACTGTTTATTTGCATTTTTTTATGTTGCTGATACTTAATATCTGTGTAAACTGTACATCTATAAACTGAATGTATATATAGCGTGTGTCGCTCTCCATATAAAATGGCCTTATATTTAAACGCCCGGGGTCTCAAAAGTTTCTTATGATCTGTAGCTATTCGAAAACGTAAAAATAAATGAAATTATTGTTCACTATTAGCCCGCTAAAATGGCCGGAAGTTTAAAAAAAAAAATAGATTACGTGATTTGGAAAAAAAATAAAACAAAGGGTTCATATTTTATATTTTGTACCAAACTTATTTTTCATTCCATAACTGTAGTTCAAAGAACCAAAAATTATTTTTTTTAAACATATGTGCGTGTTGGTTAAAAATATAAAAGGGGAAAATAACACTTTTCTAGATAACATCAGAATTCTTGTTGACTTACTTGTATTCGTACACTTGAACTTTTTTTTTCATTTTTGTCAATTATACGCATTTTTTAATAATAAACAAACGTTAAAATGTTAAATTATTGAAAAAAAAAATTATAATTTTTTTTTTTAAAAATGGGTATAGGTTGGTTTTCTGATATTCAATGCATTTTAGCGGGCTAATAACCTTTTTTTTTAAATTAATTTGTAATGCAGTTCTCATTTTCTTTGTAAGACGCAACTTTTGAGACCCCGAGCGTTTCTTAGTTCAAAAGTTGAAATAATTGACACACCCCAATGTACAATAGCATCGAAATATATACACGAAATATTCTTAGACTAGAAAAATTAAAAAGAGCAATATGCAATTGTTCAATCTATATTTATCATTATCATTAAAAAACTATCTAAAAATGGAATAAAAGGAAAGGCATTGAAATGGTTCAAGGATTAATAATAATAATAAAACGTTTATTTGTTATAGAGAATACATCAGTACAAAGAAGCTTTGACTGTCCAACTAGGAAGGTCTCCCGTTCTAGGACAGTCAAATGACAAACATTTTGATAGGCGTAAATTTAATTTAGAAATGACCAATTTGGGACACAAATCAACAAATCATCGCCAAAAAACTTTATCTTATTTACTAAAGCTCAGGCAAAAATATTTAATTATTTATAATGTATGCATAATTTAATTATTTACTAATTTAGTTATTATTAATTATTTATAATTATGCACAAGTGTCCTTTACGTACATGTTTTTTTTTTCAATATAGAAAAAAGAAAGAAATGTAAAATTATAAGTTTACTTGTAAATAAACCAAAAGAAAAATAATACATATTACCAAAATAAAGATAATACATTCTACCAAAAGAAAAATAATACATAAGATAAATAATACCTATTAATTATAAATAAACCAAAAGAAAAATAATACATATTAATACAAAGTTATTGAAAGCAGTGAAGAAGAAGCAAACAGAAATACCTGTATACGGTGACCTTGTTAAAAAACGTACTGCTAAATTGTTTAGTACAGCTTTATACTTCAGTAGAGGCATACAAAAAATATCAGAATCGTTAGCATAAAAGGTTTTCAAAAATGTTTAAAGTGTTTTCCAATCGTACTTTAAAGAACTTAATCAGCCATTACAATAAACTAAATCCGAAAGAAGCCTCGTAAGCAAAACATCTTACACTGCAAATGCAGACTCTCAATTAATTTTACAAAAGATTCTCAATTAATTTGTTCCAGCAAGAAAAGTGGCAGAACCATCAGATAAGCTACCATGTGACAAAGTTGAATGAATAAATTTTTTGGTTTTTTGTTAAAATTAGTTTTGTTATTTTTGAATACAAGAAGAATAATATACAGGTAGACAGTAAGAAAAAACAAAAGACATTAATTTGGAAAAAATAGAGGCGCTGTAATATATAATTGTCAGATAATATTTTTTAGTAATATTTCAGACTCCGTCCTGCCCAAATCTAGTAACCATTTGTAATTTTTTGGCTGAAGGATGACACTTTACACAATTTTAGTTGAGAAGGGATTTTGTTAGACAATTTCGGTCCCAGGTATGAGAATATCATTTGATAAGCCGCTGTGTTGCTTGTTGGAATAGAAAGGTCATTTCTGCCCTTACTTCTGGTTTGATGTTTGTGTTCGACTTTTTTCATTTTATATTTATTTTTATGAGCATAAATTATTATCTTTTTAATGTAACACTGTCGAACATCTAGTACAATAAATTCCCTGAAGAGAGCGTCGCTCGAATATCTGAAAGGTTTCTTCATTATAACACGTAAAATAGATTTCTGTGCCTTCAATAACGAGTTTAATATTGTTTTCCCTGCACCCCCCCACCCAATACATCCGTATGTTATGATCGAGTTGCATAGCCCGTAATATATATTTTTAAGTAGTGTGTTTTTAAAATTTCCCGCAATGAAATAAATATATGAATAAGTGTACGCACTCTTTTTGCTACATTTTCTATTTGGTATTTCCATTTTAGGTTATTGTCAACTATAACGCCTAGATATTTGATAAATTTAACACACTCAAGAGTTTCACATTTACACTGAGAGTTACTATTTCCGAGGCTACAATTAATTTTATGTATTATGAGGTGGTGAAGTGTTTTGGGTTGTCCTGCAATAGTAGCGCTGAATGTTAGGTATTTGGTTTTTTATATGTTTCATGTAAGCAAATTACTGTCCAGCCACTGTTTAACTATGTTAATACCGATATTCGCAAGGTGGTGCGTTTCTTTCCAATCCTCTCCTTCAAATAACATGACGGTGTCATCTGCGAACGTAATGATTTTCCCACCTATATGTTGATTACATAGTTCGTTGATATATATAATAAAGAGAAGGGGCCCTAGTGTACTTCCTTGTGGCACTCGAAAGTTATTTTCTATTGAAGTACTAGTAGCCTCATTAATTTTTGTTTGCTGGAATCTCTTAGAAATATAACTTTGTATCCATTGAAAACTTTTTCCTGTTATCCCTATATTTTGCAGTCTCTGTAAAAGTATTTTATGTGATATTGTATCGAAAGCCTTGGCCAGGTCCAGGAACAGGGCAATGGTTTTCTTGCCACGGTTCATATTTCCTGCAATAGTTTCCGTGAGACATGCGATGGCATCATTTGTTCCTATGTTATATTATATTACAATACGGAATTATTGGCTGGGGCGGAATTATTATTAATTTTGGTTATTCTTACTATACTCTTTTATTTTTTTATTTATTTTAAATTTTGAAATAGTTATTGATAAATCTTGAGTTTTTTTTTTATTATCTTTTTGTTATTATTTGTAATGTTTTATTATTTACTTACTTTCATGATATCACATAATTGAGCATGAATTACCTCATCAAACACAAGAGCCTTATCTCTTAATGGTGTAGAAAGGCTATTTTTATTTTCCTTCGTAACACTGTATAACATACAAAATGTACACTTATTGTAAACACATTCGAATATTAAATGAATAAAAATAAAAAGGAATATTAAAGATTTTTAATATTATTTTATTTATAATTTTTTCAGGAGAGGTGTGGCGGGACAAGAGGGGAGACTTCAAGACTTACAAGAAAGAGCAGCCGCCCTTCACAGTAAGTACTCGTTTCTCTAAATAATTGTTATCCGAAGGATTTCCAAAGGTTTTTTTGACCCATCGTTGTAAATAAAATAGTTAACCCGTCGGGTCTAGACCAAAAAAAATCAAGTTCACAAATCTACCTATCTCAAATTAAAATTTGGTTTTTGAAAGCAGGTGAAATAATCTTTCAGATTTCATTACAAACGGACATACGCAATAAAAAATTAAATAGTTTTTTAAATCGTTTGACGATGTTTTTTCTGGTAAATTTTATTTAAGAACCACTTTATGCAAAACTGTAAAACAAATTTAATCAAAAGACAGACAAACATGTTATAAAGATTTTGGCCACTTCACTTTTTTTTCGTTTTACACAATTATAATTATTTAACAATTTTTGGTGAACAATTTGGAAGTTTTCTGTTTTAAAAAGTGTTTTTAAAATATACCTACGTTGGCCTCTATAGTAAACTTTTAAATTCGAAGAGCAATCTTATTGTTGTCTCCTTCTAAATCTGTTTATATTACATGTCTGTGAATAATAGCAGTGGCGGTTCTTCACAGGGGGACAAGGGGGACGGTCCCCGCCAAAACTCAAAACCTACTAAAGGAAAAGGAAAAACAGTCGATGCGTTGTCTTCACCAAAATGAATGAATTCTTTAAACATAAAAGTAATTAACATTTGCAGAAATAAAATACAAATAATTATTCCGGATGATTTAAATAAGACCCCTATACGCGTACAGCGAACAATGTACGGAGCACAAAACAGCGGGTCAATTTCTCAGTGCACAGAATCTAATGCGCACTTGGGGGACGATCCGAAGTATCCCCATACTTTCCTTGCGTTGTTTCGCGATCGTATGCAACTGCGTATGCGCAGTCGTATGTGAATTCAAATACCCGCGGGGACAATTCTTTGGATCCCCACAGAAACATTTGTTTGCGAAGTTTCGGGCGGGAATCGCTCGCGTTTAAATTAGTTTGATAATAATCTTGCAAGATAAATCTTTATTTTTATTATACTATATTGTAATTTGGCATATATCTTTGGATATTTTATATTATTTTGTGTTTTTTGAGAAATTTTATATTATATTCTACGGGGGGTGAGATTGCGGTACAGTACGTAAAAAAATATTGATCCCCACCACTAAAAAAGTGCTCGAGCCGCCACTGAATAATAGAAAATGAGATATAACGAGTTTTATGAGGACGGGTTATTTGGTGACAGATATAGCACTACGTGACCCGAATGATACGTAAAAGAGTAAACAATGGCCTCCGTGGTTGAGGGGTAAGACTCTCGACTAGCAATCCAAAGACCATAGGCTCAGATTTCGGCATTTTATTTGATTAACGTTTAATATTTCACAATCAATCAATTAAAAATAATATAAAGCGTGTTTGTGACACGTTCCAGAGTAGAATATACTCTCAACATCGTCCCGGTGTAGATCAACATTTTGAATTTTGGTGACCAGATCTGAAAAGCCAGGCACTTCCCCGTCTTTCTCTTCCTCATCTCCTTCACCTCTTCACTACCTCCAGCTTCACAACATATCCCAATAGGCCACTTGCATCACATTTTTTTTAAACAAATTCCGGTTTAGGCAAATATGTTAAGACATTCTGTAATTTTTTTTAATCGTATTTTTGAAACCCAGGCGATTTTTTGAAAATTTCAATCCGAAAAATCAGACCATTTTTTATAAACCGGAAAGACGGGACTTAATTTTATGGGTCCGAAAAAACGATAATTTACATAGAAAATCATATAATAAAAAAGAAAGTTTTCCACAAGAAAGGGCACAGGAGAATAACGAGGCATACCAAAAATATTTTTTTTCTTGATCCATCTTATTGATCATAAATCATTATAATGTACAACGTCTATATTACTAAATCCAATGTAATATACTTATACTTGAAAATAATAATAATAATAATATTATTATTTGAATATTATTTGATTAAGTTAAAATCAGCACCACTACCATTATACCTCTAAAACACGTACAGACAGCGTACAATGTACGGGGTTCTCTTCATAACATCTGTCAAAAAGACAAACCAAATTATGATTTCGCAGAGAACCAACAATAAATCTAGTGAACGTTAAATGTCAAATCCAAAAATTCGCCTGAAATCAAAGTGTTGCCATAAAAAGAAAATTAGTGTGGAATTTTACAAAATTAATTGGAACATTTTCGGAGACGGGACATTTCATGTTGTGACGTTACGGGCCCAAATAATGGATTTATTTATTTAAAAATAAAAAAACTATACATTTCTAAAAAAAATTTATTAACATTTTCGTAATCTTAGTAAAAAAAATCTATCCATACGATTTTTTCCAAGTCGTTATGAAATCCATGCAAGTGGCCTATTGGGGATTCAATATTCTCACTGGCTCCAGACGGGAACAGCGGTTGTGAGCAGCTAATGTATTTGTATTTAACCGTGTTTGGTGACCAAATCTGAAAAGTCATCCACTTCACCACCTTTCTCTTCCTCATCTCCTTCTCCTCTTCGCTACCTCCAGCTTCACAACATCCCAATTGGGATGCAATAGTTTCACTGGCTCCAGACAGTAGCAGCTGGAAGTCTCGTGAGGTATTCACAAAAAAACCCACAAACTGAATCGCACTTTCGATAACATCCACCATTCATAATATTTTCCTCAAATAACTTACACCCACGTCGAGGAAATGACGTCCACAATAAAATTTGTTTATAATTTAACTCCTCCATTAATTCAAAAGAAATTCACATCAAATGTATTTATATCAATATTTTGGAATCAACTCAAAACATCATTTAGAGCAATTTGTGCAAAATGGTTATATTATGATTCTATTGATTTCTTTGAAGCCGAAAATATTTTCTTAAAATTTTCACCACCAATCATATCTCCTACTGAATTGTGGCAAAAAGCAATAAGTATTTTACATTTTTTTTACCATCAAAAAGGCTATCAAATCTACAACTAGTTGAAGGTCTGTCTGTGAGTGATTGTTACTTTGAATCAATGAACTCGGATTTGTTTTGAATTAAGGAGAAAGCCACATGCCAAAAATTTGTATATTCTTAGTAAGCTCTTAGAGATATCAATGCGTGTGCCTTATATTACCACGAATGTAGGTAATTTTCAATTTGGGAGGCCGGATTGGGTACCGCCGCCCCGGGAACCTTTATTGGATAACCAACACCTCTGCCATAGGTCACCCCAAGTGGTTCGATACGTTTAATAATTTAGCAGGGGTGCCCGGGTTCATGGGGTGAGGTTTGTCTAGATATTGGAGGCGGATGACCAGGACACACTGAACTCCAGATTCCTACCAACCCCTTAAACCCTTTTCCTTCCCAGAACTCTCCTCTCCTTCCTTTCCCCAAATAAACCCTCCAGACAGCATCCACAAAGATGACATAGACCCTGAGGGAATTTTTTTTTCTCAGGGCCTCCTGTGTTGAGCTGTGTTATTTGTGATTGCATTAGAAGCATCAGTTTTTTTCTATCACAATTTTGGCAGACAACAATATTAGCATTTGGAGCACGTAGTCCTTTGTTTTTCTATAAGTATTTAGTTTTTTTTTTTGTTAAAGAAAGACAAATATTCCCGGGTTACGAATAACCCAACAATGTTTGAAAATCTCCTACTACCACCACAGAAAGCCGAAAATGTTGCTTGTGTTGTGATGGAGGACTTAGCCAGCCGAGGAATCGAACACGCGACGCCCAGGTGGTACCCAAGCGCTATGCTCACTAACCACTGACCGAATCAACCATCAAATTTCATAATGCCAGAGCTCACCTGTAGTTTTATGCTAACCTTGTCCTGATAATAACGAACACAAAAAAAATTATTCAATTTGGTGCAGTCGTTCGGAAGTTATGCGCGTACATACATTTCGGCGATTCATTTTTAATTATATAGATAGATAGATAGATAAACCTTACAATTATTCTACTCTGGTTACTCTGCATTCGTCTCATTCTCTCGAAGTTTATTTTTCTGGAGGTTTGAAGAAGTGAACTTCTACCTTGTATGAACAGCACACTTGTATTTTTTCTTATGATTGTGAGGAGCTTTGTGAGACCAAATTAAGAAACATCTTGTCGATGAGGGATCTAAAGAGAGTATATAATGCTTTATGCCACTCTCGATTTGAATATGGAGTAATAGGATGGGGCTCAGCTGCATCTAATCACTTAAAACAACTTAAGGTAACTCAGAATTGCATCATAAAGACCATACTAAAGGTCCCCATAAGGACGTCAACAACAGAAATTTTTAAACATTTTGATGTTCCAAGCATACAGAAAATCTATGCCAAAAACATTCTAGTACATCACCACAAAAATGATTCAGAGGCAGACACCTCACATGCTCATAAAACCAGAGCCAAACAAACAGACATGCTATACCAAAGTGTAACTCTTCATTTGGACAAAGAAGTTCTGATTTTTTAGCAGTAAAGTTATATAACAAACTCCCACTTAGTATCAAACAAATTAAAACAAAAAATAGCTACATTAAGGACATTAAATGTTGGCTGAAGGAACTATCGGAAAATGAACTTACTAGTCCAGTGGACGACCTCCGTAGTCCAGTGGCTAAGACTCTTGACTCACATTCCGGAGGTCGCGGGTTCGAACCCGGCATGCGCAAATAAATTTTATTTGATTAATTTGTATTATTTCACAATTAATTAATTTAAAATAATATATAGTATATTTGCGGCATGTTCCAGAGTGGAAGATACTATCAGTATCGCCCTGGTGTAAGACCACCATTCAGAATTGAAACGTTGCTTGAAAATGGCTTTAGCCGTGTTTAGTGACCAGATCTAAATAGCCAGGTACTTCCCAACCTTCCTCTTCCCCACCTCCTTCCCCTCCCCACTACCTTCAGCCTCACAACATACCCCAATTGGGGATGCCATAGTCTCACTGGCTCCAGACGGGAGCAGTTGAGATTCTTGTGCGGTATTCACTGTAAAAAAAAAAAAAAAAAAAAACTAGTATACTTAAAACATCGTTATAGAAAACCTTATCCAAACAATGAAGTTACACCATAGGAGTCGCTGAAAAACTTATCCAAAGCATAGTCCCCCTCAGCACAGGATCTCCTAGTGAGGAGGACTACGAAAATATTTTCTATTTCATATAAAAATGTAAAAAATATTATATAGTTACTAAATAAATAAAAAATAGCTTGATTAATAAATCTAATATAATTACATCACAAGCTTGGCGAATGCATCTGTTTTTTGCGACATGTGCACTAATTGACCAATTACTAGCTATTAGCCGAGATTAGTGCGTAATTACCCCTGAGAGATATTAACGTCTTTCTGTTTCAGTTTTGATTTACAATCTAGAATTCACTGAGTCATCTAATATATTATTTGTCTGTCTTTGTAAATAAGAATTTGTCATCTTTGTTTAATTGTCTAACAAACGTCACAACGATTTTTAAATCTACAGATTTTGGCCCGGTATATCAGTCAGTTTAAAATCTCGCTATATACGATAATCCTCGCTCAAATTTAAGACAATTGCATTTCAGGCAGAAAATCTTATATATAAAAATGAATCGCTAAATGTGTTGCTAAGCGCAAATCTCGAGAGCAGCTGAACCGATTTGGCTAATTATTTTTTTAGAATATTCCTTGAAGTACGAGGATGGTTCTTACATAGAGAAAAATTAAGAAAATCGCGCAGAAAATTGGATAATTTCAGAAAACCTATTACTAACCTAAACGACTATCTCGCGTTTGACAGTTCACGTGTTTGAGAATGACATTTTGCAAAATAATGATTGTTAAATAAAATTCTATTTTTGAAAATCTTTAAGTTGATAAATTTATTTAAAGTAGGTACTCACCTAATAGTTTGAATCGAATCAAGAATGTTAGATATTTTAAATAGTTACCTATGTTAGGTACCAAATTTAATATACATGAAAAATGTAAATTTGAATAAAAATTGTAAAAGGTGGCACGCGGGCTGTTTAAAAACTGAATGTACTGGGATTGAATATATGGAACGCGGGAGGAGGGTTGGCGGGACGAGGATGCGGTAAAGGGAAGAGGAAAGGCGGGGAAAGTGGAAGGGGAAGGCGAGAGGGGAACCTGGGAGGAGAGGGGAACCTGGGAGGGGGGGGGGGGGAACTCGGGAGAAGGGTTTGCGGGACGGGGGAAGGGGGGGGGGGGGGTGGGGAGGGGAGAGGGAAGGTGGAGGTGACGGAGTGGGAACGCGAGAGGAGAAGAAAACGCAGGAGAAGAAGGGGAGGCGGAAGAGGAACGGGACGAATGGGAAAAGACACGCAGGGAGAAACAATTTATTTATTAAATGGCATGGCAACGCATGCCGGTAACCAGCTAGTATTCCCCTTTTTAACGATTTCTGGAGGGTCTTAATTCCGGGTTCACTGGGAAAGGTTTGTCAAAACTTGGCGGCCGATGTGTGTGCCCATCTGCTGCGTGGCGGGCCGGATCAAGAGAGACTGGTTGAGGAGGTTTTTTGACCTCTTCAACCGGAAACCCTCGATCCATCGCCTTGCATCGCAGTCGAAGGGATGGATTCATTCGCCCGTCACTCCTGGACACACTGACCCCCATATTCTTACCCAACCCTCAAACCGATTTCCTTCCCAGAACTTCCCCTTTTTCCTTTCCTTAAAATAACCCTCCACACAGCATCACTAAGATGATATGGGCTCTGAGGGATATTTATTTTGCTAGGGCCTCCTGTGTGGAGCTAATGTAAAAATAAAAATGCTTAAAATGGCTTCATGGGGTGAGGTTTGTCAAGGTCTTGGAGGCAGATGACCAGGACATACTGAACCCCCATCCTACCCACCCCTTAAAGCCCCTTCCTTCCCAGAACTCTACTCTCCCTCCTTTCCTTAAAAAAAACCCTCCACACAGCATCCTCAAAGATGACATAGGCTCTGGCCCTGAGGGATTATTTTCCTCAGGGCCTCCTGTGTGGAGCTCGTGTAAAAAAAAATCCGTGTTTGGTGACCAGATCCGAATAGCCAGGTACTTATCTATCCCATCTCCTTCCCCTCTCCAATTCTTTCAGACTCACACATACCCCAATTGGGAATGCCGTAATATTTCTGGCTGCATACGGTTGGGAGCAGTTGGGACTCTTGTGCAGTTTTCACATTAAAAAAATCAAACTATACAATTTTATCAATTTTGTCGGAAAGTTAAGTATTCACATACATATAAATATGATAAATAAAATAGGACTTAGAACTGTTCCTTGAGGAATTCCCCAATCTGTTTGCAAGGATTCGCTTAGGCTATTTTTATTTTTTATGCTTCGCTTATTGGGATAAACTTTGCCCTATTCTTTAATTTTCATTGTTATTTTGAAATGGGTCTAATGCTTTCCTAAGATTCTGCTAGCACTGGTATAAAAATGACTACCTATTCATTTTCAAAAATTTTCTAGGAAGCATTTATTCGGTGGTGTCGGTGCTTTCACTGTAAGACAACCGGCGACTATAAATATATAGAGGCCACTCACCAAACACGACGTGTTTTGGCAAAATTCCTGAAAGAAAATAAATATAAAAAACCACGTCGTAAATAACTGCATGAGTTATAACGCCGGAATGAGGGGGGGGGGGGTTAAGTCCCCTCGATGCCGCGCTAATTTAGGTTACAGTACTGTAGAGGATCTGCATTAAAGAATTCCGATGGATATGTTACTGTAAAAGCCCGAACTATGGTAAATCCTAAGATTTACTAATGGTAAAAGTACGAACCTTTCTATAATCATCGTTCACGAACCTAACCTAACCTAACCTAACCTAACCTAACCTAACATGTACTAAATTCTAATGGTAAAAGCCCGAAAAAATCGTTTATAATATTTAAATAAGAAACGATTTTTTCGGGCTCTTACCATTAGAATTTAGTACACGTTAGGTTAGGTTAGGTTAGGTTGGTGCCAGATATATAAGTTTTAAACTTTTATTATTCGTGGAATTTGTTGACTCGAGACTTGATCCACCGATAATTGCCCCCGAAATATTGTTTATTATTAAATTGTAATATTTTGTGCATTATAACTAATTTCCAATTAAAATCGACTTTAAAAATCGATTGAAGGGTTGATTTTTGAAGGGATATATATTTTACATATGAGTAGGAATAATCTTACAATGGTCATTATATAAACAAAAAACATATTTTACTTTGGAGCTGAGATTTACCAATGATTCTAATTTATTATTAATTACAAAGTTAGGGTCTACTTTTTTAGTTAGGCGGGTAATTCCAACAAAGACATATTGCAAGTTCCAGCACTCTCTTCAACCTTTGGTCAACGTTGCTTTAGATTCTTTGCCACAAAAATATTCAACATTCTCCCAGAAAACATAAAACTGAGTCAAACAAAGAGTTAAAAAAATATGTTAAAATATGGATATATTCTAATGATCGAGCCTATACTGGTGCCCTCACCCAAACGCCCGGTCATTGACAGTTGTTATTGTAGTAATAACCTTGCAGTTTTTGTATTGTGTATATGCAAACAATAATGCAAACTAAAATAATGTTTTTGCTGTATAGAAACCTACATTATACATTTATAAAAAACCTTAGATAAAATTACGAGAAACAATTTACAAAAAATTCTGCCTCAATACAGGTTCACCTAGTGAGGCAGGCTATGCACAACTAAAAATATTGTATAATTATGCTACTTCTGTGTAACCGTTCTTACATTACTTTCTATTTGTTATTTTTTTTTTGTACTGATTGATGAAATCTATTTGTAAACTACATTGAACATGTAATATTTTTAGTTATAATGTTGCCAATTTCATTGAATAAAGATATTATTATTATATAATTTCTAGTGATTCTAGTAAATTGATAGAGTGTAGAGTGAATGGGTGTTAAAATTGTAATGTATTCCATGTGTAAGGATCCATTTCGTTCTTTGTTTTTTTTAAGGAATGGGGTTGACTCAACGTTTTTAAGTTTTCAGGGATAAGGTTAAAGATTTTAGGAGCTACGAAGAAAAATTGTCTTTGAGCTGACGTGGTGTGTAGTGTAGGTACATTGTAGTGTCTGTTGGTTGTTGTTTTGGTGGTGTAGTTGTGTTGTAAGAGAGTTTTGTTTTTGTATTTGAACAGGAAATGTATTAGCATAAATTTTAGATGGAGTTGCCGCATGTTTAAGACGTTATATTCGATAAGGAGTCGTTTGGAGGGGTATCTTGTCGGTCGCTTTTTAATGACACGACGTATTACCATTTTTTGGGCTTTTAGTAGAGGTTCGATGATAGAATAAATTGAATCCCCAGGTCGAACGCGTGGCAGTAATGCCTCGTACGAATGAAGCTTTTACATGATCAAAGTTTTCGGCTACCATTTTTATTCCAATGTTAATAACTTTTCAACCTGACAATTTCATACTGCATTAATGCTGTATGACATGCCATACAAAAAACCAACCGCCACTTTCATAAAATTATACCCTGATTATGATGTTATTTGGCATAATTAATTTAGTTGATGTAGAAATTAAAATACGTACATATGAAAAGATATTTTATTTAATTTATTGGGGGGCTAGAATTCCAACAATCCATGCGCTTGATAGCTGCAAGACGAGTGGTTATCTAGCTCCCTACTGAAATACGTACATATAAAAAGATATTTTATTTAATTTATCGGGGGGCTAGAATTTCCAATAATCCATGCGCTTGATAGCTGCAAGACGAGTTGTTATCTAGAGTCCTAAGTTAAGTAAATTCTAATGTAAAATCCATGCTAATTTGTACAGCGCTCTTGGGGCGATTTTTCGCAAAAACAGCGCTATATAAGTTGTCCAAATTTATTGTTATTATTACTAGTATGGAGAACTTTAACGTCCCTGTCTTTGTCAAATTTGTAAATTTCTCAAAAGTCTGGAGAAATGCGCATTTCAAATGAAAATCTTCTGTCCGACACATCCTCTGACCTTCTTTCATCACTAATTACGACATTAATTTTCGGAAAATTCTTCAAAAATATTGTGCAATATTTATGAATGCTTCATTTTGTAATACGAAATTAGACTATTTTGTTTGGAAATTCACGGCCGTTTAGATTTAAGATTATGATGTTTTTTTATGTAGTTCCACACAGGAGGCCGTAAAGAAGACATTTTCCTTTAGGCCCTATGTCATCTTTGGGGATGCTGGAAACTGGACGTAAAAAGCATAGCTTAAAACGCTCATTAGTATTTGGGTTTTACAGACATTCAAATTTATCATTTTCACCTAATGTGTTGTTTTGCTTTTTGACATTAGAAAGGTCCCGTTCAAAGTCAATTCTGGGTCCGTTTTAGCCTTTAAACAAATTGTGGATACATTTGAATATCTGTAAAAGAACCTGGCCTAATTGTTGTTAACAATCATGTAATCAATCTACAATTTCAATTCCCCTGGAAACCTCTATTGGATGACGCACAATCTGACATAGGTCGCACCAAGTGGCAAGCTATGCTTGGTGATTTAGCAGATGTGCGTGGGTATACGGGATGAGATTTGACAAGTTCTTGGAGGTGAATGCGTCTGCCCATCTTCTGCATGGCGGGCCGGATCGAGAGGCCTTTTGATCTCACCAGACGGATTTTCGACCCATCGGCTTGCACCGCAGTTGGAGGGATGGATTTATACGGCCGTCACTCCTGGACAAATTGACCCCTAGATTCTTACCCATCCCTCACGCCTTTTACATTCCCAGAACTTCCTCTTCTTCCTTTCATTAAAAACATCCTCCACGCAGCTCCCCTAAGATAACATAGGCTCTAGTGGAAAATATTTTCCTCGGAGCCTTCTTAGAATGGAGCTAATGTAAATTTTTTATTTATATATATATACCTACATTTAAGCATCATATTTTTCTGTCCTCACTGGCTTTTGAACACGGTACTTCGTTGTTCAAAACCAAAAACCTTACCACTGATCTAATCGTTATTTAAATTTAATTCTATAACCTTAGGCTTAATTAATTGCAAATAACACCTGAAAATTTAATTAGCAATTATTATCTTTTTTTTAAACAACAGTGTATCATTGTTTTAAAACCCCACGGCCAAATGTATTACTGACACCGGCTGCAGGCAAGGTCAGAAATAAAGTCAGTGGCTGGATGGGTGACCGCCAATTCTACAATGTTTTGATATGTTGCGTCTACAATTTAAAAAAAAATTACTTAATTTTTCAATGTCGGATTTTTCGAGGTCGAACTTTCTTATAAAAATCTCTTCGTCTTCGGTCTTGGCACATGCCCCTTGCTTCATTTACATGTATATATCGTGTAATACACTTTCTTTTTTGTTATTCTCATTCTTGACGTGGCACGACTCAAGTATTTGGATCACTTGATCAAAATTCAAAATAATCAAAAAACATTTATTACACAAAAATACAGCAAGTACAAAAGTAGGTACCTACGAGTACTATATTAGGTATGTACTATTTCTTCCAACAAATACATGTTACATTTTACTAGCAGACCCAGCCACAGGTTGCTGTGCTAACGAAACACAACGCCATTACCCAACCCTTATAAAATTCACACCACCCGCTTGCCAGCTGCCTGCTGCCCGCTGCCTGAATTGAATATTTTAATTTCTCGGCTTTTCTCTACTATAATAAGCATGTATTATACATTTAAACCTTCCTCTTGAATCACTCTATCTATTGGTGCTGCACCGCATGAAAATCCGTTGCGTAGTTTAAAAGATCTATGCGCACATACATTTTGAGCGACTTCATTTTATACTATGTAATGATGATGATGATGCAAATGAAAAACCGAGGTATATTTATGTGAGAAATTCAATTATAGTGTAATAAAAACACTTGTTTAAAAGAAATGTTTTTAGTGATGACTTAAATGTGAGTAGGTATATCGTTTATTGGTTTAATGTTACGTGGAAGGTTGTTATATATTGAAATATTTAGAGATGGGAGTGGTGGGAATGCTATCCTTGTTCTACCGGTATTTCAATGGAAGATGCTCCGAAGATCTAGTGTCATTGATCCCTTCGGCACCTGTGCATAGTCGGGAAGCACGCAAAACAGGCCAAATGTACACGGTTGCCATTTGTCACATGAGAACGGGTCGCTTCTCCGACTGAAACACAAGAACGTTCCTTCCTCTCCTCAAAATTACCCTTCACACAGCATCTCAGATGATATAGGCCCTGAGGAAATTATTTTCGCCAGGGTTTCCAAAAATAAAAAATAAAACCTTATTTACATTTTTTTTCAACTTAGCATAAAAAATAGTATGTTTTGAAGAAAGAAAATTAAAAAAAAACATCAGTAAAGAAGTCACCGAAGATCAAAATGTCATACACATTTTTTTTTCCAAATACCTAATGTCAGGAATCACTAGTTCAAGTACGAGTAAGTCAAGTACGTCCCTTAACACCTTGTATACTGTATATACCAGCATACGAAGATATCATACCAGAGTGGAAAATACTCTCAGTATCGCCCTGGTGTAAGACCACCATTTAGAATTGAAACGTGCTTGAAATGGCTTTAGCCTTGTTTAGTGACCAGATCTGAATAGTCAGGTACTTCCCCACCTTTCTCTCCACCACCTCCTTCCCCTCTCACTATCTTAAACCTAACAACATACCCCAATTGAGGATGCCATAGTCTCACTGACTCAGGGACTCAGCTAGGTTCGAAATTGGTAAATAATGCACTAAAAATTATAATTTTATAATAACTATTATTTTGGGGGGTCAAATGTCAGTGAATAAACTGTTGGATCTCCCAAATTTAAATCCAAAAAACGTGATATTGCAGTATTTTGTAATTCTTCGACAAGACGTTCTGATGCGTAGTTGTAATTTTTCTGTGTACCTTCCCCCTGCAATAGTGTCGAGTGACACATCCTAGGTGTGGGGAGGGGAAGGAGACGGGAAAGGGGAAGGAGTACTTGCGTCAGAGTGTTTGAAAAACAACTTGGTCCAGCCGCTTGAAGACAGGAATAGGTCTGACAAATTCGTAGATATTTTGTTGAGAGATTATTTGTTGAAATCTCGTAAATACGTTTTTTATGCATCCGTCAAATAACATATTTACATGTTTATTACATATTTTCTAGCGATTTCCAGACATGCATTGCAATACCACTTATCAAAGAAATTGTTTCCCCCTGCGTGTCCTTTCCCATCATTCGTCCTGTTACCATATCGCCTCCCCTTCCTCTCCCGCGTTCCCTTCCTTTCACACGATCCCACTCCGCCTTCTACGTCTTCCCTCTCCCGCTTCCCCCGATCCGCTAACCCCCCTCCCGCGTTCCAATCGGATGAATGGTTTAGCTACGCCTAATTTCATGACGCCAGAGCTCACAATGGTATATAGAAACCATCGCGGGCATGCGCACATCAAATTCCCTAAAGTTTCATCGCAATCGGATGAATGGTTTAGCAACGCATAAGAAACATACATACAAGCAAGCATATTTTTATTTTTATCCTCCTATATAAAGATTTACGATTCAAATACATTTAAATCTGTATAAATAAAAGGCAATGTCCGTATTATGTGAACCATTACCGCCGCCCCGCGCACCATTTATTGGATAACCTTTTTATTGGATTACACCTCTGCCATAGGTCACCCCAAGCGCTTCGTCATGTTTGGTGACTTAGCAGGTGTCCAGGTGCATGTGCTAGCATGCCACTTGCACCAGCTACTTGGCAGGCCGGATCGGGAGAAACCTGCTATGGGGTTGATTCGTAAACAGAAAGTCGATTTCAATTACAAGACGTTTATAGACACTGTTAACAAGTTTAAGGTTACACATCAAGTGACGCGACAGACCTACCAAGTATCAGCGTGTAACAGCTCGTGTTCGACAAAAATAATACAAACATCCTGTAAAGGCAATAAATTATTGTTCAAAAATAGTTAATTGTAAAATAAGGTTAGGTTAGGTTAGATTTTAGTAGATATTTTGTTGGAGGATGTTTTCTGCAGGGCCGGATCTACGAAATCTAGCGCCCTGTGCAGTAGGTACCGATGGTGCCCCCCCCCCCCCCCCTCCCTACATTTTTATTTTGATTAAAAATTCGTTCACCCCAATTTTTTTTTTAAATTATTTTTTTTTTTTACACTAATTTATCAAATAAAATCAAGACATATAAAGGATGTAACCCTATCTAAAGTTTTCGAATAAATAAGCCACGATCTATGTAATTCTTCTCCATTAGGCAGTTTCTTGTAATAATACTCAGTATTAAATTTACGCTTGTTCGTAATAGGAAAATCAAAACCTTTCAATTGTACAGGACCTTCCTGAACTAATAAACTAATGGAATTTTGAGATAACTTTGGCCAGCATCCGGGATCTTTCAATTCAAGCTCTGAAAACAGAATTAAATTTAAACTGCTATCAGTAACGTTATTTTTATCTTCTAATAATTCGACCGCAGGAATTTGTGCGATAGATATCTGTTTAGATGTGCTTGGGACCATTGTAACGTCATTGCGCGGGACATCATTTTTTATCGGTGCTGGAGAAATTGGAATTAAAAAATTCCCAATGGAAACGAGTTTTTTTATGTCATTATGCTCTTTAATTCTAAGTTTTAGATTCTGCGAGCCTGAAAGTTTTTTTTTAATTATTGTTCTATTCATTGTAATCCACAATCCACAACCTCTAACAACCAATAGAAATGTAGTTATAAATTAAAAAATCTAATAATATAACCTCCAATTTGTACCTTGCATTTCCATTTCCCCTGTGTTCTGTGTTGAGCGAACAAACACGAACGTATCTGGTATCAACGGCTTACGAAAGACGCTTACACTGATTATTACTGACTGTAAAATAACAAATCTAATAGAAATTAATTATAGGTACATTTAAGGAACTTCAACTGTCAAAACAATGATGAAACTGTTAACAAGTTGCAACCTTGCAAACCGTGCGATGTTTATGCTAATGGAATTTTGAATTTACTGAAGATTTCATAAGAAAATGGTCTCTAACCACATTCTCCTAGAGACTTAAATCGTGCAAAAGCACTTTGAAAGGCGCCGTCGGTTTGTTTGTTCTGTTGAATAAAAGTACGGCGCTGTGATTGGTTAATGAATTTGGATCGCACTCATTCGTCGTAAAAGACAGTAAAAGATATATGGAAAAATAGATCTTACGTTTAAACTAAATATATGGAATTTGTAAAAAAATTCTGTAACTGACTATAAATTCGTAAATCGTTGAATTTCGTTGAATTAAAACCAGATGCGTGCGTAGTCTGTATCTTTGGAAAGTGTTGCTAGAGCGTAATAATTATTTCGTACTATGGGTAATTTTTAAACGATTCAGGGAATATTATAACAAATTTTTAATACAATATTTATTTTCTCACGGCGCCCCTCCGGAGTTGGCGCCAGGTTTTTTGCACGTTTTTGAACGTATGGCAGATCCGGCGCTGCCCGCGAACCATTTTATTGGATTACACCTCTGCCATAGGTCACCCCAAGCGGTTCGTCATGTTTGGTGACTTAGCAGGTGTCCAGGTGCATGTGCTAGCATGCCACTTGCATCAGCTACTTGGCAGGCCGGATCGGGAGAAACCTGCTATGGGGTTGATTCGTAAACAGAAAGTCGATTTCAATTACAAGACGTTTATTGACACTGTTAACAAGTTTAAGGTTACACATCAAGTGACGCGACAGACCTACCAACTGTCAGCATGTGACAGCTCGTGTTTTTACTAATACTAATAACAACCTAATATTGGTGACCATGTCTGAACCGGCAGGTATTTTTTCATGGTTTCGCGACTTTTCCTACGGACCTGCGGACAAAATATCTACTGAAACCTAACCTAACCTAACCTGACATAAACTAACCTAACCTAACCTAACCTAACTTAACCTAACCTAACCTAACAAAAAAATTGGACAAAAATAATACAAACATCCTGTAAAGACAATAAATTATTGTTCAAAAATAGTTAATTGTAAAATAAGGTTAGGTTAGGTTAGGTTTTAGTAGATATTTTGTTGGAGGATGTTTTGTCCGTATGATATTTTGTCCGTATGATATTTTGTCGCGTATTTCCCTTCCCTGCCACCGTCAGCCTCACAACATACCCCAATTGGGGATGCCATAGTCCCACTGGTCCCAGACGATTGGGAACAGTTGTGAATTTACATGGGGAATTCACATAAAAAAACACTAAATTCAATTTTCTTTAGAATCAAAGAATTCTTTCATTGTGTTGGAAGTATCGTGCTTAATCTACCCACGCAAAACAAACAAAAAGCTCGAAGCCCATCGTAAAGTGATTATTCAACGATTCTGTTTTGATTTCTAAGACACGTGTCGATTTGTTTAACTATTTTACTGTTTTTTATCACTGAAAATATAAAACACTTGCCCAGACCCGTGAAAAATCACGGGATTTTATTTCTTTTTATTGAGGAAACAAACAGTCATATACAGTAAATTAATTTTATAACAATAAAATTCATATGTTGTAGACCAATTATGTTCCAGTATGTTAAATATTGGTTTAGTATTTTTACCTACTCAACTTATTATAAATGGCAAAGAAAAAAAAATAAATTTAATAAAGAAAAACATAAAAAAGAAGAACTAACTAACTAACCATCACGCCGTTTCCCCGCAGGGGTAGGCAGAGAGGACGGACCGCCAAACAACTTGATCTTGGGGAGGCGTCTACTAATATCTACGGGAATTCCAAAAACTGAAAAAATCGAACTAATATCTATGAGAATCAAAGTGTTGACGAATATCTACAGCTCAAACTGTTGACTAATATCTATGAGAACCAAAGTGTTGACGAATATCTACAGAACTGGCAGAGGTTGGATTTGCAATTATGTATAGCATATTGGAATAACGTAATATTGCGTATGCAGTTTAAAAAACTTAATTTATGTAAGTATGTATGTAAAAATCCCTAATATCGGACTATTGGACACATTTAGCTGATTAGTCCAAACTACGCTCTGTAGATATTAGTTCAACCTACGCTCTGTAGATATTAGTCAACACTCTGAAGTTCGTAGATATTAGTTCAACATATGAGCTATAGATATTCGTCCGACATACAGGCTGTAGATATTAGTATCTGGAGTCGATCTTGGCACACACTGCTTGCCTCGTTCACATTCATACATCGTCTCATACATGCTCTTCTATTATTCCAACTCTTCACATGGCCCGACGCAAGTATCTGATTCACTTGGTCATGCCATGTCTTCCTCGGGCGTCACCAACTTCTTCTTCCATTCACATTTGCGTCATATATTCTCCTTACACTCCTTTCCTCGTTCATTCGCTCTTCATGCCCAAACCATCTGAGCGTCCCTTTCTTAATCTTACTCATCACGCTTACATCGTATTCTTCGCGGATCTCCACATTTCTCACACGATCGTACATGGTTTTACCACTCATACGCCAAAACATAATAAAGAAAAACGTAAAATTATTAACAAACATGGTTATAAATCAAAATCAAAATCATTTATTGTACTAAAATTTGCATTTAGTACAAAAGGTATAACTTATAGGTACCTATATCCTATTTCTTCCAGTTAACCTAACATGTTGTACAGATTTGAACACAAAAAATATAAAAGTGGTGTAATGCACAGTGAATTTGTTTTAATTTTTTATATAAACGTAAACATAAAAACAGTTGTACCTATGTGAGGTATTCACTTAACGTGAAGTGAGACCTGTTCAGAAGGAATCTTTTTAGTGATGACTTAAATCTGAGTGTATCTTGTATTTGTTTAATGTCGTGTGGAAGGTTGTTGTATACTTTAATGGCCACTAATTACTATGGTTGATAATAATATAATTTTCACAAAAAAGAGAAAAAAAAAGTATTTTAAGTTATTAATTTATTAAGCTGCATTTTATATGATTTCAAGTCATGGTTGAAAATGTCCACATCTCGTAAGGCATTGTAAGTTTCACAGATACGTACTATTACAGAGTTTTGCGCGTATTTAGATTTACTGTGTGGTATTCTAAATAAGTCGTTCGGTCTGGTGTTTTGCTTGGGGCAACGAAATGCAATATTTTCTATCAGATATGATGAATCAACAAGGCAGTTCTCGATTTTGTGTAAGAATAATGCATCAGAGATTTTTCTGCGTTTATATAAAGCGATAGGGTCAAATCGATGATAACTAAAACGATAAGATAGGTGTTTTATAAATTTGTTCTGGATATTTTCAATGCGATGAATATATGTTTGATATTGAGGATTCCATATTACTGAGGCGAACTCGAGTTGTGACCGTACATATGACATATATAACAGAATTGGGATATTATAATTGTAGGATTTGCGAGGCTGAAAGTACTAATTTATAAAAAAGATATTTTCCACAGGACCATTGACTTTCAAAAGACTCTACCGACTTTCTCTTGGGCTTGCTCGGTACAAGGGCACAGTAGGGCGAAATGGGGCGTTTGCCCCACCCTAGCTGGCCGATGCATGATCTCTGAGATTGTCAACCGAGTCGCGTTTTCAAATTTCATAGAACGGTTTTCCCTCTTCCGTTCATATTATTTGTATTCATAGAGCCTAAAGCATGGATATGTTGTAGAAGCCTACTTTTTCGGATTTTTATTTTTCGTCCCACCCTAAATTAAAACCTGGCTACGCCCATGGCTCGGTATGAACCATCTACGAGTCAGAGGGGATGTTCTCATTGTAACACATTTCTTCAGACTAATTCGTGGAAGGTTCGAAAACTCGACTATCATGGAGAGCATTAGTTTCTATATTCCCGTCACCGACAGCATAGACTGTTTTATCTCCCGACTTGCAGAACTAACTTGCCAATGGTCATACCAGTTGAGAGAGCTGTCTTGTTGTTAAATAGAATCGCTTTGAATATCGATGTGTTTAATATCAATGAAGCACAATTCAAACCGCAAGCTTTGTTGCTATTAGTTAAAATGTGCTTATTTCATCTAAAAAATTTTAACTTTTAAAAACGCTTTGAAATTTTGATTTTGTAATGTTTTTAAAATAAATAAATTGAATTGATATGAAAAGAAATATTGCAGTCAATTATAATATCCCATGATTTCTCACGGCTCTGCGCTAGTCTAAGACAAAATAACGATCAATGTGATTTGTAGGGACTTACAGCCGTTGTTCCCAATCCTGTTGAGCCAAAGTATTGGCTCAACACTCCTCAAATGCACAAATTTGCTCTATCCAAAGCAACTCTTCGACCATCAGACCAATCCGGCGTTACTAACAGATAATCGTAGATTGTGATAACAGTTGGCATAGAATTTTATTCATACATCATTTTTCATCTTAATGTGTTTATAAAATCCCTACAGAAATTAAAGCTGCGTTTTATACTAATAATAACCTAGGTAAACTTTTAATAAATTCTAAAGATAAAGAAAATAACGTAATGATTGTCCAGCATTTTACATAGGTAAAACGGCTAGAAATATTCAAACCACCGCGGTCGAATACTTGAGATGTCTAAGTAGTGTAGGTTTTTCAGAATTCTGACAGATACTCGGCTGGTCGGAGACTCAAATTGATCGATTGAAAAGTTGAAAACAACGGCCGTTAGAACCATTTAAAAATTCATTCAGTAATCTGACAGCAGTGGTCTATTTACGAAACCGAATTTTGAAAACCGATTCTGTTTGGGACACGAGCCAAACTGCGAAACACGTTTCTTTCTACGAGAGAGCTTAACCCATTTTCAACACATTGCCACAGAATGCTTCGTTTACACTGTTTAAAAACAAAACAAATTTAATACAATTAAAAATATTCGCTTGCATATATAGTTTTGGGATGTTTTACAGAAATCTCTACATATTATAAATTTAAGTCCTCCGCGTCGTCTGTCTGTCTGTTCGCGATAAACTCAAAACTACTGAACGGATTTTCTTGCGGTTTTCACCAATAGATAGAGTGATTTGTGAGGAAGGTTAGGTACATAATTTATTGAGGATTTGTGTAAATTGGTTGAAACAGAACGATAATTGTTAGAAGTGTCGGAAAAAGTCAAGTCGCCTGGGAGTTTTCATCAAAACAATGCATGGTGGGATATTCCTCTTTTATAGATCTACAAAAAAGTTCGCCATGGCATATATCTATCTTTTACGGATAGCTTACTATACTCATTCTATCTTCTAAAAAAATGGTTACGTACAATGCGTTATTTGAAAAGTTAGATAGATACAGTATTAATTAATCATTAATCCTTATCAATTTAAATACTTTAGTTACCTCAAGCATTTCATGCACATTAAGGTGGTCCAGGCCTCTATAGTAATATTTTTTTTTCAAATGTAGATATAGCCACCCATTTAATTTGTTACACCTACCATTCCTATTATGTGTAAAAAATTTCAGCCCTCTATCTTATATACAAGGGGGTGCTCATCGAATTGGAAGTTTCTGACAAAAGTTCTGGATTTTAAGTAAAACACGTAATTTAAGGTTTATTAATATTACAAGTATTTTAGTCAAATAAGTATAAAACGTATTTAAATTTGAACAAAATTTGGTAACAAAGCAATAATTAACATAATATTATTCGCAATCTTTCAAAACTATGTTTGTTAACTCCTTTTTTAATGTTTCAGTAGCAACGATTTTCTGTTTTGTTCAACGATGTGATGTAAAAATTGCTTTTCTTCCTAATTCTTAGTGAGTATCGTGTTGTAATCTTCAAATAGTTTAACACCTTTCTCAGCTGTATCATTAACAACATGCAAATTTTTGACTCAGCTTGTGCCTTAAATGTAATCAACATTGTTATTCCAAGTCTCAGGAAATAATTGCAAGAAAGAGTCCTTGAAATCAAGAACTAAGAGCGTTTTCAACGTTCTTTGTGTTGCAAAAGCTTCTAATGTAACCTCTGAGGCAAGCTTAGCAGAATCACCTCATACTGAACGATTACCGCCATCGGAATTTATTTTTTGAACAATGGCCTCTTTTTCAGCATCAGAAAGCTTCTCAGAAAACAAGGTAAATGCGACTAGTTCATCTGAGAAATACCATAAGTGACGCTCTAAGACACCCCTAGCTGCTATACTGATTTCGGAATCAATGACTTTATACAATTTTAAGCTATTCCAAAGTATTAAGTCATTTACTGGTGCATCTGCTGCCAAAGACGCGTCGATTCAAACTTTGGTGTAGATGATAACTAACAAATCGAACAATTTGTTTTTCTTCTCTCTTGATTAGTTTAAATCTTGTTACGATCAAGCGCACTGGTAACGTATTATGTAAATATGTCACTTGTAGATAGCTCAACGCACTACAAACTTAAATTTGGACTTATCCTCTAATCTGCTAGCATTACTAGAAGTGCACTGAAGCTGAACTCAAGTTCTAACTCTTGTCTCGACACCACCGAAGATGAAGCATTACTTTTAGCAGCCATTTCTTTCAATTCTTCAGATCTTTGTTTCCGTTTTAGAGAACTTTCTTTGACCTTTTCTAGTTTCTTGTTGATTGAAGTCATAATCATCTTACATTCTCATCTTTGATCGATGAGAAACGCTCCGTCTTCCGCAATTTTTATCAAATTCAAAGCGCTTGCATGGGCAATATCAAAAAGTTTGTCTAGTTCTTTTTTAAACAAATACTCTCCTTTCTTTGTGCTTCAGAATTTCTTCCTCTATTTTTCTTCAATAGCAGCCAGTTCTTAAGAAACTTAATCAGTTTTTCAATACAGTGATTTTGTTGTCTGGTCGGAATACTAGATTTACTCCATACTTTTATAAGTTCTTGAATAAGTACATGCACGGAATCTTTCACATTTTTGGAATCATTTAATATGTAGTGATAATGGAGTAAAACTTGCCGAAGAGTAGGATGTTGGTTAAGCCTTATCAATGGCTCAATATCTCGAAACCCAAGTAGAAAAATTTCGTATTTTTTTCGAGTAGATGAACACATTTTACTACACTGATTCACTTCACAGTCTACTAAATAAGTATCAAATACTGTTCACATTTGTCTATAAAACTCTTCAGTAGTTTATTTTAATATTTATTTAATAGTTTAACACACGAAACTGGCCTGTAGCAAAAAGTAAAAATTAAGCATTAAAAAATTCAAAAACAACACTCGATTGAGCACCCCTTTCTACTTGAGCTACATCGCTGAAATTTTACTGTGTTATTTCTACGAATACGTGTAACAAATTCACGGGGTGGCCAAATGAAAAATAATAAAAAAAAATTTTTGGACCACCCTAATGCACATTATTATAATCTTTCGCACTATCTCTACGCATTATAAATTAAAGTCTTCCGCGGCGTCTGTCCGTCTGTCTCTTCGCGATAAACTCAAAGATGACGGTGGTTATAAAGGTTCGATAACCATCCAGTAGATGGCGTTGTATTTAGTTAGCCACAGCGACGAGTGGCCGGGTTATCTACTTTATTATAAATATTCATTTAAAACAAGAGCTTTTAATACCTGGAAATCCTAGAAATGATAGCTTAGTACATTGTAACTATTTTTGAACCATAAATAAATCATTTATCATTATTTAAAATAAAGAAATTTTCGTCATGAATAAGTGTTCGGATATTTTTTTAATGATTTTATTTGAACTAAAATTAAAAATTAGAAACATGCGTTTACTAGATAAAGTATTGATTTTCAATAATGTATGATTACAAGGTATGAAATATGTCTTGTAAAATAAGATTTTTCGTTTGAAAATTTAACAAATCTGCCAACGACCTTATTGTATAACCTTATTATACTAAAAATAAACATTTTTCTCAAAATTTAAAACATGCCTTTACTGGATAAAAGAACAATCTTTCGAAATCAATTTATAATTTTTTGAGGAAAAGAGTCAATGCGTCTAAAATATGATTTAAAAATGACATATTTCCGGTTTTCTCTCAAACTTTTTAAATTTAACCAAGGAATTTGTAGACTTAATATAATCAGGAAGAATATTAAACATAAGTGGAGTTTGATATAAATATTTTCTTTGACATACTATGTACCACCACAAAGCTCATTGTAGTCAATTTTAGTGGTACGGATTTGTTGTATTTTTTCTGCAATTTTTTTTTGCAAATTTCTTGAAATTTCTTTCTCTTCTTCTTTCTGCAAATTTTTCAACATCTTTGTTAATGTTTTATGTTAATTACTTGAAACATTGAAATAAAACAAATTTTCCAACATCTTTGTTAATGTTTTATGTTAATTACTTGAAACATTGAAATAAAACAAATTTTCCAACATCTTTGTTAATGTTTTATGTTAATTACTTGAAACATTGAAATAAAACAAATTTTCCAACATCTTTGTTAATGTTTTATGTTAATTACTTGAAACATTGAAATAAAACAAATTTTCCAACATCTTTGTTAATGTTTTATGTTAATTACTTGAAACATTGAAATAAAACAAATTTTCCAACATCTTTGTTAATGTTTTATGTTAATTACTTGAAACATTGAAATAAAACAAATTTTCCAACATCTTTGTTAATATTTTATGTTAATTACTTGAAACATTGAAATAAAACAAATTTTCCAACATCTTTGTTAATGTTTTATGTTAATTACTTGAAACATTGAAATAAAACAAATTTTCCAACATCTTTGTTAATGTTTTATGTTAATTACTTGAAACATTGAAATAAAACAAATTTTCCAACATCTTTGTTAATGTTTTATGTTAATTACTTGAAACATTGAAATAAAACAAATTTTCCAATATCTATTTTTAATCATTTTAAATTATTAATTAAAAAATTAATTATTTATATTTTTTAATGTAGCTATTACTTTGTGGTTATCCATTATAGAAAAATGAAACAATTCAACTTTGTATAAACCACTTATATAATGCGCGAATCCGACCGGTTTCGGAACAAACGTTCCTTTGTCAGGGAAAGCGTATGCTAATTTGACATAGGCTTGTTGAAAAAATACCGATATATCGATATTTTTAATTCAAAATATCGATATTTTTAGCCGATATATTTTGATCCGATATATCGATACATCGATACAAAATATCCAATATTGAAAACTGTATCAAAAACGATATTTTTTAAATTCATATGTTAAATTCATGTATTCATATGTTTAAAGTCACTAGAATCCAAAACCGTATAGGAAAGGAAAAAAACTGTATTGGGTCATGACATCTGGCGGTTGAAATTTTAACTATTAATAGCTTACAAATCTATTGTATTTGCATTAGTATTTGTGATCACCAATACTATCTCATGTGTGTAGGTACATATATAGAAATGTATGCTATTTTTCGCCATTTTTTTCTAAGCCACTCCTATGTGTTGGTTCCCAATTGTCTATGATTATTGACTATACCTTGTTCCAAACACGAAGTCCTTTTTGACAGATTAATACGCCAATAGAATGTTACTGAGACGCATACAAACTTTGTATGCGTCTCAGTTTACATATAAGTTAGAAGACAGCTTTTTAGTTTTTGATATTTTTGTAATTATTACGTAATAAAAATGAATAGTGATAAAAATACCTTAATTTTTATTGAGATTTTTGTACAATAAAAAAAGCAAATTGTGTTCAAAAATTACTATTGATAATATTGAGCTGAATACACTATTATTATTAAAAACGCAAAATCTCTTGAAAATTTGACCGATATATCGATATTTTTTCCTCGATATATCGACGTCGATATTGATATTTTAATAAATATCGATACATCGACATTTTTTTTCACTTTCGACATCCCTACCGTTCAGGGGGGGATCTTCAAAATACCACGCTTGGTCACAATGAGCGGCGGGGGGCTTAGGTTTTTAGTCACTGGGGGAAGGGGGGGGGGTTAAAAATTGCAAAAAGTGGGTCACGTAGTATGGGTATCTGTTCTTGCTAAATTCTACATCATTGCGCAAGCTTTTTCTCATTAACTCCACACATGTCCTTTTAAAGGATGCTGTATGGGAATATTTTTAATGAAATGAAGGAGAAGGAGTTCTGGTAAGGAAAAGAGTATGAAAGGTAGATTGGAATCTAGGGGTACGTGTGTCCAGGAGTGACGGACATATGAATCCATCCCTCCCACTGTGGTGTAAGGCATTTGGACGAAAGACTCCTGCTGTAGAAGCCAAAGGGTCTCCCTCAAACGGCCTCTCCCAATACTGCCCGCTGCACTAAGTATGAACAAACCTCACCCCGTGAATCCGGATACCCCTGATCAGTCACCAAACGTAGCAAACCACGAGCTATGTTAGAGGTGTTAGTAAACCAATGAAATGTAAAATAAATTACTGCTTTTAATAAGTATTTAAATATTGTCAAATTATTCATAATCATCAAGACCATCCCAGGGTGGGATTCGGCCTCCTTCACAAATTTCCTTTTTCATATGCATGTAATTTCAGACTATACCTAACAAAATACTTTTTTTTGATGAATGTAATTTGTTTGTTTCCAGGGGTCCAGAGCGAGGTATGCAGCGCCAGGAAAGAAGCGGAAATGGTCCGTCAGAAGCTGAAACACGTGGAAGGAGATCTGTCAGCCACACGAGAGAGGAATTGCGACCTGCTGGAGCAGTTTGAGGCTCGCGCTGGTAACAAACAAAACCTTTTATTTACTCTGTTTCTTTTCGAGGTTTGTTATAATATTGAAATTTAGTCTATCAATTACATCTTTATATAAAAAAAATGGAATATTATAATCTTTACACGGAAAAGGCACCTACTTAAGTTTACTTAATATTTAAACAATTTACTATTACAACAAGTAGAAAAAAAACAGAGGGTTCCGCGACTTTCCACCCCGCGACAAAACATCCCCCAACAAAATATCCACTAATACCTAACCTAAACTAACCTCTTCTAACCAGTGGCGGCTCATGACTTTTGGGTGTGCTAGAGTGCTGATATTACAAAAAATTGCATTATTGAAGTTGTTGTAGCTGAAAAAAAAAAATATATTTAAATTTGTTTTTTGTATAAAAAATTTCAGAAAGTTTCAGTTTGGCCGTGCGCCGAACGGATTTCCTGAAAAACTTCATACACAAACCAATTTAAAAAAAAAAAAAAAAAATTTCGCCTACGACAACATCCGTAATGCCACTTTTTTAGTAATAACTGTGATGACCGTGGCCGGTTATCAACATTACTCTCTGGACTCCGTTGGATGGATCCAGATTCCTTGGGATGGTGATCTCAGTACAGGGTGAGGTTGCCAATAATAAGTCGTGGGTAGACTATTGATGTTTATTCCGAGATTGTGTACAGGTGCAGCGCCGGATCTGCCATACGTTCAAAAACGTGCAAAAACCTGGCGCCAACTCCGAAGGGGCGCCGTGAGAAAATAAATATTGTATTTAAATTTAGTTATAATATTCCCTGAATCGTTTAAAAATTACCCATAGTACGAAATAATTATTACGCTCTAGCAACACTTTCCAAAGAAACAGAATGCGCACGCATCAGGTTGGTATCAACGGCTTACGAATTTATAGTCAGTTACAGAATTTTTTTACAAATTCCATATATTTAGTTTAAACGTAAGATCTATTTTTCCATATATCTTTTACCGTCTTTTACGACGAATAGGTGCGATCCAAATTCAATAACCAATCACAGCGCGGTATTTTTGTTCGTAAGCCGTTGATACCATACGTCAGTGTTTAGTGTTTGCTCGCTCAACACAGGGGAAATGCAAGGTACCAATTTGAGGTTATATTCTTATTATCACTGCTCACTGTCTCTCGTCGGGACTGCCTGTTGCTAGTCAGAAGCTGTAGATGCTATTCTTGTGTTTTACGTTGCCATGAGAACGTATTTGTATTTGCTTTTTCTGATATTCGCGTTGGGTATATAGGTACATAAACACAGTAAATCTCAAGAATGTCATGGACCTAGTTCAGCGAAACCACCCGCATTGTCTTGTAACCTATATTTTAAATCATGGTACGGGCACAAACAAACAATTCGTTGTATTATTTTAAAGCATAACTTGCAAAGAGTTTTTCCTAAAATAATGAAAATAGCACCATAATTTATGTTACCCAATAGATTCAGAGAGTATAGGGCTCCTGGCGATCCTCTCTTTAAAAAAAACGAGTGTGAGAGCTACCGCCAGGTCACTTGGAAAAGTTACACCCTTTATATGTCTTGATTTTATTTGATAAATTAGTGTAAAAATAAAATAATAAAAAAATAAATAAAAAAAATTGGGGTGAACGAATTTTTAATCAAAATAAAAATGTAGGGGGGGTGGGCGCCTTCGGTTCCTACTGCACAGGGCGCCAGATTTCGTAGATCCGGCCCTGTACAGGTGTGCTTCGTAGGAAGCCTGAATGCAAAGAGGACGAGAGACAGCAATCACACCCTTTTATACGTTACTCATGCTGTCTCACTCATACATGCATGTCTCTTTTATACCGCAAGACATACGTTCACCACATCCCTCCACACTTAAATCCGAAGACAGTTACACAACATGATGCTGATAATTATATTCCAATATTTACACTGTAAGTAATTCATGTTGAGTCGAGAGCTGAGTCCTGTCTTCATTGACTCATCTGTGTGTCCGTGGTCGTAGTCGGTCCTTCCAATTTCCCGACGTAGAAGCCACTGGATCACTGGAGCTGGAAGGAGAAGGAGAAAGACCCATTAGACTGTCATCCGGCACAAAGCTGGAGACATCGTAATCGTCATACGACAGTCTCTTCGTCTCAGACGCGATATAAGGATTGCTGTGTTTCTTTTCCCATGATACACACAATTTAGACAACTGATCAAAATGCCTTTTCCAATACAAAAGTTTACCATTTAAATTTACCTCAATTATATAAAGTTTTTTTCCTAATTGTTTATGTACCTTCCCTGATACCCATTTATCATTGTTTTGGTCTCTGAACTCTCTAACCATTACCCTTTGATTAATCGAAAAATCCACCGATTCTTTATTATTTCTCTTATAATAATATTTTTGATTTTCCTGACATTTAGACATTTTAAATTTTGTTTCTTTCTTAATTATATTATCCTTATCTCTCCCCCCTCTCGGTACAAAACTGTTTAAGTTTGACCTTAGTTTCCTTCCAAACATTACAACTTCAGGTTCTAAGCCAGTTGTACAGTGTGGTGCCTTTCTGTAATCAATTAAAAAATTTCCTAATTTTTCCTCATAACCTGACTGAAACTTATTTCTTATCATCATTTTTTTTTTTAATTTTTACACGTTCGAACCGCGTTTTCTGCTAGACCATTTGATTGTGGATGATTTGATCTCACAAAACTCTTTGAAGTCCGCTGACATGAAAGCGGCTCCATTATCTGAAACTATTGTCTGTACACTCCCGAAATAACTAAATAAACCCTTTAATATTTTAATAGTGTTATACGAATTTGGAGAAGTTACCTCTACACAGTCTAACCATTTTGAGGTTGAGTCAATAATCACAAGAAAATATTTATTTGCAATTGGGCCCGCATAATCAATATGCACCCTACTCCATATTTCTTCAGTTATAGGCCACGGAGTCAATTCGCTCTTTGGTTGAGAAGGTTGAACCTCTGAACAAATTTCGCATCCTCTCGCTAAAAGTTCAATATTTCCATTTATCCCTGGCCACCAAAATATACCTCTGGCTAAACCTTTCATCTTTGCTATACCTAGATGAGATCTATGTAACAAGTTTAAAAATTTTTTTCTTAAAATTACTGAAATTATTAGCCTATGATTCCAGAAAAAACAATCATCAATTATGGATAATTCATTCCGTTTAATCCAGTAAATCCATTTTGAATCCTCCTTGTTAATTTTATTTGGCCACCCTGTTCTGAGATAATGTTTAATTTCCAATAAAATTTTATCTGTACTTGATTCCGATTTAATTTCCTCGACATCTATAGGTAAATCTTTGTTATTTTTAAATAAACTTAGAATTTGAGTATCAAAGTCATTCTCTACGTCTACGTGAACTGGTTCCTCGACAGGAACGCGAGACAAATAATCCGAACAGTTCAATGCCGATTTCACGTACTGTACTTTATAATTAAACGACGAAAGAATTACACCATAACGTTGAAGTCTGTTACACGCTAATACTGGGATACCTTTCTTATCACCAAAAATTCTACATAACGGTTCATTATCTATTTCTAAAATGAATTCCCTTCCATAAATATACTCAAAAATTTTTTTCAACGCAAACACAATAGCTGTTGCTTCTAAGTCCAAAATTATCAACATTACTCTCTGGACTCCGTTGGATGGATCCAGATTCCTTGGGATGGTGATCTCAGTACAGGGTGAGGTTGCCAATAATAAGTCGTGGGTAGACTATTGATGTTTATTCCGAGATTGTGTACAGGTGTGCTTCGTAGGAAGCCTGAATGCAAAGAGGACGAGAGACAGCAATAACACCCTTTTATACGTTACTCACGCTGTCTCACTCATACATGCATGTCTCTTTTATACCGCAAGACATACGTTCACCACATCAACACCCTAGCACACCCAAAAGTCACGAGCCGCCACTGCTCCTAACCTAACCTAACCTAACAAAAAAAATGGCGAAAAAATAATACAGACATCTTATAAAGACAATAAATTATTGTTCAAAAATAGTAAATGTGACAAAAATAATGCGGACATCCTGTTAAGACAATAAATTATTGTTCAAAAATAGTAAATGTGACAAATATAATGCGGACATCCTGTAAAGACAATAAATTATTGTTCAAAAATAGTAAAATGGTACAAAAATAAGACAGACATCCTGTAAAGTAAGGTTAGGTTAGGTTTTAGTAGATATTTTGTTGGGGGATGTTTTGTCGCGAGTTGAAAATGCGCATTACCAAAACAGAGATCTTGGAGATTTACTAGAATCTAAAATGCTTTATAAGCAAATGGGCTTTATTTTATGCATTGCAAAGCCCTGCACCATTCTGCACGCACTCATTTTACTTGATATTCATACGACACATATTTTCATACTAATATTTGTAATGCGATTTCCGTGTTGTGCAAATTGCGGTTTTTTTTATTAACTATAACTCCAAGGAATCCAAGATTATAGTATAGTTAATATCTCCAGTTGTATATGTGTCTATCGCATAACTGAATAGTATTGGAAATCTGTTTTGACTGAAAATGATTCATTTACATTTGTTAGTATTTAGTTATAAAGTTAATTACATATGAATTAAACAATTCATTTAAATTCGATTATATAAAGAGTGTAAACTTAACATTGTTGAAACAGGATGTTATGTCGTTAACAAAGAATGAAAAAAGTACAGGACCTAAATGGCTACCTTGTGGTATGCCACCAGAGGCATGAAGAGTAACAGGGTTCTATGATAAGCCCATCTCCAATAGTATATTTCCACAAGTAGGAATCTTATTTGGCAACCAAAGCCATAATATATAATATATCATTTATTTCAATTTCCAGATGAGATTCGCCAAGCAGAAAGAAGAGCAGACGAGCTTGCTGAGGAGGTGGTGCGACTTCAGAAGAAGTTGGACATCCTACTGCCAGAGAGAGATCAGCTAAAGGAGCTGGCAGCCACCTTGAGGAAGGAGAGAGACCAGGAGAAGAAAATCAATGAAGAGGTAAGATTAAAGATCAGGTTTTAAAGAACCAAAATCAATTAGTCGAAAACTACTTGCGAAATGTTGACCCATGATCAAAATGGTAAAACTGGGTGAAACCATGTAAGACCGTGTAAAAATGTTGAGATCCGGAAAGATTGCAAAACTATGACTCTTCGATGATTTGTGTATGTGGGGCGAATGACCGTAGACTATGTTTCTAACAAGTCGGGGATGGAAGGGGTAGATATAGCATGATTGAAATCGAGAAAAAATGTAAAAATTCAGAATATCAGAAGGCTATTTTGAAAACATCATGTTACTTGTGTCAATCTTGTTGGTAAACCCTAAAATCGTGATGATAGGTTACCTAAACAAGAGATATAAAAAAGAAGTTATATGAACTAGCATCGTTGTAGGGGCGTGTAAATAGCCCCTGACACGAGGGAGTTACTACCCTATGTAAATTAACGAAAATTGAATTCTTCCCTATGTGACACAAAAACAGTTGACCCAGCAATTCCAACCAAAGTGAAACAAAACAATACTCACTCAGAGAATGCAGCTCATTGGCGATGTCCAACACAAAAGACACTTCTTTTCATTAAAAAAATATCAAGGCGGTATTGCATAATCTTAACAGATGTTTCGCACAGCAAGGAAGTTTCAACAATGAATAAATTTGCATATTAATGATACGTGCCAAATTTTGTACAACAATAATTCAAGTATTAGATGAATTATTCTTATGACTGACCAGGAGAGACATCTCTTGGCCTTTTACTGACACTCCCGTCAGAAGTAATTGCCTGATTCACAAAGGTAAGGAAACGCATGAATATACTGCATCTCAAGCCACATAGGTAAATTCAATACAATACAAAAACCATAGATGGCGCCCTCATGGTCTCATAGCATAAATTATTAATTGATTAAGAAAATGGATACAAATATATTTATGGCGCGTATCCAATCGTTTACCGTTTTCAGTGCACGCCATGTTCATCACATGGGGTGAGCTGTAAATAGTGAATTTTGTGAATATTAATTTTTACAAAATTGAAATTTAAATGCATTATTTTCCATCTCTGTCGCCAAATAATTGTCTCTTACAGTAATTTTGCCGAAACGAAGTATTCTTTTAACAATTGACTGAGCGCAGTGAAGTACTGTTTAAATTCGACCACTTTGGGAGGCGGGAATGGGTACCGCCGCCCCGGGAACCTTTATTACATAACCAACACCTCTGCCATAGGTCACCCCAATTGGTTCCGGGTGCCCGGGTTCATGGGATGAGGTTTGTCTAGGTCTTGTAGGCGGATGACCAGGACACACTGAACCCCAGATTCCTACCCACCCCAAACCCTTTTTATTTCCAGAACTCTCCTCTCCTTCCTTTCCTTAAAAAAACCCTCTACATAGCTTCTCCAAAGATGACAGGCCCTGAGGGAAATTATTTTCCTCAAGGCCTCCTGTGTGGAGCTCTTGTAAAAAAAAAAACTTTGCTTTCCGTCTGCCTATAAATTTGTTTGTGTGTTCCGGACCTGTATATTAGCCAGCGCACGAGCTGTCAAATCGGATTAATCAACATTACGCGAAGTCCACTACTAGAACCACTAGTCGATACATATTTTCATTTTAGGAGGCGGGTAGGATACCACCGCCCCGAAAACCATTTATTGAATAACCAAAACCCCTGCCGTAGGTCACTCGAAGTAGTTCGTTACATTTGGTCACTTTGCAGAGGTGGGGTGAGGTTTCTCGAGGTCTTGGCATTGGACACTTTTGCCCACCTACCGCGTGGTGGGCCGGATCTGGAGAGACGATTGAGGGAGACATTTTGACCTATCATACGTTTGCCATTCCTCAACACATTGACCACCATATTCCTACTCAATCCTCATACCTTTTGAAGTAAAAACTTCTTTAGCACCGTTGTGATTTGAAACTCGATGAAACGAAAAATAGCGACACTAAAAAGTGACAAATACAGGGTTTAGCATGTGAGAGAATGAGATAAACGGTTTTTTCCTTGTGTGGTGCTTCATAGTCTCCCCACTCTCGTCTACTTGAGTTTTCTAAGGGTTTCACTTCTACCGCATGTGAACTGCACACTCTGATTTTTTTCCTTTCCTCTACTTCATTTCCATAAAAAGTCTCTCCATAAAGCATCTGTATAAAAAATATGTAAAATTTCATTCGAAGTCCAGCTATATTTATATACTTTGTTGCTGTTGTTTGTTCAGTATGCAGCCCGCCGGCAGACCGACAGCGCCGAGCGTGAGCGCAGCTGGCGGCAAGAGTTCGAGCGTCTACGGTCCCAGGGAGCCGAGCGCGAGGAGTTACTGCTGGCTGACTGCGAGTGGAAGCTGCGAGACGTTCAGCGCGCTGCAGCCGAGCGATGCCGCAAGGCCGAGGGTAAACTGCAGGAGATGCAAGTAGCAGCGGATAAGCGGTGTGAACTGGCCGACAAGCAAGTCGTCGAGGTAAGAAATCATTTTTTCCAATAATTTAAGTGAAAATTTCTTTAGCACCGTTGTGATTTGAAACTCGAATGAAACAAAAATGGTTCATTACAATATCTACGAAGCATCAAACACCTTTCAAGGCTCCTATGGGTTGAGATTGTTTCGGTGAAGTTTCGCTTCTACCGCGCGTCTACTGCACTCAATTCTTTTTTATTCGACACCTTGCAAGAGTGTCCCGTGTCCCTGTATGTTTATATATGTTTTTACATTAACTTCACACAGGAGGCCATGAGGAAAATAATTTCATCTTTGAAGAAGCTATGTGGAGTGTTTTTTTGAGTAGAGGAAGGAGTGAACATGGGTTCTGAAAATAACAATGTTGTAGGAGGAAGGCCGATAAATCATTGGACAGCCGAGCTGTCTCAAGAACGAGTCGTAAAAGCAACCCGTTCTCATGTGACAAATGTCAGTTGTATGCATATGTTGGATGCGCGTTTGGAGTGTTTCCCGACTATACACTGGTGACGAATGGATCAATGTCATCTTCCACTGTGTTACCGGTTGAACAAGGACAGTATACATTGCGAGGAGGGTATGGGTACCGCCGATCCGGCAACCATTTATTGGATAACCATCACACCTGTCGTAGGTCAACCCAAGTGGTTTGCTACGTTTGGTGACTTAGCAGGGGTACCCGGGCTATTGGGGTGAGGTTTATCCGGATCTTGGCGGCGGGGGCGTCTGCCCACCAGGCACTGCAGGCCGGATTGGGAGAGATTGATTGAGGGAGTCCCATTGACTTCTCCAGCCATACTCTCGCGGAACTTCGCCCTGCACCACACTGGGTAGATTCATGCGTCCGTCACTCCTGGACACACTGACCCTCAAATTCCTACCTACCCCTCATACCCTTTTCCTTCCTAGAACACCCTACCCTTCCTTTACTAAAAAGACCCTCCCCACAGCATCCCCAAAGATGATATAGGCTCTGAGGAAAATGATTCTCCTATGAAGCTAATGTAAAAAAAAGGACGTCCTTGGACTCTACGGAGCGGTGCTTGGTTCCGTGAAATTAATTTTTATTTTCCTTGTTATTATAATAAACAATGCATCAGAAAGGAATTATTTTTTACAGGCCTGTACGAAATAAACATGTGAAAACTGTTTTTTCTCCAACCTTTCCAAAAAAGTATTTTTAAGCCCCTCCCACAATGAGGCGGAGCCCTTCCGATTTCGAATTTTTCAAGGACTAGTGGATCACCTTTAGAAGCTCTAATAAAATATAATGTTTGTGGCTAGTAATATCCTTCCCAAGCTTGATCGGTTAGTGTTAAAAGCGCTTTTGCCGGACTCGTATTTCGTAGGAATACGCAGAGGGACAAGCCCCTTACATGCCGTATATTTTATTTGTTATTTATTATTATTTATAATATTTATGTTGTCTGGATCACATGAAACTTAATACAGTTACGTACCGAGATGGCTACCCTTCGCGCAACTTCGCTGGAACAACAGAGAGCCCTCCGTCAGCAAGCGATTCAGTCCAGTTCGCTAGAGGCCGCTAAGGAGACCTTAGAGCAGGAGGCTCGGCGGCTGAGGAACATGCTGGTCATGGAGAAGGACGCAATGCAGACGGTGAAACAGCAACACGCTAAGGTAATTCAACAAAATACTATTCATCACGCATTATAGATGGCCGCCGTGGTTAATTGGTTACGATCCCTGGCTTTGAATCCGCAGGTCCTGGCTTAAAATCGCGACATGCGCAAATTTATTGTATTTGATTAATTTCACAATATATTCTTAAAAAATTATACATAATACTAGCGCAGATCTGCGAAAACTTCAATTATCGATAAATCAGTTCCAAATTTAAAAAACCTGATTAAAATAGTTGTTAAGTAAGTCAAATATCTCCCTTAATGGATGCTAAGAGAAGTTTTTGACTTACTTTAACCAGTGATTCCTGACATTATTTTAAGTAAAAAGTGTGGTGAAATTTTGGTCTCCGGTGACGTTTTTTATGTCTTTTTTTAATTTTTTTTTTCTGAAAATCAAACTGAAAATAAAAATTCTTCCACATGACTTCACTTGTGGATATGCAATTACATGGCTAACAGCCCCATAAACTCATTAATTATGAAAGACTCACGTTTGGTTCTGCCTGATTTATAAAATCTGATTACTTTCAATTTCCAGGAACTAGATGAGAAAGAGCTTCGTCTGGTGGCTCGACTTGCTGATGAAGCCAGAAGGGCAGAACAAGTTGGCAGGCAACAGAGGAGACAAGAGGAGTGCATACAACACGAGAAACTGCTCAAAGAAACTCACAAAAAGGTATGCAATTTCATTCAAATATCTTTATTTTGATAAACTGAAGTACAAAATGATTAAGAATTAGTTAGACGCGTTTCAACACAATACTTTAAAAGATTCTGGAGAAAAAATTCTGTCAACATTAAACACAAAAATCACCTTTCAAAATATAAAAATGAGCTGCTAACTAAAACCCATAAAAAAAATGGTGCTTTGGCCAGTTATATGTTATACCAGATATCTTAAAACGAAGACCGCCAATTTTTTTTTGGCTATAGAGTGGAAAAAATTTGTACCTATGTTCAAATATGCACTTGGTGCGAAAGAATTAAATTTAACATTGTTATCAAATTATGGATAATCCGCAGCTTTTTTGATTACACTTAGCTGACGTGTCCCGGCGTTGCTCCGAGTTATGAATATTTTGGAGTTAAGTTTTGATGTTGTGAATTCTAGTGTACCTGAAAACTGGGTGGAATTAATATTATTGTTCATTTCAATTGATCGCGCCATGTCTTTCTTGGCGACTTTTCATACCGTTCACTACCGCGTACAACGTTGTTACTGTTAAAAATATATTTTATCGACTTTAATTCGACTCCGTATCTCATTCAAGTGCCGGGATAATGCGTAATAATGAAACGCACGTACATCATTACCAAGGAACATCGAATAGAGATCAGAAGAAAGGCACGACTGTCATGTTGTTATGCTTGCCAGCTGTTGTTCTATTGTTGCCGTTGTTCCCAACATTTTGATCAATCAATCGGAGTCTGCAATGAGCTAAGTGGTTTGTTTAGAAACGCTCTAGGCACCTGTTGGTCGGAGAGTTACGTTAGAGCGTATTTGCGCATTTGAGGACTGTTGAGCCAAAACTTTGGCTTGACAGTTGATCAGTAGGATTGGTTACAACGGCCGCTAGTTATAATAATATATCTTTGTTTTCTCGATAGCTGGAAGAATTAAAAGACATCCTCAGCAAGAAGGAAGCCCAGTATGCCGCGAATCTGGATAAGGTCGAGGGAAAAGCGGACTGGCAGATCATGGAGATCAGAAGGTCTCTGGACAAGGCGGAACTCAAACACGCCGAGGCCATGGAGAAACTGGAGGAGCAGTACTCTACAGAGACAGGTGACTTGATCAGCTTCTATTAGTTTCCTCATTGCTATGGATGGTGACCCCTAACTCCAATTTCCCTGGTGGACAAGTATTGTTGGACTAGTTGAAGACGTGCACGAGGTACTCTCAAAGCGGAAAGAATGGGGAAATGTCAGGGATGCCGACTTACCTTATTTCTTTCTTCTTTCAATCACTTCAATCACCACTAACTCGCGAGCTTATGATGTCTCTCCAACGAATCGGTGATCTTTTTCTGCTTCTCCTTCTTCCATTCTTTCAGCGACCATAAGTTTCTCCAGTTTATCAGTCTCTCAACGTTATGCTCTACTTGATCTACACTTGATCGTTCAATATTTTGGGAGACGGATATGGGTACTGCCGCCCAAAAACCATTCATTTAATACCTCTACCATAGGTCATCCTAAGTGGAAAGCTACGTTTGGTTACTTAGCAGAGGTAGTTTGTTCAGGTATCGGCGGCGGGTGCGTCAACTGCGTGGCAGGCTGGATTGGGAAAGACCAGTTGAGGAAAAGAGTCGAGAGAAGGCCTTTCTCCGCTACAGGAGGCATAAATCGATTCATAAGTCTGTCATTCTTGGAAACATTGATCTTGATCTCTCAATCTGAAATTGAATATTCATTTAGACTTTTAGAAGAAGAATTTTAAAAAGAAAGCGGATTTTCACTCAAGATGCCTTCAGATATAAGTATATCGACTTTGGTCATACGGCCATATATACTCTTTGCATACTTACTTGAAGAAAACATCTTCTAAACTTTCGGCCGGACCAATTGTCGCCGGACCAACTGTTGCCGGACCAACTGTCGCCGGACCAACTGTCGCCGAACCAATTGTCGGGTCACTGTTAAAAATAAATTCGATAGAATTTTGTTATCATTCAAAAAGACAGCAGATTACAAATACGGGAAAAATTAGTTGAAGATAGTAATGTTAATTCTGAATTTGATACATGAGACTTACCAAAATGACGTAAAACAGTTGAGTCCCAATGGCCGAGTTGATTGGGGCGTTGTCCCGGTAAGACAGAGATCCTGGGTTCGATTCCCAGTTGCGACTGTCACCTTTTTATCTGTGTCACGTTCTGTTTCAGTTTCATATTTCACAATGGGTTATTTTATTTCTTGTTATTTGTACTGCTCTTCCATTAAAAGCATTTGCTTGCTTATGAATGGAATAGGAGAGTGTATTTTAAAAAGGATAAAAGATTAACAATATAAAAGATACAGTGGACACAGTGGCGTAGCTAGGGGGGGGTGGAGGGGACGATGGTGGGTGACACCCGACAGTGAAAAAAATGATGATGGTAGAATATTGCCACAAAAACATTTTACACAAGAACACCGTCTGTTATTTATATTTTCGTAGCTCTATGGCTCGGTCGGTCGGGGATTCCCCAAAAATTCTGTTATTTTATTTTCCTTCCTAGCTCTAACTATAGCAACAACTTCGGAAGAGGAAATTGACAAAATAATAAACACATTAAAAAAAAGCTGAATTAGAGAGAAGGCATAATGTGTATGTCAACTTCAAATAAAATTTTTCATTTTTAACAAGAATGGATGAACTTTAAACCCAAAGAGTCTCAGAAAAAGTTCAGTCTCTTGTGCACTATTATTATTATGATTAAAAAGACGATTTGGTTCAGGAATGTGTACACTTTCACGGTCGCATTTCTTCTAATAAGACGGCACAGAAACCCGAATCTACATCATTACTGAATCTTTTTAAGTTTTTGTGGAACTTTTTCTCTGTTTTCCCGAACTTGGATATAGCTCTCTGTATCGCACTTTGCACTCCGGCCACAAGTTATTCTGGAGAAAGGAGTTTTTCCTGTTTAAAGCGAGTGTTACCAAAGGTCTTCGTTGTCCTAAGAAAAATTTAACTCTTCTATGCATAGAAGCAGGTCTAAAAAACACTATAAACTATGAAGATATTATAGAAAATTTTGTTAAAAGAATGATAAAAAATCCCGTAAAAAATTGTAATTCTTGTTTCATGTTACACTTTTACTTTATGACAAATTCAATCGTTTATTTCATTTTTGAATACCTACTTAACCTATATTTGAATATTTAATTTGAAAATTATGTGTCACTTGAGTTATTATGATAGGTGGCAACTTCTAAGAAGGAGGAAGGGGCGGCGCAAATGAAGTGGCCTATACTTATGAAAAGTGTAAATACGGCCCTGCCTCCTCTAGAACAAAAAGAACAAATAAAGTATCTAGGAATCATAATTGACCATAACAAATAAACTCCTCAAAACGATACACATTTTCCTAAACATAAGAAACATATACAAAATACAACAACTGAATACAATATATTTTGCTCTATGTCAGTCCATGGGCGTAGCCAGGGGGGGAGTTTTGGGGGTTCAAACCCCCCCCCCCGAAAAGTTAAAATATCAACATCAATAATATTAAAATAAGGAGAGTTAAGAGAATGTTATTTGTAACACTGACATCTCAAAATGATATTATGTAACTAAAAAGATAAAAGGGGACCTCTGAAAGAAATAAAATAATTTAACTTTTAAGATCCGTTTTTTCGGTGAATGCGGTTGATTTTTTTTGGAATTCCGTTTCTAATTTCCGTTTCTAATCAGTGGTAAGTGTATATGTACTTTGAAATTATTATTTTACTTAGCAACAGGTGTTAAATAAACATATATCAGGATTAGTGTTACAGACAGGTGTTAGTGTATTGTGATTAGTGTTACAGTCAGTCAGCATAAATGTGATTATTAGAATAATTAGACTGCTTAAAATGTTTTAACATTAATTTTGTTTTAAAAAAATTAAGTAGTTACATAGAAAATAAAAATTAATTTTCAAAGCAAATTCAAAGTCCGACAATACACCCCCCCCCCCCCCCCCCCCCCCCCCGACACGAGTTTTGCACTTTCAGTAGTTTGAACCCTCCCCGAAACTAAAACCTGGCTACGCCCGTGTGTCAGTCTATAATAGAATATGGAATAATTGCTTGGGGAGGAGCAACAAACTCAGCTATCCGAACACCTAGAAATTGCGCAGAAAACGATCTTAAAGGTAATCCTTAAAAAACATAGACTTACTGATACAGACCAAATATTCAACCGTTGTGACGTACTAGACATACGACAATTATACGTTAAATCGCTACTAAATTACATTTTTGACCAAAAAAACAACCTTCAACAAACACAAAATATCACAAACAGACCAGTTAGACAAGCATACAAAGAAAACTTAAAAACTCTGACGGTAAATACAAGCTTTGGACAAAGACACTACCAATATCAAGCTATAAAAGCATTCAACAGTCTAACACTTGAAAATAAAATTGAGGAAAACAAAAATAAATTCCGACACAAAATTACAAAATGGATTAAAGACCAAAATAGACAATACTACCAAAATATTATAGCATAAAATAATAAAAAAACATACAAGTAACACACAAAACCAATATAAAACACAAACACACAACACTTATTAAAAATATCGTTTTTAACCTTATATAATATTACTAGCTGATCCGGCGAACATCGTACCGCCTCAGAATCAAAAACTGTTGTCAAATTATTAGCTGAATTGATCTAAATTGTTTCTCCCTGCGAATACCATACCTTGATCTAAATTGTTTCTCCCTGCGTATCCTTTCCCCTCTCGTGTTCCCTCTCCCTCTCCCCACTCCACTTCTCCCCTTCCCCCGTCCCGCTAACCCCCCTTCCTGAGTTCCTTTCCCCCTTCCCCCTCCCCCTCCCCCCTCCCCCCTCCCCCGGTTCACAGTTCAATATTATACCCCTTACAATATTTCTGCAGTTCTTTCAAAATAGGAGAATTCGTTCCATACAAAATGTATGGGGAAAATAATTTTCTTCGGAGTGGAACACCCTTTACTTTTAGGGGTATGAAAAATAGATGTTGGTCGATTCTCAGACCTACCAGATAAGCACACAAAATTTCATCAAAATTGGTCCAGCCGTTTCGGAGGAGTATGGTAACAAACACCGTGACACGAGAATTTTATATATTAGATTTATTCTTAAATTTACGTTAATTTTAAATCTCTACTTTTTAAGTTTAATTTATCTTAATCGTATGTTTTTTTATTTACTTTTTTCTGTTTTTTCACCAATATTATATATATATATGTATTGTGCATAATTTTGTATATGAAATGGAGGCCTCAGCACGGGTAAACCACCCAGTGAAGCCAACATCATTGAATTGTGTATAAAATGTAAATATATTGCATCAAATAAATAAAAATAAAAAAAATAGCTCGTTTTTGGCTTCCCCTAAAATATACTTGCTTGACACCTGTGTCATTTTCATTTCTTTTGTACATTGTGATTGACGTAAAGTGATTTGTTACTTATTGATTGAAGTGAAAAATTAGTGAATTCGGTCGGTCGGAGATTCCCCAAAAATTCTGTTGTTTTATTTTTGTTCCTAGCTCTAACTATTTCTTGGTTTGGTATTCCCCTGAAATATTCCTTGCTTGTCACCTGTGTCATTCTCATTTCTTTCGTACATTGTGATTTTCTTCAATATTAGTTAGGACATTGTCCGAAATTTAGTTTGAGGTTAACTAATTCTTGGGGTGACACCACGTTCATTCATGGGGTAACACCACGTTATCCGCACCTGGTGCCACCCACGCTAGCTACGCCACTGCATGGATATATAAAATTGGTTGTACATCACCTCGGAGACCCTGATAATCAGTTTCCATGTTTATATTCCTCTTCAATTAATAACAATCCAAGTTATATTAAATATCGCAGACTGCTGTGACCCACTGTTTAACAGATATGTTTTTCTAGAGCGCCTGACGACAGAATCAGAGAAGCGCGTCAAGGAACTGGAGAACGCACTCAGCTCTCAAGCCTGCTCGGCGCGGGCCACCCTGGAGTTGGTCAGGGGACAAATGCAAGCAGAGCACCTGGACACCCTACAGAGGATGAAAGAGCAACATCGCAAAGATATGGGTAACTATCTCTCACCAAGCCACGCAAGTTAATTTATTATTTTAAACTATAATATTTTACATACTTATATAAGTTTATTCCAAAATATTTTCATAGATATGTATATTTTTATACCGTTACTAAAATTAACATTTTATTCCTGTATTTGTTCATGTAATTTAGCATTTTGTTTATATTAATACCCACACAAAGGCCGCTTATATTTACTTTTTGCTTACTTTTACTTGTGTCTCATGTTTACATCTTACTTAATTTAGAAATTCATAAAAAGTCATTTGTGTATGTGGAAACAGAGGAAAAAAATATACTTAGAAAAATATTAAATAAATTATCAAAGAAAATTAAAAAATAATAAAATAAAAATAAATAACTATAAGAGAGAAAAATTCTGGACACCGACCGATTACTAGACAATTTTCAGACAAGCCAGTGAAATTGAATTAAATCTGGAAATAGATAACGCACAAATAAATAAAACAGCTGTTAAAGTCATGTTATAAACTCATTCACAAACTACGGTTGCATACAGTACATACGTGTTGTCATAAAGATAACCTTTACATACTTGAGCAATGCTGTTTTCAAGGAATTTAGTATAGGTACTTGACCTTCGGCAGTGTTCTACAGGGTTCGTTTTATGTTCCAGGTCGATTTTGTTTGGCCGCCATTTTGGTTTGGATGACATTTGTCGGTTGGCAATTGACAGTAATGGAGAGTGGTCGATAACAGTTTATTATGGAACTTCTAATGCCGCAACAATGTGTTACAATTATTAAAACATTTTATTTAAAGAATTGTGAATACGCGGAGAAAATTAATAATAAATGAAAAATGTCAAAAAGTGGCGATATCGACTGACCCCCACGATCCCCCGATTGACCCCTCCCGATTTCTTCCCATGGGTGTACTTGAAGGAAAAGGTGTTCACCAACAAACCAACCACAACCTCGTTGCTTTCCAACATCTTCGGACAACATTGAAAGTCTGACAAAGAAGTCTGCGAAAATATTATGAAAACTCTGCTTAAAAGAGCTCGTCTATGCTCCACGGTCAGATGCGGTCACTTAACCGGCATCATATTCCATATATAATGTTAAATACCACATAATCTATCAATAAAATATAAATTACATAATTGTATTTCATTTAAAAGTCATTAAAAAAAACATCGGTCTGGAACATAAAACTCACCTGTTATTAACCCGTGTAATTGCTTATCGTAAAGGTTTATCTGATCAATTTGGTATAATGATCGAATGATCGAATTTTGTGCTAAAAACGACACTATCTGTTAGCGAGACGTAAACTTTCTAATTTCTTGCTTCTACACAAAATTATACATGCATACATACACCAAACATTTTATCCCAAATTAACATCAACACACCATCAAAAAAATCAACAAAGAGGATGCAAGACATTTTCTATATTAAAGCCTATCACCAATTACAGGGTACAAAATAGAGAACTTCAGTCCAATTTTTTTTTTTTTTTTAATGAATAATGACCTTCTAACTTAAATAATTGCATTTTTTATTTTTAGAGTTAGTTTTAATAGTTAAAATAATTGTCAAAGTTTTAATTTTTCAAGATCCCCCGAAAACCACCTTATGTATGGTGAATCGTGTGACGTCATCACTTCCTGAAAAGTTACTATAGGATCGGGCAATCAGCTGATCAACTGCCGCCATTTTGAATTTCGTTGTGCGAAGTATTCTCCCTAGAAGTAGCATTACTATTTTTTTGTGCAGTTTTTTTTTTATATTTTCAATAATAGAGATAAACTAATAAGAGATACCTTTATTTTTGAAACATTATTTAGGCCTAAATAATGTTTCAATAAACGCAACACCTAAATCTCTATAAACAGTATGTAAATAAACTAATAAATTAATACGATGGCTTGTGTCATACCTACATTCCCATACAATGACTTTACGGTGACGTCACGACACGACGAATAGTGATATCACCACTAAACAATTTCATAATGCCAACTTGACGGCGTGTTTTTACGACCTGATTAAAAATGAACTTTTTAATAATTTTTTGATAACTATATAAAATTAATATTGGTATTCAGAATCAGCGTTTATTGGTCTATATGAACATATGTTTTTAAAGCCATAATATTTTTCTATGATGTTCCTTATTGTAACACAATCTACTCTAATAATGAAATAGAAATTTTTAATGATCCATTTAAACTCTTCAAAAAAATGTTTTTACCATTAATCATACATCAAGCTTTTGTGGTGAGGCCGTTTATTTGAAGACAGGCAACATTGTACCTACCAAATTAGTATCAATTATGGATCTATTTGTATTCTACCTTTTGCCCATTCTTGTTTATCATTTACATTTGCATACTTAGTTACTTTTGTTATTACTATGGTATCTAATCATCCCTGTATGTACATTTTTGGGCATCGTGTCTGTCTTATGTACTGAAATACAATTAAGAATATGCGTAGGTACTGATGAATAAGAATACTCTAAAAATGATGTACTACGCATTCTCAACGTGAATTTAAAATTCTTTTATTTGCAACAACGATATCGACTGAGTCATTTAGATATTCGCTTGCATCCAGAGTGCATGCAGTTGGAAATGCTTCCTCAGAAATAGTAAGTAGTCTTCAGCTGCACGGAATATAATTACAAATAGGCTACAATAACATACCTCAATTTAAATCAATGTTAGCATGTAGCGTAATAACAACTATTTATCTGCACGGGTTCTGTATAATTTATCTCATGATTGCTGTTCCCCAATATTATTATATTATATATCACATACTTGTAAATGCTCGTAAAAGCGTATATTAATCAAAAAAATTAAAACACTAATAAATTGACTTACAAAATTAAAAAAAAAATCCTTTGAATTTCTAATTGGTTGTGTGGTGTTGTGTTGCAGAAAAGCAATGGGAGGTGTTCGAGACGGACAAGGAGCAGTGCCTGGAGAGGATGAAGTCAGAGTGTATGATGGAGGGAGAAGAAGAAAGAGAGAAGAGAGACAAACTGCTACTCAGAAACATAGATGGTAAGTCATTTTGTTTTATAATTGTTTCAGCGGTAACTTTTGAGAAGTTAACTTTCTGGTTGATGTTGAAGAACTTCTGAAAATTGAACAAAGAGGTGCAGCAGAGAGGTTAAAAATTTTAAACAGACAAATTAGGCACTGTCTTAAGTAAATTTCAATTCTAAGAACATCGTTAGTTCAACTCCAATAAACAATTTTATTTTACATGATGCCAATAATTTTGCATAATGAACGATATCATTAAAAAATATGTGTACATTGACAGTTAACCGAAACTTATCTGATACTATAGAGGTCGCGCTAAAATTTATCAATCGTCGATCGGAATATCTCTTGCCAATTGTTGGCCGTGCTTGCAAATATTGATAACCGTGAAAAATATTAGGACTTAAAATATATAAATCATTTTTTATTGTACTGGGTGCCAACGGACGTTTTTGACTTAATTTACTTTTAATTGACCTTTTTATGACTTTTTTTTTGGAAAAGGTTTTGGAAAGCGTTTCATGATTTATTCGTGCATCGTCGTGTACATAAATCATGCCCAGTATTGAGTAAAATAAGTTTTTACGCAAAAAAGTAATGGTTGTGTAGAGACACTACACACCCCAATTTTTAACTCCAAATTAAGAATCACTGGTTAAAGCCTATCATCACTCTATTTTAAAAATTGAAAATATTGAAAATAAGAACTTCATCTAAAGAAGAAAGAAGAAGATATGTGAATATACTAATTAGTGAAATTTTTGCAGATCTCAAACATGAACTAGCCACCAGAGAGGGAGATACCAGTCACCTGCGCATTGAAGCCAGAAAAGCAAACGACGCTCGCGTGTCTGCTGAGAGACGACTCAGGTCAGAACATCAGAGCACGGTCTTGGCCCTTATACTCATATTCCTCTTTCAGGCCTATCTAAATCTAACTTAGATTGAACAAAAAAACTGGCTAAATTAAATCTAAACTTAGGATTATCCAAGCCTATCTGAGATCAGAGTTTTTGAATCTGGACTAAGTTTAACAGTGATCCAGGCTTATCTAAGTATAACTTAGATGAAGACCTTAGAATCGTTGATCACGGCATATCCCGGAATCTGGACTAATAATGATCTTGGCTGCTAAGTCGAACTATGGATTTAAAAAAATCCTTAAATTATTGGTCTTAAATTATCTTAAACTTAGATCGGGTTCCTTGAATCTGGACTACGTTTAACAGTGATCCAAGCCTACCCATGTCCATCTTAGATCTAGACCCTGAATCATTGGTCCAGACCTATCTAAGTCTGACTGAAATGACCTTTGAATTGTTGATCCTACTTATCTGAACCAAACTTAGATCAGGTTTTAATAGTGATCCAGGCTAAGTATAACTTAGATGAAGACCTTTGAATCGTTGATCTAAGCTTATCTAAGTCGAACTTAGATAAAAAAAAAACTTAAATTATTGGTCTTAAATTATCTGAGCCAAACTTTGATCGGGTTCCTTAAATCTGGACTACGTTTAACAGTAATCCAAACCTACCCATGTCCATCTTAGATCTAGACTCTTAAATCATTGGTCCAGACCTATCTAAGTCTGACTGAAATAATGACCCTAGAATTTATTGTTGATCCATACATATCTGAGCCAAACTTAGATCAGGTTTTAACAGTGATCCAGGCTTATCTAAGTTTAACTTAGATCGAGACCTTTGAATCGTTGATAGGTTCAGGCATATCTATGTCTACCATAGAAAATGACCCTTGAATTATTGATCAACGATTATCTGAACCTAACTCAGATAAAAGACCCACGAATCGTTGAGTCAGGATCAGTGGCGGTTCTTCACAGGGGGACAATGGGGACGGTCCCCACCAGTTACACTCAAAACCTACTAAAGGGAAAGGAAATAACAGTCAATGCGTTGTCTTCACCAAAATGAATGAATTCTTTAAACATAAAAGTAATTAACATTTGCAGAAATAAAATACAAATAATTATTCCGGATGATTTTAATAAGACCCTACGCGCGTACAGCGAACAATGTATGGAGCACAAAACAGCGGGTCAATTTCTCAGTGCGCAGAATCTAATGCGCACTTGGGGGACGATCCGAAGTATCCCCATACTTTCCTTGCGTTGTTTCGCGATAGTATGCAAGTGCGCATGCGCAGTCGTATGTGAATTCAAATACCCGCGGGGACAACACTTTGGATCCCCACAGAAACATTTGTTTGCGAAGTTTCGGGCGGGAATCGCTCGCGTTCAAATTAGTTTGATAATAATCTTGTAAGGTAAAGCTTTATTTTTATTATACTATATTGTAAATTGGCATATATCTTTGGATATTTTATATTATTTTGTGTTTAGATATCCGACTAGCATGATTAGAACATAAAATATTTTTTTGAGAAATTTTATATGATATTCTACGGGTGGTGAGATTGCGGTACAGTACGAAAAAAAAATATCGATCCCCACCACTAAAAAAGTGCTCGAGCCGCCACTGGTCAGGATAATATAAGCCTTGACTTAGATCAGGGTCTTTGTTAGAATCTGGACTAAATTTAACAGTGATCCAGGCTTATCTAAGTCTAACTTAGATGAAGACCTTTGAATCGTTGACCCAGGATTATCTGAGCCTTACTTATATCAAGATGATCTAGACTTAGTTTTATATTCTAACTTAAATAAAGATCTAGGAATCATATCTCCAAACTTATTTGAGTCTGGCTAACATAAAACATAAGGATCTTAAATTCAGACTAGTTTATTATCAATTGGAATCAATATAGAAAATATTGTATTTAAATCATCTTTTATTTGAATTCAGGCGATTTTACAGAAAATATCTTCGGGTTAATATTAGAAGTGCCTACGTCAGTTTTTGGAAATTTGATTTTAGTACCAGAAAGAACTCTTAAAGATGGGTTGTTTCTAAGAGTTTGAACAATTCATCAAATTTCGAAGTTAATTTTCAGCCCCGTGTAAGTTTTTTTCTAGTTCTGTACTTAATTATTTCAGTTTTATGAAGCAACTGGCTTATACTGATATAATAACAGAACTTGAATAGAACTTACACGGAGCTTGAAAATTAGCTTCGAAATTTGATGAGTTGTTCAAATTCTTTGAACAAACAACCTTTATTCCTGGGCAATTCACAAATTTGACATAGGTACTTCTAGCATTAAGCCTCAGATATAAAGATCTTCTTTTTCATAATTTTTCAGTCCAGATTTGGACCTCTTTTTTCTAGAACTCTCTCAAAATTCCCTTGTTCGAATCCATTATTTTTATCTTTAGGTCGTCATCCCATCTTATCAGGGGCGACCTATGTGTCTTTTTCCCTTCCAATGAGACAACATATTGATATTGTACTGGATTAGATAATTTTGAAATGATATAATTTAAAAGTATTTTTTTTAATCATAATATCACAATCATTTCACCATTACAAATTGTTGGTCGTTGATCATTATGCTTTAATCACTTCATAACATTACGCTTCATCAGTCGATCATTTCATTACGTATATTAAATTTCATGACATCATCATTTCACCTTCACAGAATATAATTAACATCATGTCATTTTATAAAAGCATCGTGTAAATTAAAACATTTAGCTTCAATCTCGCTTACAACATCTCAAAATAACAGATCGTTAACCGTCAAATAATTTGTTATATCATTTTAAAATCAATATTAAACTCCTTCTATGTTTTAGTGTTGCATGTTGCATGATTTTAGTCTTCTTTTAGTTCGTCACAATATTTTACTGGGTCTAGAGCAGAGATATTGATAACTTTACAACATCAGATCGATAGGCGTAAATTCTGATGATTTTATATCGATATCCGCGGGCGCGGTTTCACTGTTGACTGCCGAACCGATATTGACTGGAAATAAATAATAAATCAATATACCCTGGCGAGACTGGTGGTGTTTTCTATGAATTGACATTCCGAAACGTCAAACGCCAAACAAGTTCGTAAAAATTATTTGTACGACTTCCTTCAATTCTAAGAGCCTCGTTAGTTCAACTCCGTTCATTAATAAGTCAGTAATTTTGCATAATGAATGATATTATTAAAAAATATGTATACATGGTGCAACAGAAGTACCCGAGGGATTTTAACCATCGATTCCTGACATTATATGGAGTAAAAAATGTAAATGAAATTTTTTTCTCTGGTAATATTTTTGATGTTTTTTTTATTTATTTTTTCTACAAATACATAAAAAAATGGTAGGTGTTGGACAGTTGGAGGCGGGTTGAGGGGTTGGTCGGTTACTCGGCTGAGTGACCAATGACAACAAGCGGAAGAAATTTTTTTTTGTTTGAATTTGAAGAAAAAAATTCAAAAAAAAAAAAATGTCACAAAAAGTCACCGGAGACCAAAATTTCATTTACATTTTTTACTCCAAATATGCTCAGGAATCACTGGTCAAAATCCCTCAGGTACGTCCTGTTACACCCTGTATATTGACAGTTAACCGAAACTTATCTGATACTTGTTAAATTAACTTATCTGATACATGTTGTTTTTATTTTATTTTTTCATAAATACGCTCATGGTAGCATCAATTAAACATATATCAAAATATCAATTGTGTTAGTACTCCCTCCCTAAACACGAGAAATTCTCAATTAGACAGGTATTATTACCACCATTAAAAAATATTGCATTACATGTACATAATTAAAAAAATAATTGTACTTCTACCTAACTTTGTAAAATTGTAAAAATGGAATAAATAAATAAAACTACGGAGGCCATGCTAAAATTTATCAATCGTCGGTAGGAATATCACTTATCAATTTTTTGGCCGTGCTCGCAAAATTGTTAACTGACCATAGATGATGGCTTTAGTCGATTTCGTATTGACCTTGAAACGTTATTCTTGTCGCTGATATGTAGAAATTAGTAGCAAAAACTAGCAATTTTTTCAAAATTTCACAATGTTACTAGTATTTATGTGAAGGAGCTGTGTATTTATGCGAGCTCCATCATCATGTATGAACGTACTGTGATATATGGGACCAGCCCCGAATCTAGGGGGGGGGGGCAAACCAGGGCGACAGTTTTAGGGGGCTCCAAAATCATAATATATGTATTTGATTGAAAAAAAACTTGATTCACAAAGCGCCTGGCATCCAGCGCACCTTGTTCTTTCAATAATTCATTAGATTTTAAAACGCCCATTTGGTTTTTGAACACATCCTCAGTTCGTTTTAAGATTTTCATGGCTAAAAGTATTTTCGTTATTTGTTTTTAGGGTGTTATGCCATCTACACATCTACCGAATCTGCTGGATCTGCCCTGATAATGGACACTGTAACGCTGTCCGAAACGTTAGCTAAAGGAGGTAGCGCAACACGGCATAACACCCCAAAAACAAATAACGAAAAAAACATCCTTAGTTGATTAATGAACGTATGCTAAGTCGATTTCGAACACATGCACTGTGTACGTGATGTCTCTGCCAGGGAATCCCCATCGCATCTAGAACTAGGGGCTGAGTTGAAAAAACCCGAGAGGTTTGGGGGCACCACTATCAAGTTTCTGCTCCGGTTTAAAAAAATCGTAGATCCGGGGCTGCACGGAACCCATCGATGAATATAATGAGAGATAGCAGATAGATATATAGAGATCGAAAATAGAAGGGAGTATTATATTGTATTGATGGATTTAATGAGCTCCTAGCATGAATTGAACACACTAGATCAGCATGCAACAGATCGCAAAATTGCTGAAGATACTGAATGAGATCCAATTCGTTTAGCTGGCCCCTCGCTGCCGGAATGGGCCTCCTGGGCGTAGGGGCCTGGGCGGCTAGTGGAGCCCCCGCCCCCGCCCTGCTGCTGGCCCTGGCACTGCTTCTGCTGCTCCTATGGCCTGATAGTCGCCACATGGCTGAGGATAGGCCTCTCATGGCTATTATGCCGCATAAGACATACATGCATTAGGAACAATCAGCCAATTTTCCTTAGAAACTAGCATACCACCGACATTTTGCATTAGGAAAAACTCAGTTTCACAGAGATTCAAATCTAAACATTGTCACTTGGGGTATTTTTGTACCTTTTATTTATAAAAGTAGTTCTATCTCCTTTTGAATCACTGAGAGATATATTATGATTTGAGAGGAAGCGCAAGCCAAAATATCATATATGCATTCACACCTTAGGGAACGTACCCATACTACGTGACACTTTTAGGGGGGGGGGGGGGGGTCTTCAAAAGGTCACGCTCCATACAAATGAGCGGCGGGTTCCTTAGGATTTTGGTCACCGGGGGGGGGGGGGGGGGGTTAAAAATTGCAAAAAGTTGGTCACGTAGTTTGGGTACGTTCCCTTATATGAGACGTTCAATTTCTATATCCAGTATATCAACTTTCACTGATTCGGAGAAAACCGCAAAAAACTGTCACATCTCTAGCGTAAATAAAAAATTGCATTTTTTATTTTTTATTTTTTATACATTCGAAAAGTGTTCCTTTTTCAATGTGTGTCTAGAAATATTTAAGTAATTTGAATAAATAAAATGGATATTGCGGATTTTGATACTCACTTCGTGATTTGTAAGGAATATGGAGGGTTTTGAAACTCAACTGACCTGAAGGGCGTGTTTCTACACCCGCCATCTTGGCAAATAACTGCTCGTGATTGGTTGAATTCCGATATAGCGGGTTTTGATAGTAACTTCTTGAATGATATAGCGGGTTTTGTTTCTCACTCGCAGTTTTAACATGTCTTTTGGTTGTGATAAGAGAGATTTTAAAACTCAATTTTAGGTTAGTCTTGTTCCTCGCAAAAATGTGAACAAGATGTCATACTCAGACTATTTCGTCAAAAATCGAATATAGCGGGTTTTGAAATTATAGGACTCATATCGACACAAATACAGGCAATAGGCATAAAACTTTGCTAAGCAAACTCAAAAATGATTTTTATTGGTTTTGTGAATAATTTTATAAGAAAGAAAAAATCAATCAGATTTTAGCCATAAACAATGGAAACAATGTTTCAATGGAAACGGCAAGAAAATTTCAATTTATCCTGAGCATTTTTTTGTATTTATAATGTAAACCAATTCGTAATAAAGATTAATCGAAAATACTGACTGAGCATTAAACAGAATTTCGATGATTGGCCACTTGAAGACAATGCTAGATTTGAATTTCTGCAAACACCCTTACCTTTTAATGGTTTAGTTAGGACACCTTTATAATAATTTTTGTGAGCTTTTCTATTGGGAAATAAAAATGTTTTGTAATCACCCTTTGTTGCATGTTTTTTTCGTAAATATATTTATTCCGATCTTTTATAGGTGGTGTACCAAAAAATGCCACTGTCTAACTAATAACTTTCCTCTGCATTTACACCTACTAAATATCAGAGCCGTGACAAGGGAGTGAAACCGGTTGGTAATTCCGGACGCAATATCTAAGTTGGAAATAGTGCAACGACGACGTCGGTCGCTTACCGTGATATATAGGTAAATTAATCAAGAGGTGTAGTGCCAGTACCCGCTGCGTACGAGGATCATCGGTCTAGTTCGTCGTCGCTCGTCACCCGCCCCACGGTAGCTTGGCACTATTTCCAGCGTGAAGGGAGTTACAATCGACCATAAAAGGGGGAAATAACCCTAAAATGGACTAAAATCAATACCAATATTAATAAAATCAATAATACAATAATTTACCGATGTCAGTGTGACTATAACTTCTTCAATATTATTTTTTGTATAATGTGAGATAATAATATTCCCATATTATTACATTGTTCATAATATTATTTCTTCGAGTTCTTCGATGGCGCTACAGCCCATATCGAGCTTTGGCCTCCTGCAACAGTCGCCTCCAACTCCTCCTGTCCTCAGCGGCAAACTTCCAATTTGGTACCTGGAGAAGCTGTGCTGCATCCCCTCTTACTTCGTCTTCCCACCTCAGTCTGGGTCTTCCCACTTTTCTCTTTCCACCTGGGTGTCCAGTCAAAATTCTTTTTGGGACTCGTGTATCCGGCATTCTCTGTACATGCCCAGCCCATCTCAGCCTGAGGAGTCTCATATGTGTTGAAATGCTAGGTGCCTTATATATATCATACAATTCTGTATTGTGCCGGATGCGCCACTGTTCACCCTCTTTCACGGGTCCACATATTCTTCTCAGCACTTTTCTTTCAAAAGTATCCAGCATTTCAGCCATCTTTACCGTCAGTGTCAGCGCCTCACATCCATATGCCAATACAGTTCTAACAATGGTCTTATATATGGTTATTTTGGTTTTTCTGTGGACACTACGTGACTTAAACACTGGCAGCAAAGAGAAGTATGTTTTGTTGGCTGCTGTGATTCTCCTTCTGATTTCTGCTGGATCCTCATTGTTCTCATAATATTATTTAGCCCTTACGTATTTCCTAATTTCCTCTGGATTTTGAAACTAGTGCAAACATTTTGTTAATATAATATAGATATCGACCACTAGCGTATCGGTACGTTTTGCTTTTTTTGATAAATTACTTCTTATAGGAGTTAAGACCCTCCAAAAAACGTTAAAATTGCCTAATTTGAACCCCACTAATAGACGTTCAGTATACAAACTAGACAATGCATTAAAAAAAATAACAGACAGAATATCTTCTTTTAATTCAGAAAAAAAACTTTAAAAATCTGTTCAGATTCGGAGGAGAAAAATGGGGAGTACAAAAACCTCGGTTTTGACAATTTTATTTAGGTATTATCAGCTTGAGGTGCCATTGTCCCTTTCGTTCCGAATTCGGGGGGGGGGGGGGGATAACAGTGAAGGTGACAGCAACAGTTTGGTAAAATACCTATTATTCAAATTCCGTTCTTTTTAAGGTTGTGAGAGGGGGGGGGGGGAGAGGAGGGAGAGCAAGGTTGGAAAAGTAAAAATTATTTAACAGATAAATACTTTGTCCCGGCTTTGGTTAGTTTGTATTGCATTTTTAAAGCATTTTGCCTGTTTGTTATAATTTATAACATTTTAACAATACACAAAATCACATTGTCTAAAAATTTTGTAATTTCATCAGCAAAATCAGATCTTTTTTCAAAATTTCATCACATTACATTTTCACACACCGCCATCACATTTCCATCTTTCGGATTACTATTTAATTTTTTTTCTATATTATTTATAATGTTTTATTGGTAGATATATAAAAAAGATAGGTACATGATATAATATGAAAAAAAAAAATAGATTAAAAAAAAAACTTTTCTTTTTGTTAGTGTTGAAAATGTTAACATTAAAAAATATTGGCACCAAAAATATTTGTGCGTAAAATAAATTTACTTAAATTAATCAAAATGTTTGGTGTTTTAAACTATCATTATATTTAATTACTTTTATATCATAATTTGAAACAAACATGAAAAATAGCACTTATTCGTACAAGATATTTGCTATACCTTTAGATTAAAAAATAATCTGTTTGGTTTGGTTGGGTATTTTGGCGCCAAGTTCAAATTTAAGTTTTTTCTGAAAGAGGCCACGCAGCCGTTCCTCTTAAGTATGTTTGTATGTCTTTTGAATTAACGTGTGTTTTCTCCCTTTCCCCATGCTTTTGCTGTGGCTGCTCGACTCACCATTGGAAAATGGACACCCATGGCCTATTTGTTGCTGTCTATGGTGTAATGTGTCTATGGAAAACTCCAAACTCTGGAACATCTGTCGTTTTTCCTCGCAAATGTGACGTTTTCCCTGTTTGGATTGTGAACGTGTGTTTAATTTTAAATCCTCGCTAAAATCTAAAAATAAACCAATAATATTAAATTATAACACATTTACAACATCGAAACATTATAAAATATTGTGAAACTTGTGCTACGATTGAAAATTGTTATGTTGAAACTGTGAACTCGCTCGCTTTTGGTTGTCTATGGAAATCGTGTCAAAATGAAAACTTTTTGAAATGGATATACGATAATCTGTTAAAATCAATTTTACAACATCGTTATAAACACATACATTTTGACTGACGACATTACATGTTGGAACCTTGTACTTACGAACCTTGTATGTCCGAAATGATGATTTCTTGGACTGTACACATCACGAACATACATTTTCACTGACGACATACATGTTGGAACTTTGAACTTGCAAACTTTGTGAATATGTCTGAAATGTTGATGTCTTGAATTGAACACACCACAAAACAATAAACACTCATGTTGTAACTATGAAACAATCAAATGAAATTTTGAATTCTTCTACTGAACACACCGCAAACAATAAACGCACATGTTGGAACCGTGAATAAACTATAAAATAATGTGTGGTTATGTTGTGAATGACGCGCGCGGCTTGTGTGTTGATGTTGGTTGGACTGGACTACTGGACTGTGGACTATTGGATTATTGGTCTACTACAGCGAGGCTCAGGCAGCCCTGGTAGCTCGTGAGACAGCCGTGCGAGCCGAAGCAGCCAGACAGGCCGAGGCAGAGAAAAGGGAAGCCAGAGACACAATCGACCACCTCACCAAGAAGTGCGCCTGCCTATCCAACCTGTGAGTAATTTGCTTATAATTATTACCCCTTTCATTTCCCCTGACACTGATTACAGTGATAAACAGCTAAACAGCGGTGGGTCTTTGACTTTTGATATATACATAGGCATACAGAGCTCAGGGCCAAAAAGGCCCCTTTCTCTTTCATCATGAGTTTATAAAATATGGTTGTTGAAAAAATGGTTTATTTTGTTGTTTGTTAAAAAATATTGTTAGGGGGCATGGCTGCAATATGAGGATGTTAATCTTTACGGATGATTTGTTTTGGTTTTTTATGTGTGTTTCATACGTTTTCCTCGTACCAAGCGAGGCAGTTTATGGACGCGTTATCATGGGTGGGAATTCTCGCATAAAATGTTTCCGCGAGACTTAAGATGTGTTTTTTTAATAGGGGGATTTCAGATCTTTGTGGAGTTGGGATACCCTTATCCATTTGGGGTTACCCCGGGTTATGCGTATGACTTTGTTCTGGAATGTTTGAAGTTTTTTCAAATGAGACTCTGAAGCGTAAGCGGTGAGTCATCCCTCCAACTGCGGTGCAAGGCGTGAGGTTGGGAGAATCTGGCTGGAGGAGTCAAAAGATCTCCCTCAACCAGCATCTTCCGATCAGGCCCCCCAGGCAGTAGGTGCGCAAATGCATCCGCGCCAAGACCAAACCTCACCCCAAGAGCCCGGGCACCTCTTTTAAGTCACCAAACGTAAGGAACCGCTAGGAGTGAGCTATGGCAAGGGGCTGGTTATCCAATAAATGTACCTGCCTCCTAAATTTAAAGTTACTGAGGTTATTGAGGACGTTAATGAAGAAATTGAGGATTGGTATTGTAAATTGCGGGCATAAATGATGACTTCTTTTGTACTGCGTAACTGAGGCCATAATTTATTTAATCTCCCACAATTCCAGTTTCGAGGACATGAGAACCCGCTGGAACCAGGCCCCCGGAGAGGCTGCCCAACTGCGACGCGCTCTGCAGGACGAGAAGGCTCGCGCACAGGCCCTCCGACGCCAGCTCGACGCGCTCTCACGGTAGGCCCACGCTGCACGGATCCACGAAAGCTGCTTTCCGTCACGCAACCAGTCTCATACCCGCTACCTACCGCAAGCAGACTGACCCTGCTGCGCCTCACTGCGCTGTGTGCTTGAACTCATCAACGCTTGTCATCATGGTTCATTCATACTTAAATATAATATAGCAAGATGGTTAACGTTGTTCTTTTGTATATTAAACTGTATTTACCAGGGGTGGACGTCGTTCAGATTCTGCGCTAGGTAACAATTTTGAAAATGGCCGAAGGAAACATAGTTCATGGAATAATTGTTTTTTTATATTTAGATCTACACAGGAGGCCTTGAGGAAAACAATTTGCCTCGAGGCCTATGCCATCTTTGGGGATGCTGTGTAGAGGGTCTTTTAAGGGAAAATAAGAAGTGGAATTTGGGGGTCAGTGTGTCCAGGAGTGATGGACAAGGCGATGGGTCGGAAGAGGTCAAAACATCTGTCACCAAGACTTAGACAAACCTCACCGCAATAAACCTGGGTACCCCTGCTAAGTTACCAAACGCAGCAAACAACTTGTGGTGACCTATTGCAGAAGTATTGGTCATCCAATAAAAGGTTCCCAGGGCGGCGGCACCCATACACGCCTCCCAAATTGAAAAACATAGACAACTAAGCTGAATCGATACGACAAACTAAGCTGTCGACATTAGTTTATCAATATTACTAGCAAGCGCGGTGATGTTTCATGTAATGATGATTCGATTAATATCGGTTTAAAAACCCCCATAAACCTTGACACTTTTTATCTACTGAATAGACAGTTTTTATCGTTTTGAAATATCAATTTTAATTTAGTTTGTTATGCAAAACTGATTTTTGGAATTATTTTAAGCACTTCATTGATTTAAAATTAGCCAATGATTGTGAATTCCTCACGATTTTTTTAAACCATGTTTGGACTTTGTTTTACTGACGACCACCCCTCGTATTAACTACAAAAACTCTAACTTTTAGATGGCATAAGAAAAAAATTGATCATGAAACTAATATTGCTTGTTGTCACTTCGCTGTGTGCTTGAGTTATCATGGTGCATTATCATGTATCATTCGTTTGCAAACTGGATATTATCATAAGATGATCATCTGTACAATTAAACACTATTATCGTCACAGGAAAGTAATTCTGCTACAAAATAGGACTTAATAAGCCTTTTACAAAATTTTCCCCGTTTTGCTTATGAGACATTGCTTTCTTTCCACGTTTTTATTCTATGATTAAAAATGTGTCTTCGGGATAATATATAATTTTACCAATTTTGTCGGAAATGTAAGCGTTCCCATACATATAAATATGATAAATAAAATAGGGCTCAGAACTGTTCCTTGGAGAATTCCCCATTCTGATAGTGTAGATTCGCTAAATCAAATTTTATTTTTTATGCTTCATTTATTGGGATAAACTTTGAACCGTTCTTTTATTTCTATTTTTATTTTTAAATGGCAATGGTTTTCTGAGATTCTGCTAGCACTGGTTTAAAAATCACTGTTCGTTTTCAAAATTTTATCTTCTCCATTATATTTTTGTCTATTAATAGCAGTGTTGCTTCCCTGTGATGATTTTAAAAATATAACACCATATCATGTTTGAGAACAGGTGAAATTTTATCAGAATACTTGATTTTATCAATTCTGCTTATTTTTGTTGATTTATTATTAAATTGATTTTTCATTGGTCCCTTTTTTGGCGGCCTGCATAGTTAAGTTTGTACATTTTTATCTTTAATTGAATTGATGTATTCTCACACGTGTTCAGATTTAATTTTACCTGTGCAAAAAGATATTACGAAATAATATTAACTACAAATTTGACTAAGACAAAACGTTTAACTTATAAAAGTAAGAACCAATATACATATTATTAAAAATATATATGTATTAATTAGTATACATAGATAGATTATAATTTAATATAAAATAAACTAATAAAGACATAATGATAGCATTTATAGTAGGCCTTTAGTAATATGGTGTCATAAAGTGTGACTATTATTTTAATTTTAATTAAACACATGGTAACTTTTAAAAAGTTAGTAGGAATGTTGGAAAAAATAAATATTAAGTGTAAATAGTTGCTTTTATGTTGAGGATTTCAACAAATAACTAATTTCAAAATCAATTTTTATAATCAAAATTCTGGATCAACATATAACTCTAATTTAAAAACCAAAAATATATTTGACCTGCTTTTTTTCTTTTCTTTTCATAACAGGTTCAATTGATTGAATTAAACATAATCAACATGCTTATGTTAAAAAGAAGTGTGGATGTGAATGATGCAAATGATGTGTGTCAGGACTGTGATATGTGGAGCGGTGTCCTATCTGCCTATCCTTTTGGGGACACTGCGTGATGGTGTGTTCATGTATGTAAATTTCTACCAGAAAATCATTGACTAACAAAAACCATTTCGTGTTGCTAATGCATCACTTTAAACCTTTTTTCTATTCATACGCTAAGGCTTGCTTTTCTACGTAAAATTATGATTTATTTGCTTTTTAAGAATCATGATGTATAAACTGTTTTTCGTGTGTGCTAACGAAATCATGCTGTATATTGTGTAACCTCAATTATTATTGTAAAATATTTCTTTGCATAAATCCAAAATCGTTTAAGATAGGATGTAATATATATGCATATACATCGTTATCATTGTTAATTCATAAGTCTGTTTTGTAAATTACTTAACTTTATGTAAATACACAGTTTTATTATTAAATTATTGAAACTAATAAGTTTAAATGAATTTCAGTGTACATTATTTATATCATAATATATTTATTTTGTGCATAAACTGTAAATTAATGTTAAATGCTCTTGGTTATGATGTAGAATAAATAACTATAATTACGATAAAAAATAAAATAGCAAGTTATAACAAAACTTATTTTTATTTTTGATTGTATGTAACAGTCATCTACCGAAATAACTCATATAATTGTTCGAAATTCGAGCATTTAGATAAATTATATAAATTCACGATAATAAGTGTAAAAAAATTAAAGCAACAATTCTCACGCATCAAAATATTTACTTATTTATATATATACGATAAATCATTTCTATCACAAACAACATTTGGGCATGTGGGCATGGATTCAACACAAATTAAAAACAAATCATTGAAATACTGTCACACAATAACAAAAAATAATTATATAATCAATATGTTAAAAAATAATTCAAATCACTTGCTGAGGGCTGCTTAATCGTTTCTAAAATAATGAAAAAATGCTTAAAAGCAGCATACAATCCTAATTCAGTTCTGAAAAGCAGACACAACATCTCACAGTTGCACTCATAACATGTAAATGGTCTGGTATTCCATATAATTTTACTACTTCTTTAAATTCTCAACCAGGCAAACTCACTTGCACTGTACATAGAGGACTTACAGTATTTGCTTGTTTTTTTTTCCTAAAAGTTTATAAATATACCAGTGTGATAGAGAGTACCCGACAAACATTAACCAGCGATTCTTGAGTACTTAGTCCCAGCGAGTCAAATTGACAGATTGAGATAATTTGTGCATATTGCTCTCCATGTAGAAACACAAACATATAGAAGCTCAGTTTAGACAGAGAGTTTGGCAGAAGCAGATGAAGGTCACTGATGCGCTAGGATTAAGTTTCACCTATGTCCGAAATGTCCTTGGCTCTCCATGCAGCTCAAGACCGTGAAGAGTCAGGGAGTATTGTCCACCAGGGAAATTAGAGTGGAGTTCACGATCCTCAGCAATAAGGAAACGAGTTAGTCTAACAGGCTTTAGAATCGCTAATTTAGAAGAAACGCGGGCGGCGTTTTGTCCATACAAACGAATTCCCCTATTACCTATATAGATTTTGACACTAGTGCAAATATTTTTTTACGTTATTTAGATATCAAACATTGAGATTTTTCCACGTTTTGCTTATTTTGATAAGTTACTTCTTATTGGAGTTAGGACCCTTCAAAAATCCTTAAAATTGCTAATTTTGAACGCCATCAACGGACGCCCAGTATTCAAATTTGGTAGTATATTTTTAAAAAAAGAAAACGTACGAATATAGAATATTTTCTTCTAATACAGTTGGTGAAAAAATCTTTAAAATCAGTTCAGTTTTGGAGAAGAAATCAGGGGAAACAAAACCTTGATTTTGACGATTTTATTTGGGTGTAATCTGCCTGAGGTGCAGACGTCCCCTTCTTTCAGAATTCGGAGGGTAACTGAGACCATGACGACAACAGTTTTGTAATATATAACACCCTTTATCAAAATTTCACAGCGCCGCGTTTCCTCGTGCAGTCTGTCGGGTGCGTCTTATTACACAGTGTATAAATATCTTATTTTCCATTAATGTTTTTCTTCTTTCAAAGTCCGACAGTTCATCCTTGTTTTGTGTTGTGGTTCAGCCAACACGTGTCACAGATCTGACCGTGTTCCGCCTACTAATCTAATAATTTTATGCTTTTATAATCTCGAACGGCAGACCGTTTGAACCCCAGAAGTTTCGCCTGTAGCGCGACTCCACACCATAGATCTGATAATCGAGAGAAAACATACTACTAGTGACTTTATATGTAAGTAATCTGCAAACGCTTGCTTCTTTGGCCAGCTTTGGTATCTTTTTTCCATGTCGCATTCGCAGTTCATTAGAAATCATGTTGTGCATATTTTAAAACATAAAAATCGTTTTGCACATAATTTAGAACATAAAAAAATCATATTTTACGTAGTGTTGAATATAAAAAATCAAGTTGCGCATATTGTATTATTTTTTATTCTTTCGTAGAACATCAAAAATCATATTTTACATAGTGTAGAGCAACAAAAATCATATTTAATAGGTATAACGTAGAACATAGGAAATCATGTTGTACATAGTGTAGAACATAAAAAATCATGTTGCGCACATTGTAGAATACATGAAATAAAGATTTTATGCATTTCGTTGAACATCATAAATCATGTTGCATAATATTAGGTCCTTACATATGAAATTGGCGTTTTGCCGTACTGGCTACTTTGATCTCAAACATCTTCTCTTTGGTTAGGAATTCCAAATTCAAATTTATACAGCTATTTACTCATGTATTTGTGTGTTCGAAAATTATAATTCATTTGTTTTTTCCTTAATTGTTTTTTTTTCTTGGTGTCACTTAGTTTACAAAATGGAAAGCTTGAAATATCGCGCTATTCACGAGTACGAGTTCCACAGTGGCAATAGTGTTGCAGAAACGGCTCGAAGGATTAATGATGTGTATGGCGACGGTGCCGCAAAAGAAAACACAGTGCGTTTTTGGTTCCAACGTTTTCGTCTTGGAAATTTCGACCTGCAGAACAAGCCCCGTGGACGGCCGGAGACCAAAGTTGATAATGAAGAATTGAAGGCTATTGTGGAAGCGGATCCATCGTAAACCATGTCCGAGTTAGCTGCAGGCTGCGGTGTTAGTGATAAAACTGTTTTAATCCATTCAAAGCAAATTGGGAAGGTGAAAAAGCTTGAAAGGTGGGTACCTCGCGAATTGAGTGAAGCAAATCAACAAACGCGCGTTGACTGCTGCGTTGCATTACTCAACCGGCACAATAATGAAGGGATTTTAAATCGAATCATTACCTGTGATGAAAAGTGGATCCTGTACGATAATCGAAAGCGCTCATCGCAATGGCTGAATCCTGCCGAACCAGCCAAACTATGCCTTAAGCGAAAATTGACTCCAAGTTTTCCATTTTGTAAACTAAGTGACGCAAAGAAAAAAAACAATTAAGGAAACAACAAATGAATTGTAATTTTCGAAACACAAATACATGAGTAAATAGCTGTATAAATTTGAATTTGGAATTCTTAACCAAAGGGAAGATATTTGAGATCAAAGTTGCCAGTACGGCAAAACGCCAAATTCATATGTAACGACCTAATATAAGAAATCATTTTGTGCATATTGTCCATCAAAAATCTTACTGTAGATGTCTTGTATATTAGGTGTGCATATTGTAGACATAATTTTGAACATAATAAATCATGCTTTACATATCGTGGACCTAAAGAACATTTTTTGCGTAGTGTAAAATATAAGAAACCACGTTGCACATATTGTAAAGTGAAATAAATCATTTTGTACAGATTGTTGATTTTAAGACACCGTGTTTTAAGTATTAGAGAACATTAGAAATCACGCTGTACATATTTTAAAACATTTTAAATCGTATCGTACATATTTTAGAACATATTGCATCATGTCGTACATGTCTAAGAACATCAGAAATCATGTTGCACACATTGTAGAACATATTACATCGTATCGTACATATTTTAGATCATATTACATCATGTCGTACATGTTTAAGAACATCAGAAATCATGTTGCACACATTGTAAAACATATTACATCGTATCGTACATATTTTAGATCATATTACATCATGTCGTACATGTTTAAGAACATCAGAAATCATGTTGCACACATTGTAGAACATTCAAAACCTTACATGGAGTGTGTGAAATTGGTTTCACTAGTATAATAGAACTATCTACATTTTGTGTACAATCTACTGTATAATCTCTTCTGTATTTAATTTATTCATTCTCTATATTGTGTTCTGTAAAACCGTTTCTTCATTCAATTTACATAATAATCACTGTAGTTATCTTTCAACTAAATCTTTCGGATTATTATTTTTTTTTTCTCCTTCACTTATGTTTTTTTACGCGTTTCGAAAGTTCACAAAAATTTACAACTACATATTAGTAAATTCACTTACTTAAATAAAATTTTAGGTACGTATCGACGGCTTAAAGCTAAGATATTGCAGGTATATTAAATTACTTCGAGATGAATGATTTGATTTTAACCCTTTGGTATAGTGTGAGTTATAGGTGTCATATTTTAATACAAATGATTTTGGGCTCTTCTTAGCAGAGTCTAGTACATTACTCCAAAAGTGGAGATACAATGTTTCAGCTTTAAGTCATCAATATGTAAACTGGAACTGTTCATAAGTCAAAAAATACAAAATGGCGCTGAATTTCGATTTCTGAAGACGTTAAAAGTGACGGCAGTTCAAGCAACTTAAAAACGTTAAACTAACTATCACGCCATTTCTTGACGTGACCGGATTGAAGTCTTTCTAAGGCGTCCCCAACTCCTTCTATCTTCACAATTTTCTCTTTTCCCAATACTATTTTCTTCTTTAATTCATTCTACATTTCCAAACAATCGAAGAGTCCCTTTCTTAATATTGCTGTTTACACTTACTATCTTACATCAATCAGCCTTGCATTCTTTCCGGATCTCCACATTTATAATGCGTTCATACATGATCTAATCACACATACGCCTCAGGGATCTCATCTTCACAAAATTCAATAAAACTTCCAAAAATTCACGTATAATACATTTATTTCAGAGTTTATTATAATAATATGTAAGTTGAGTTTTTTGGAAAAAAGCGATTTTCAAAAACTGTTCAGTTTTAAATAAATTTAATTTTTAAAAGAAATCATTAAATTAAATTTATTATTTTTCGTTTTCTAATTTATATATGTACTTAACCGATTTTAACATTTTTTAAACTCATCATGTGTTAAAAAATTGTTATGTTTATAAAAATTTCAAAATTAATTTCATTATTCTGTGTTCAATGCTTGTTTTTTCATGTAAAATAAAAACAAAAACCTAACTATAAACGGCATCCGGAAACTCGTGGTATAAACGGGAAGCTTGTAAATCGACATCACATAGAGAACCTTTTTTATTAAACTCAAAAATCCATTTTTTTTTTTAAAATGAAACGGCTAAAAAAAAATCTAATTTCGAACTTGATTCAGTCAAAAACAAAAGCTCTAATAAAAAATAAGTTATACCACAAAATCGACTCCAAATGTGATGTAGATTGACCAGTTTTCCGCTTGTACTACGATTTTCTGAACTCCCTTTACCTACATCGCACATCACATTGAAAAGGGTTGTAAGTCAAAATTTTCTGTTTTATAAAATTTTATTTTTATCGTTGAATTTTAAGTTATTGTTATTATCTATGCCCCATGAACATCGTCTTTAATTTAGATCACTCTACCTCCACTAGATGTCGCTAGTGTCTCTTTTCGACGGGACCGCTTGTTTACGACCCTTTTCTATGGGATGTGCGATATGTAAATGTTAGAAAAAAGTGTTACATCTTAGGCTGAAAGTTGCGGAGCTTAATTCAAGATAAAGTAAAAAAAATTAAGTACTTATTCTATTAAAAGTTTTTATTATAGGCAAAGGATTTTTTTTAGTCATGGTACAGTTCTGCACAGCAATTCAAAAATACATGTCATTTATCTTCATGGATGTCCTCAGAGATTTTTTTTTAATTATTGTATTTCTAAAACATGACAGAAAACAACTGTGCTTTGTGAGCAATTGTAACGTTCTCGTGGAGTGTGAACTTGCATAAATTTCTTGTGAAATTCAATCTTATAACTTAGAGAAATGTTTAAGAATATATATTTCTAAAGCACGACAGAAAACCACTGCGCTTTTTGTGCATTTATAACATTGTCGTCGAGTATGAACTTGCATTGCTTTGTAACGCAATCGTATATATAGCTCTCTCAATTGTGCACAATGCATTGACAACAGTAAGTAGCTGATTGGTTCGAAGCGTTGGGTTCCCATTCAGATAACGCTGGTTCTATGCTCTGCCAGCTAAGTTCTCCATAATCGCACAAGCAACATATTCCCATCACAATTATTATTGTCGTAGGAATTCAAATATTATTGTCAAATTATTCATATGTTTCTAATTTTCTATTATTTAATAATTCAAAACTGAAATTTCCTCTGAAATCATAAGATTTATAAACAGGTACTTAAATACCTACCAACTTAATTATGAATAAATAAAGAATTGCACAATTTGTCCAAAGAAATGTCGCTATGTCAATGACAATTCTTTTTCTCAAACTTTTTTTAGTCAGGTAGGTACCAGAATATTGAAGAGTTCAGTCAAAGTTATAAATAAAGCTTGGTTGATAAAAATGGCTGCAGCGGATTTTATAACCTGGAAACGGAATGTACAAACGAATTTACAGAAAGACGAATTTCCAAACTGTCTTCGCTCAGTCAATAATTTTATTATTGTTTTTTGACTAAAAATTTTTAAAAATTTTTATGTTTGACTAAAAAATTACCTTTGCACAAATATAATGAAACACTTTTATTTATTGAATAGCAAAACAACTTCAGCAGCAATAAACATAGTTATATAAATAAATAAAGGAGAATGTATAGAACTTGGGCCCATTTATTAATAATATTTAGTCAATAGTAAGGACACTCTTAGTAGAGAAACTTTAGTTTTTTTTTTTTTTTTTTACATGAGCTCCACACGGGAGGCCCTGAGGAAAATAATTTCCCTCAGGGCCTATGTCATCTTTGGGGATGCTGTGTGGAGGGTATTTAAGGAAAGGGAGGAGAGGAGAGTTCTGGGAAGGAAAAGGGTTCAAGGGGTGGGTAGGAATCTGGGGTTCAGTGTGTCTTGGTCATCCGCCTCCAAGACCTAGACAAACCTCACCCCATGAACCCGGGCACCCCTGCTAAATCACCAAACGTAGCGAACCACTTGGGGTGACCTATGGCAGAGGTGTTGGTTATCCAATAAAGGTTCCCGGGGCGGCGGTACCCATTCCCGCCTCCCAAATTGAGTTGCGCAGACAGTTGTGTTACAACTGTTGTGGGTATAAAAATCCATTGCGGTTAGGGTTGCCATACGTCCGGAATTTTCCGGACAAGTCCGGAAATATAGGTCTTCGTCCGGAATGCGGGGGGAATCCTAAACAGTCCGGAATTTCTACAATTAAGTGGAGATTGATATAAAAAATTAAATAAACCAAATTATTTTTATTACAAATCAAGGTAAAAACATCACTTCTGATATTTAATGCTCCCAGAAATATTGTTCAACACTTCCGAATCTTTAATAATAGTGTTGTAGAACATTTCGCAAGTCATATTTTTTAAAATTATACTGTGTTAAGAGAATCGACTTGATAGACTCTATAGAAAGCCTGTTCCTTTCTTTTGACCATTGGGATCCCATTAAGGAAAATACCCTTTCAACATTGGCATTTTGTGCTTGCATCGCAAATATATAAGAGCATATCTTTGTTAATTCCGTAACTTTCGAAAGTCCGGAATTTTTATCAAATGTCAGGAATTTTCTCCGTGATTTTGATTTTTTGATCTGGCAACCCTAATTGCGATATATGCAGCTATGCACACGGAATGCTATGTAAAGGAGGAAAGGAAGGCTAAGAAGTTCTGGGAGGGAAAAGAGTATAAGTCGTTAGGAATGTGAGGTCAGTGTGTCCAGGAGTGATGGACATATAAATCCATCCCTCCAACTGCGATGCAAGGTGATGGGTTGAGAGTATGGCTGGAGAGGTCTAAAGGCCTCCCTCAAACACTGTCATTCCGGCCTGCCACGCAGCAGGTGGATAGGCGCATCTGCCGCCAAGACCTACGTAAGACAGGGTTCACTGAACTAGGTCGATTGGACATACTTTGGCGGCCCGCTCATATCCATATTATTTGAACGCCTAAAAGTGGTGCTACATTTTTTAATCGATTAGTATGAATATAACATGTTTTATATTTACATAATTCTAGCTGGTACCCGGCATGCGTTACTATGCCATTTAACAGTGGCGGTTCTTCACAGGGGGACAATGGGGACAGTCCCCACCAGTTACACTCGATACCTACTAAAGGAAATAACAGTCGATGCTTTGTTTTCACCAAAATGAATGAATTCTTTAAACATAAAAATAATTAACATTTGCAGAAATACAATACAAACAATTATTCCGGATGATTTTAATAAGACCCTACGCGTACAGCGAACAATGTACGGTGCAAAAACAGCGGATCTATTTCTCAGTGCGCAGAATTAACTGCGCACTTGGGGGACGATTCGAACTATCCCCATACTTTCCTTGCGTTGTTTTGTCGATCGAATGCAACTGCGCATGCGCACTCGTATGTGGATTCAAATGTCATGGGGACAATTCCTTGGATCCCCACTGAACCATTTGTTTGCGCAGTTACGGGCGGGAATCGCTCGCGTTCAAATTAGTTCGATAATAATCTTGCAAGATAAAGCTTTATTTTTACTGTACTATATTGTAAATTGGCATATATCGTTTGACATTTTACGTTTAGTTATCTGATTAGCATGATTAGACTATCAAAAATTTTTTTTGATAAATTTTATATTATATTCTACGGGTGATGAGGTTACGGTACACGGTACGTAAAAAATGTCGGTCCCCACCACTAAAGAAATGCTCGAGCCGCCACTGCCATTTAATAAAGAAATTATTTCTCCCTGCGTGTCCCTTCCCATTCGTCCCGTTCCCCTTCCGCCTCCCCTTCCTCTCCCGCGTCCCCTCTCGCGTTCTCACTCACTCCGCCTCCGCCACCTTTCCCCTCACACACCACTCTCCCCCTTCCCCGTACCGCGAACCCTCCTCCCGAGTTCCCTCCCCCCTCTCCGTTTCCCCTCCCCAGAACCCCCCACCCAAGTTCCCCTCCCTCCTCCCACATTCCATACATTCATTCCCGGTACATTCAGTTTTCAAACAGCTCGCGTGCCACCTATTGCAATTCTTTTATACATATTTCGTAATACCAGAGCTCACCAGCAGTTTTACACAAACCTTGTCCTGATAATAACGAACACAACAAAAAAATAATTATCCAATTTGGTGCAGTTGTTGGGAAGTTACAACGATTACATTTCGGTGATTCATTTTTATTTATATAGATCATCATATATTTTTTAAATTCACTAACATTCTGTGGATAAATTTCTTCTTTTGAAATACAATAATGATCCTGACATTAATATTTTTTTTAAGATTCATAATCAGCTTCACAACTCTTACAATTATAATAACCAGTAATTTCTCATGTGTCTGCGCTAGTTTTGTATAAATATCACAATATTAATTTTCAAACCGTGCTTTCAAGGCAGTGTAACTCCAAACGGACATAAACTAACCAGGGATGAACCGTAATGGTAACTTACTCTTCTGTTTAAAAATATCACACATAAAAATCGTCTTATATACCTACAAATATGTATTACCTTTGTTATTTCTATTGAGGGATGGGCCCAAAACTTTCCATTCTTCTTGATTTATTTTTCTCATCATAATATTGTGTCATAAGTAATCCTTTTTCACATCCAAGTTATCACGGGGTAAAATTTTCTTGAGTGTTCAAAAGGGTTCGCGACGGTGACAGCACTCAGGCCGGGGTCATGTGGAGGAGGAAATCTTACGACGCCATGAGCAGAGAGGGAGAGGAGGCCAGCCAAGGTGTCAAAAAAGTTGTCAGCTCGAGTTCCCCGTCTCAGCAAGCCGTTAAACCGGGTCCCACATCTCAGCAAGCTGTCAAACAAGGTTCTACATCTCAGCAACCCGCAAAACATGTTTCTACATCGCAACAAACTGTCAAACCAAGTAACACATTTCAACAAGCTGTCAAATATGGTTCCATACCTCAACAAGCTGACAAACAAGGTTCTACACCTCAACAAGCTGTCAAACAAGGTTCTCCATTTCAACAAGCTAACAAAACAGGTCTACCTTGTCAACAAGCTGTCAAACAAGGTTCTGACGGTCAGCAAGCTGTTAAACAGGGTTCTGATTGTCAGCAAGCTGTTAAACAGGGGTCTGATTGTCAGCAAGTTGTTAAACAGAGTCCTTATTTTCGGCAAGCTGTCAAACAAGATCCTGATTTGCAAGCTGTCAAACAGGGTTTCATTAATCAGCAAGCTGTCAAGCAAGGTTCTGAATGTCAGCAAAATGTCAAACAACAAACTACAGAAGTCAAACCACACCCCACAGAAGACAAACAATATCCTAGTGACAGCAAAACACCTCAGATAGAAACAAAACCACTGCCACCAAAGAATAGATGGCTAAGTGGAAACCTTGCAAAAGTAGAGCCTAAACAAAAATTTGCATTTCCGAAACAAAATGATAAAGATGTTGCCAACGTTAATAATGTAGCTGGTAAATGGCAAAATAAAGTCGATGAATGTCAACAAAAATCTGATGCGAGTCAAATAAAACCTGTTTGTCAACTAAAACCAAACATCTGGCAAAGACGTTTAGATGAAAGTCAAACAAAAGCTAAAACAGTCGATCTTGTAAACAAATCCCCTATTTCCAATCTTGAAAATGTTAGTATTGATGAAAATAAGGAAGTTGAAAGTAAGAGCGGTTCAATGAATGATTTCTGGAGTAAGATGGGAAGGAAAAAAGTCACAAAAATCCCTAAAAGGGTCCTCAGTCCTCTCAGAGAGCCAGTGGATCTACCACAGGTAACAGTCCCAGTTAGAGTCAGACAGTTCAGTGACAGGCGCAAGAAATTGTAAAGCATAACCAAATTTTGTCATTATCGTGATGGATTTTTGGGGTTTTATGCCATTTTGGACAGCCTTACAGTGTCCATCATCGGAGCGTCATCATCTGCCCTGATGATGGACACTTTAAGGCTGTTCGAAACGTTGGCTAAACGAAGAGAAAACACAACACGGCACAATATCCCGAATTACACCACAATATATTTGTTCATGAAAATTTCAAATCATAGTCGAAGCTGTATTTAAAACACGTTGATAGCGCCATTTTTAATTTTTTAAATTTGAACGATCCACTTTAACCACTGATTCTCGACCTGTTTAACTTTTGGTCAAATTATGAACATTGGAAGTTATCCACCACTTACCCGCCGTGGTATAAGTAACTCCTTAAGGCTCTCGCAAGGTTATAATTTTTTCATTAAATGAAGCTACATTTGTTTATTTTTTTAATCAGACTTCTAGTGTCCCTGCATACGTTGTTAGTAAGCAGTATGCAAGTGTTTAACAGGAAAAACCAAATGCAAAAAAAAAATAGGTTAGTCAAATTATGAACAGCTGTCAAGCGTAAGGATGGTGATGTTATGCTTTTGTTACATGCTTATTCTCGGCTTATTTCAACTTTTGATCAAATTACGATCAGCTGTCAAGCATAAGAATGGTGTCATTATGCTTTTGTTACACGCTGATACTCGACTCGTTTCAGGTTTTGATCCAAATATAACCAGCTGTCAAGCGAAAGGATTATGCTGTTATTACTAATTTTCAGCTCGTTTTAGCTTTAAATCAAATTATGATCAAATTTGTGTTCAAAAGCTGAAACGGCCGCAGAATCAGAGTTTCACGGGCATCGTTCAAATGTCAACATAACAAAATGGCGCAGATCAAGATAAAACATGGGTACCAACCTAACTTATTGAAATGTTACAGTTAAATATGTTTATAATAATTTATATCCTTAACAATACAACCTTAAATTGTTTTAATTCTGACGGTATTCGCTGTGGAATTATATCACGACCAATGCTACTTGAATTATCAACTCTTGTGTATTTTAAATACAATAGAAACAAATCAAAATATAATATAATTTTATTTTAAATTGCGGTTAACCTTACCATTACAACACAATATGTAGGTACCTACCTACCTACATATTTTATGATTACAATAAGTAATTTCAAATTACCATGCCCATAGCTTTTGTAAACCACTTTTACACAAATACTAAATGAAAACATTAAAATCTTGCCCTTAACAATATAATAAAATATACATTACACACTTACTTACAAGGAACAGAACAAATTCAACATAAAATAACACATACTTACCTGTGTATTTATTACCTATATTTCGTAAGTTACTTGCATACATGTATTATAAAAATCAACAGAAATATATTGATTGTTCGAAATATATTGAATATGCAGTTATATATAAAAGTGTACCCTCTATCTGGTACAATACTCAGATTACTCATAAACACCACCAACATCTATTATAATTCACAAAATCTTGAAGTGAATTAAACAAAATGCTGATATTTCAAAATGTCATACTAATGTACTGGATCGTTATGCTTCCCGGTGTTATTTTATAGCATTTTTAATGCATAAATCACATACACATGTAAATTATATTCAATTTATGGTGAGCATTTGAATATTGCTTTCCATATTATCTCTAAACTTAGTATTTTGAGATGTCTGAGTAATCAACTAAACGATTGATATTATGTACCAACGCACCATTTATTTATGTAACACACATTTAAAACAGTCATTAGAATGTAATGTTTGTAAAACTGTTTGTTTTAAATAGGTACCTACCTATCTGCATTATGTATTAAGTATAAGATTTAATATTAAAACATTTAGAGCTAAAGCCTCGGTTACATTGAGCGAGTTTACAAGCTACTAGCCGGTGGGTAAGTTAAGTAGAGATTGTCCTGATGACACACAAAACTGTCTACTTGCTCAGTAGCGACAGTAACAGCTAAAATAATGACTCTAGCGTGAACCAATTCGGTCGACATTTTGTAAAAAACTTGAGGTTTGTAGAAAACGCGCCACACGCTAGCCAGTTGCGAGAATAACGGCACCGCGCAAACTAATTCTGACAATTACGAAATCAGCTGTTGGTAGGCCGCCATCTTGAGCGTGTAGCGTGTAAAGTTGACCTTTCAACTTTTTTCATAGATTGTCAACAATCTGCTAGTTAGATAGTAATAAGATTACACTGAGCGACTTTACTAGCAGATAGTGAATTTCCCAGATAGTAGCTTGTAAACTCGCTCAATGTCATCGAGGCAAGAAATTACACTAGGTATTGTATTATTGCTTTTAACAGTAATTATCAAATATTTACTATCTAGTCAAAAACTCATTATTGCATATGAAATTGTATAGTTTTGTTGTTATGTTTAACTGTTATGAACTGATCTACATAGGTATATTTGTAAATTTACGTAATTTAAAATGGTTGAAATGTTTTGAAGAATAATTTAAACTAAATACTATTGTTTTGATTCATGTTTTCCTGAAAATGATTGTTATAACTTTAATACTTACTAGAAATACTTAAATTGAATTCTATGCCCTTCATAGATTTAAACAATACAAGCTTTTAGTAATTATTTTTGTAAGTACATAATAGTATTTTAATTAATAATATTCATTATTGTTAAATTTCTTTACGCTTGTGAACCCCGCTAACATGCTTGATAGAAATATCAACTCATTGTTCTTTATTGTTTTTTTTAGTATTTTCTGCTTCAATTTAGGCAGATAGGTACAGGTTCATAGGTTTATCTTTTGTAGAGTTTTATCAATATGTGCATTCATTATTCTTACGTAAAACAATTGCATTATAAATCATGTTATTTTAAGGTAAAACGTTAAAAAACCTGTGTTATTTTGAGTTTACGCTATCACACTTCTGTTTGCAATCAATATCCTATGTTTGTTTGAGGTTATGCAATGAAAATCTTATGTTATTTTGAGGTAAATCAATTATTAGTCCACTGTTACATATTACAGAATGAAAAATCTATGTTTTTGAGGTTAAGCAATCAAAAACCTGTGTTTATTTGAGGTTAAACAATCAAAAACCTGTGTTTATTTGAGGTTAAGCATAGAAAAATTTGTGTTTATTTGAGGTTAATCAATCAAAAACCTGTATTTATCTGAGGTTAAGCAATCAAAACCTGTGTTTATTCGAAGTCAAATCATCAAAAACCTGATTTTGTTTATAAGTAATATGAAATTAGGTATCTATTCAAAAACCTATTTCCTTTGAGGTAATGCAAATAAAACCCATATTAACTTTACTAAAAATTGAATGCAAAATAAAACCTATATAAATTTGAGGTTAGGCTATGATTATTTGAGTTTACGCAAAGACTTGACGTCTGTTATGATGAAAAAAAAACAATGTTTCTTTGAGGTCATGCATTAAAAAACTACTGTACTAAGAATTATAAAATTAATTCCCTAATTCAAATGCCTTTGTACATAATAAATTTATATTTATTAGAGATTACGTCTCAAAATTGGTTATAAATTGGAAGTATGTGGAATATAAACCTATGAAATTATTATTCTATGTTAAATTGAGATTATTGAGTAACACCTATCATAATATTATAGCTGTTATTTTTATATATGATAATGATAATGCAGTAAATGTGTTTATTGTAACTCCACAATTAAATCTATGTATTTTGAGGTTACACATTCAAAAACCTATGTTTATTGAGGTTATGCAATTAAAAACTATGTATTTTTGAGGTTAGCTTTTTAAAAGAGTGAGATGACTATATAAAACGCATCACATTTTCTATTGTAAAGAATGAGACAGCTATATAATCTGTATTTTTTGCTTGTGATAAAAATAACTTCTTTGACTGTTGCATTACATTTAATTTTTTATACCAAAGATGTTTTTTTACACCATGTCCTTCATTTTAAATAAACCAATTTTGAAAAATATCCAATTGCTTTTTAATTCCCAAATTATTGAATTTGTTATTAAAGTTATAACTAAGACTGAACGGACAATCTCCAAAAGGATGTCAGAACACTTCCGGGCATGTAAACCTGGCCACCCTGACAAATCAGCAATTGCCAAGCACTTAATTGAAACCGGCCATAACTTTAGAATTGTTCCTGAAGTCTTGGGAAGACCCAAAACCCATAGAGCATGCCTAATTGCAGAGGAAATTGAAATGGTCAAAAATCCCACTAATAAATAAAGGTGACATGGCTAAGCTCAATAGTTCTTGGCATCCGGAAATTGACAGCTACATCAAAACTAAACGTAGAAAATCATTTAAATTATAATTATTAGGATTATATTAGGATTGAAGCTAGGAACACCGTATCGCACCTACATAAATCAGCAAACACTTCACTATAATCTTCGATTACTCATCTGCCCTGATGATGGACACTGTAATGCTGTCCAAAACATTGGATGAAGAAGGAGGTAGCGCAACATGTCATAATACCCCAAAAATAGATCACGACAACTGTTTGGTTTTGGTTTTTTATGACAGAAGATCTTCAATAAAGACGCAATACAGGGTGCAGTAGGGAAACTTGCTAATTTGAATTGGACGCCGACGAGCGAGGCGTGGTCAGAAAGGGGTGGAGAGGGTCTCATTAAAAAAAATTATTTGGACTAAAAAAAAAGTTTGTCTCCGATGACATATTTATTTTTCAACTGAAAACATAAAAAATCAGTAGGTATTGGACACTTAGGGGCGGGCGAGGGGTTGGGCGGTTACTCGGCTGAGTGACCAGTGACGACATGTGGAGGAATTTTTTTTTGTTTTACACGTAGGCAATGAAGAAATGTTTGCTTAAAAAAAAACAAAGAATTTTTTTTTAATTTTCTTATTTCCGGCAATTTCATCTCAATGATGGTTTTCCAAGCCGCATCCTTTTTGACGACATTGCGACATTCTTTGTTAGTCGTATCCTATAAACACTAAAATTGGCAAACAGCTTCAATAAACACCTCCATCTCGACAAAAACATAGCGAGGCAACTGAATAGGCTACAGTTCTTGAGCGGAGTCCGCTAGAAACTAGTCGGTGATGGTGTGCGCGAGCGGTCTCTTTCGGACCTATTTTAACAAGTTCGGTCCGCTCCGCTTACCTCGTTCTTGATGGAAGCACTTGTATGCAGTTAACGTGTGCAAGTCGAGCGGAGATCGTACAGAGTCCGCTCCGCTCGCATTAGCGGTGCGGACTCGTTCAACCCTATTTAACTCGTTTAGTCCGCTTCGCTCGCATCGTTCTTGATGGAAGCACTTGTATGCAGTTAACGTTTGCTAGTCGAGCGGATTCCTTACTGAGGGCGGGCTTTAGTCCACAGTTACAAAAGAGTTTTTTTATCTCAATGAAAACGTTGCTCCTAGATAACTCAGTCCAAATTAATACTCCAGGAGAAGATTGATGGAAGATCTACTAGAAGAAGATGCAGTACTTCTTGGCTGTTCCGCAGAGTTGGTCCGGGCCGCATAAGATACAGAATCACCCTTCAGAAGAAGCAATAGAAAAGTTAATGTAACTAGAAAAAATTATTACCGTACCACCAGAAGTACATTGATATGTTAGAGCAAATCCAGAAGAAATTCCTCAGGTATGTTTATATGCGGAAGCATGGAACCTATCCAAGGTTCATGCACCATATTGACTTACTTGAGGAAACTGATTCTGTGAGTCTAGAAACTAGACGGAAAGCAAGTCTTGCTATTCTGTCTTTCAAAATTTGGAACAATTTCATCGATAGCCCATTTCTCTTGTATGCTATATATGTACCAGACCACTACAGCCGAAGTCGACATCATGACTTATTTAAAGTACCGAACGGCAGAACAGACGTCTTGGCAAAGCATGGCATGACGAGGGGAGTGGTGCTGTTAAATGAAATTGCAAACCATTTGGATGTAAGTGACTGTTCTTTATATGCCTTAAAAATATTATTGAAGAGTCACTTGCCTAAATGCTGATAGGGCAACTAATTTGTGCTGTAATTGGAATTATTCTGTTGTACTATAATAATAAAAATAAATAAAAAATAAAAAATTCAAATTTCCAAATTCATTTTTAGAAAATGAATTTTATAAAATATATTATGATAAAACTGTACTAACAGACAGAACAATTAGTCATAATAGACCTGATATGGTTTTACATGACAAAATTAAAAAAATAACTTATATCATTGATGTAGCTATTCCAAATTCTTGTAATATTCAAAAAACTGTTTCCGAAAAAATAAGAAAATACACAGATTTAGGAAATGAGATTAAAAGAATTTGGCATTCTCAGACTATAAAAATATTACCATTTGTTATTTCGGCTACTGGCATTATACCTAGGTCTCTCATTCAAAATTTAGACATATTAGATTTGTCAAAGAATTTATATATAATAATGCAAAAATCAGTCATTTTAAATACGTGTAGGATTACGAAAGATTTTTTAAATATTTATATTGAGGGATCAGTAGGGTTTATAGGTTCAATTAGGAATTCCACAGAGCCGAACCCTCTGATACGAAAATATCTGGAGTCGGTGAATTATTTTCCCATTTGGTCTCTGGTAGGTTGACATGTTGTTCTTGTATTGTTTTGTATTTATAATACTTATATAGTGCAATTGCGTAGCGTGGATTCACTAGATGATCATTTGGGAAGTGTGTGAAAGGGTTTAGTTTTTCCTGTGGGGAAAATTTAACCCGAACATTTAAATCTGGTGCGTAAATAAAATAAATTCTAAAACAAAGTCATAATCCGCATCAAGTATTTGATGATCTTCCTTGGCATCGATGAAAACATGGAATAAATAAATAGTTCAACATTGTTGGAACAATTAAACATAATTTATTAATCACAAAATAATATAATAATATATTATACAGTATGTAGACCTATTGAACCTTATTTAGTAAAACTACATGTTAAAATCCTTTTCTAAAAAGCATTGAACTTTTTTTATTTTGTCCGGCGAAAAGTGTTAAAATTTTTCTTGAAATTTAGAGATATAATAAACAAACAAAAAAATTTCAAGAACTGAGAAATTTGTGTAAAGAAAAATAAATTAAAATGAGTCTGTGTAAATCTACTTTTTAGTTGAACTGTACTTATAAAATATAAAGTATTGACTATTTCATGAGACATAATACTACACTTTGTTTATATTACATATTAAAATAAAATTATTTACATAAATGAAATTTAAACATTGATATAAAATGTGCAAGAGAGGTACTCAAAAAAATATATTAAGCATCGGTTTTGAATTATGCGATAACGCAGAATGATATTTGTTAAGAATTGACAAGAAAGTAATTTAAAAAAAATAAAAATAAATGTACTACAATTGACCGGTCACAGTTCCAACCAAAGTTGTATGATCAGGCTAATTTGTTTGCTTTTGGGAACAATTCATATAGGTCTCATAGAAATCGTTGTGGCTCCCTTACTATCATGGTTAGAAATATGATCTTAATTGTGTTTGAAAGAGAAAAAAAATCAGAGTGTGCAATTCACATGTGGAAGAACTGAAACCTTCAGAAAACTAAAGTAGATAAGAGTGGGGAGGTTTCGAAGCACCGCACAAAGAGGAGACCAATTATACTATCTCATTCTCTCGCAGGCCATATTCTATAGACGTATGTTGTCACTTTTTAGTGTTGCTATTTTTTGTTTCATCGAGTTTCTAATCACAACGGTGTAAAAGAAGTTTTCACTTCAAAATCATTAAAGTAGACAAGAGTGGGGAGGCTACGAAGCACCGCACAGAGAGGAGACCGATTATACTATCTCATTCTCTCGCAGGCTAAATCTTGTAGACGTTATGTTGTCACTTTTTAGTGTTGCTATTTTTCGTTTCATTGAGTTTCTAATTACAACTGTTCTAAAGAAGTTTTCACTTCAAAATCCACGCTTTATATTCAAATCTAAAAATTAACCACCAAATAATTTAAATGTACATCTTTATGATTTTTTATTAATAATTTTCACATGATATGTGATGAAATTAATAACATTTATAATATATTTGTCTAATAAAATATGCGTATTATTTTTTTTCATTATTAGTAATTTTAGTAAACGTAAAAAAAAAAAACTTTTTTTTGGTTGCATTAAAAAATTTTATATTTCAAAATTTATTTGTTCAGTTTAAAAGCGGAAATATTCTGAGGGGTTAAGAGAGTTTAGAGTTTTAAAATAACACTAGCTGACCCGGTGAACTTCGTACTACCCCATAATCAATAACTGTTATTTTAATTAACTTATTAGCTGAATTAAATTCAATTTTTTTATTAAGTTAAAAGTTATATAATGAAGCAATTATCGATGCCCAACTGTCCGTGTTTAGTTTTTGTCAGTATCAGAGATGGCGTTGTGTACGGATTTATATTTTTTGTGATTTTCATACTATTCAACTTACTTACGGGAATTGCGTTTCATTTTCTTTATACGTATGAGGTATATTTATTATTATTATTGTATTTTTCATTTTGAGGGGTGCAGACGACGTTCACCATTTGTCTCATTTTCGACTGTTGATATTAATTTAGTGTGTAAGAAAGAGGGACAGCATTATCATTACATAATATAAAATGAAGTCGCTCAAAATGTATGTGCGCATAGATCTTTTAAACTGCGCAACGGATTTTCATGCGGTTTTCACCATTAGATAGAGTGGTTCAAGAGGAAGGTTTATATGTATAATACATGCTTATTATAGTACAGAAAAGCCGAGAAATTCAAATATTTAATTCAGGCAGCGGGCAGCTGGCAAGCAGATGGTGTGGATTTTATACAGGTTGGGTAATGGTGTTGTGTTTCGTTAGCAACAGAAACGTGTGGCCAGGTCTGCTAGTATTAAAATAAATAAAATACGTTTGAGAACAAAAGCAAAACAACCAGCGCATTGACATTTGACATAATTGAATTTTTTTGTAATTCACTCACTATTCAATATTATATTTATCACAATATTGCTGCAGCTCTTTCAAAAGATGAGAATTCATTCCATACAAAATGTATGAGGAAAAGAATTTTCTAAATAATTATTTTTTTCGTGAATTTTTCCGATGTTTTAATAGCTATTCTGCTATTCGGGGCAGAGACAAATCCAACAAATGAAAGATCATAAAAATCGGTCTTGAGTTATAAATGGTGTAACTAACATGACTTTGTTTTATATATTAAAATTTAAAAAAAAAACAAGCTTGTATATACCTAGCATATTTTATATCAATGTTTTTACATAATACTAAATTTAATATCCAATTATTATTTCAAACACATCAACAGAAATAGACACGAATACAAATCATACATATTTGAGTGAAAAGTATGTTTTGGAAATTATTTTTATGTCATATACAGAACACAAGCAACGTGAACATAATAATGTCACTCTATCAAAAGCGTTCAATTTAAATTTTATTAATAAATTTTAAAATCAAACTGAAATAACATTTTCTGAAAATTGACAAAGTAACAATATTAAAAAAAATTCACTTGACTTCGTAAGTTTTTAAATTATTTTGATTTTGAAAGATTTGAGTGATGAATTAATTTTTTTTTACAGTGGATTGATTCAGAATTCTTAATAAATAGTAAAACATTTTTACTTGACTTAGTAAAATTATTTATTTGTTTTTAAAAGAATTGTTGGTGCGATTTTTTCAGTTTTTTTTACAGTGGATTTATTCAGACGTAAGTTATTGGATGAAGGAATGAATAACAGTGGATGGTGACACTTGGTACTGACGATCAGCATCTTAAGGCTTCAGTTCTGGACCCTGAAATCAAAGAAAATAAAACAAAAATTAGAATAAATTTTGGACTGATTTTTAAACACTCCGACCCGCAAGCGTGTTTACACGACAATATAACAATAGCAATCAAGTACAATAAGCTTGTTTTCACGTAAACGCGTGTGTTCCCACAGAAATGGTTATAACTCTGTTATTGTTCTAGTGACAACCCTAAAACAAAAAGTAGAAGATCCATATTGAATCAAGCTTCACATTTCTATTCAAAGTTGTCCATAGAAGTACATAAAAAAGACTTATTTTGTAGAAACAGTTTTCACCCGCCAAATCGCCTAATTGTCAATTTTTTATTAAATATTCTTGTATAAAAAAGTAAAAAATGAGGTGACAAAACTGTTTATTATAGATTTATACAATAAAATAAAGTTTTTTTTTACATAATCTGTGATTTTAGTACTGTTTTCACATAAAAACATCATGTGAGTCATTTTTACAATTTTTTTATGTTTGCATACTAAATTTTAATATTTACAGATGTTAATATTTATTTATAATACAATAATTTGAAAGCTTATTTCATAACCTTTCAAAAACAGTTCTTAGTATTCAGCTACGTTCAGAAATGTTTCATTTATAGCGCTTTAATTGCGAAGTGGAAATAACACAAAGTTTTTATAAATCTGACAGTTCGTTTTTTTTTTTACAGTGAATACCGCACAAGAATCTCAACTGCTCCCGTCTGGAGCCAGTGAGACTATGGCATCCCCAATCGGGGTATGTTGTGAGGCTGAAGGTAGTGGGGAGGGGAAGGAGGTGGGGAAGAGGAAGGTTGGGAAGTACCTGGCTATTCAGATCTGGTCACTAAACACGGCTAAAGCCATTTTCAAGCAACGTTTCAATTCTGAATGGTGGTCTTGAGAGTATCTTCCACTCTGGAACGTGCCGCAAATATACTATATATTATTTTTAAATGAATAAACTGTGAAATACACAATTTAATCAAATAAAATTTATTTGCCACACCGGAATTCGATCCCGCGACCTTCGGGATGCTAGTCAAGCGCCTTACTGCTGCACTACGCCGGCCGTCTATGGATATTTATGGAACTCAAATTGTAGCATAGTGTTTTCTCTTTCTACCACTGCTTAGATCACATTTCTCGTCATGATAGTAAGGGAGACATAACGATTTTTATGAGACCTGACGAGCAGACCCCTAAAAGGATCAAATTTACTATTAACGGTAATTGGCTGTTTGACCCATAAATGTGTCAAAGTTTCTCAACCGGTTAATTGGTAAACAATATCGGCGACACCGGGAAGCGCAGTCCCACCCAGTAAAAACTGCAGATAGCAAACCTCTTATATTTCAATATCTTTGATTGTGATAGTTGTTGATGAAATTTAGCACACTCACCCATTCGCGGGCCATGATGAGGAGGGTGTTCTTGCTCAGCTTGGGGCCAATCAGTGGGTTCATCTGAGACATGTAGCAACACAGCCAGCTGAAAAATACAACAAAATATCATTTTACTCAACAAATTATAACAATGAACTTTAAATGAAGACAATATTAGCGAAACTTCAATCGAAAATATGAAAACAGAAAAATCAGAAAAAGATATGGCCACATCTAGGACTCGAATCCAGGACCTACGCATTGCCGGGGGAGCTCTACCAACTGAGCTAATGTGTCTCTATCCGATTCGGTCACGTTTAACTGTATCATACTTCAACTAAGAACTACCAACATTAGCTTAATTTTCTTAACGCATATTTTGATTGGCTGCTTTCTTTATGTATTACTAGCTGGTTCCCGGCATGCGTTGCTATGCCAATTAATAAAGAAATTGTTTCTCCCTGCGTGTCCTTTCCCATTCGTCCCGTTCCCCTTCCGCCTCCCCTTCCTCTCCCGCATCCCCTTCCCCCTCGCGTTCCCACACCACCTTCCCTCTCCCCACTCGCCCGTTTACCCCGTCCCGCGAACCCTCCTCCCGAGTTCTACTCTCCGGCATTCCATTCGTTCAGTCCCGGTACATTGAGTTTTCAAACAGCACCTATTGCAATTTTTTTATGCAAATTTTGTAATGCCGGAGCTCACCAGTAGTTTTATACAAACTTTGTCCTGACCATAACGAACACAACAAAAAAAGAATTATCCAATTTGGGGCAGTCGTTCGGAAGTTATGCGCGTACATACATTTCGGCGATTCATTTTTATTTATATATACTAGCTGGTTCCCGACATGCGTTGCTATGCCATTAAATAAATAAATTGTTTCTCCCTGCGTGTCCTTTCCCATTCGTCCCGTTCCCCTTCCGCCTCCCCCGCCCCGAAAGCCCCCCTCTCCAGTTACCTCCCCCTCACGAGTTCCCGTCTCCCCTCCCCCTCACGCATTCCATACATTCAGTTTTCAAACAGCTCGCGTACCACCTATTGCAATTTTTTTATACAAATTAGATTATGCCAGAGCTCACCGCTTCTTTTATACAAACCTTGTCCTGGCAATAACGAACACACAAAAAAAAGAATTATCTAATTTGGTGCAGTCGTTCGGAAGTTATGCGCGTACATACATTTTGGCGATTCATTTTTATTTATATAGATATTATAATTATATTATATATTATATATAGAAGATTGCAAGATTCAAACCCGAACTAAATGCTATCTAGAGAGTGTCTTGGATAATTTTATCTATTTTTATTTTTAATGTGTGACATCTGTTGACTTTTCTGCAAGTCTTCTGTCTCTTTCAAATGTGGTGAACGATATTTAGATCAATAAACAAGTAAATTTCTTGATGGAATGTAGAAATTATTAATTTTATGGGAAGATTATACTGTTATTACTCGTACTACGTCGCAACACTGCGTCGCATAAAAAAACACGAGTCCCAACTGCTCCCAACGGCCTTGAGCCAGTATGGCGTCCTCAATTGGGGTATGTTGTGAGGCTGAAGGTAAGTGTGTCAAGGGGGAGATGGGAAGAGGAAGGTGGGGAAGTACCTGGCTATTCAGATCTGGTCACCAAACACGGCTAAAGTCATTTCAAGAAACGTTTCAATTCCAAAAGGTGGTCTGACGACACAGCGATACTGAGAGTATCTTCCACTCTGTAAAGTGCCGCAAATATACTATACAAATAAAATTTAACCCCAGAATACTAAACTATAGTAAATAATACGACGGCAAAATGACGATTCCTGGAAAAAACAATGTTGGCATCGTTCCCGCTCCTCCTGCTTCACAGTACTTTTCTAACTTGTTCCGTCAGTGTGCCACGCGCTGTCATTTTAGTTGGATGTCATTTGTGAATTGACTTATAGCAAGAGTCTTTTTCTTCCTTACGCTGTCCCAACTCATTGCCTAAGTAGGCTGTTGGGGTCGGCCCTTCTCGTTCTCAGGTTGTAATTTCTTCTGTTCTGAGTATCGCCTTCATCCAGGCCGTTTCTCTGAAGAATTTTGGAGCATTGAGTCATCCAGGAGTTCTTCGGTCTTCCTCTGGATGACTGTCGATGAAGCTCCACAGACATTGCCTACTTCACTATGTGGTCTGATGGTCTCCGTCTTAAGTGTCCATACCATCTCAACTGTCGTTCCTCCAGCTTACTATTTATGTCTGTGACACCCAGGCTACCACGAATGCGTGAACTTTTGATCTTATCTTTTAGTGATACTCCTGCCGACCATCTAAGCTTTCGCATTTCTGCTGTTTCGAGTTGCTTAGAGCAGGAGTTGTACATAGTCCAGCATTCGGAGCCATACATTATTGCGGGTCTTACAATAGTCTGGTATATCTTATAGCAAGGGTGTCGTAAAATTTACCAAAGTTTAGTATTTACGATAGTTTAGTATTCTAGGGTTAATATGTATGAAATAAAAGAGCTCCTAAAAAGTACCTTGCTTATTGAACCTGTTCCTGAAGCGGCAACAATTCAAGAACCAAATTCAAGAAAAATGTGTGCTTTTTGTCCATCCAAGTTAAGAAAAATGACAATAAACTATTGCATAAAATGCAAAAGAGCCATATGTAGGGCGCATAACATAAACATGTGTCCCAACTGTGTAGAATAAAAAAAAAAAAAAAAAATTATTATTACATGATCTCCTAACCACTGGAGCGATCACGCGAAATAAATAAACTTGCCTCGACTGCTCGAGATGTCCAGAAGAAATTTTTTTTAATTTTTCACCAACATTAAAAAAATCACACCTTCGAATTTTAACATGGAGACATAAAAAGTTATTATAATGGGGTAAAGTTCGGTTTAGGGGCGGCGTTCCTAGATAATAAAACTAGTTATTTTTATACTAACTATGGGCCGGAAAATCCGAATCTGAAAGAATTAGGCGTCGGCAAGCAATATTAACTGAATTACACGACTTTAAAATTTTCTATAAACACAAAGGAAAACCAGCCATTTTTAATGCATTGACACTACAAGTCATAGAAAAACAAGAAAAACGTTACACCACATAAAATTAAGTGTTGCCATTAAGCAATAATATCAATAACTAATTTAAGTAATTATTTTTTATAAATTTTATTCACTTTTGTATCACAAACCATGTTACATAAACCTAGCGTAGCCGCTAAACTATTTGAAAACTGGGATGTTTTCTTGCCTTGACGCGAGTAGGCGCTATGAAGGGGGCACTTCTTTTGTATCACAAACCGTGTTACACAAACCCAGCGTAGCCGCTAAACTACTTGAAAACTGGGATGTTTTCTTGCCTTGACGCGAGCAGGCGGTATAAAGGGGCACAAACCATGTTACACAAACCCAGCGTAGCCGCTAAACTACTTGAAAACTGGGATGTTTTCTTGCCTTGACGCAAGTAGGCGGTATAAAGGGGCACAAACCATGTTACACAAACCTAGCGTTAGGTTAGGTTAGGTTACGCATTTTTAAGACTACGAATTTTCATACATTTGGTCTAAGAATACGGCCGTTGAGATAGTCATAATTCATCAGGTTAATGTGTTATGTGATGAATTATCATGTGAGGAAGTATCGTGTCGGAAAGTTTTACGTTATTGATATTTTTGCTTAATGGCAACCCTTAATTTTATGTGGTGTAACATTTTTCTTGTTTTTCTATGACTTGCAGTGTCAATGCATTCAAAATGGCTGGTTTTCCTTTGTGTTTATAGAAAATTTTAAAGTCGTGTAATTCAGTTAATATTGCTTGCCGACGCCTAATTCTTTCGGATTCGGATTTTCCGGCCCATAATTGGTATAAAAAAAAAAAAAAATTATATAGGAACGCCGCCCCTAAACCGAATTTTTTCCTTATAATGCTATATAGCCAATGAATTAACCTGTATTTTACCGTTTATCTCATAATTGTAGGTTTTATAAAAAAAATCGTAAAGTTTATAACCGCGCGAATCCTGCGTGTTTATTACTTTGAAACTATCGTGAGGGGTACTTATTCGAGTCAACATAGAATATTTCCGATTTCTGTATGTTGTCTGTGGTATACTTGATAATGAAAAGTGCATACCTATGGAAAAATGGCTTAATTTTAACCGTAAATAGCTGATCAAAAATTTGTTGTGAAAAAAATATTTTAAAAATTTATTTTTAAATTGTTCTAAAATAGTCTACGAAGTTCGGATTTGTGACATCTATGGTCATAATAGATAAATCATTTCAATAGCTTAGTTTTAAAATAAATGGCTGACCAAGGAAATGTTTTAAATAATTATAATAAATTTTTTACGAATGGTGGGAAAATGTGGTCCAATTTTGGACCTCTGTCCTCCCCCCCCGGTGATATGTGGTGAGGTTTTAGACTACCCCCCCCCCCCCCCCCCCCCATACCTAAAATCACATGTATTTTTTTAGTACAAAGTATATTGAAATGTGCCGCTGTTTGGTTTAGAAATTGTGAGAAATTGTGCATTGTGCAAAAACAAATACATTTTTTACAATTGTCTAGTAGCAACGCCCAACCTTCCTCTTCCCCACCTCCTTCCCCTCCCCACTACCTTCAGCCTCACAACATACCCCAATTGGGGATGCCATAGTCTCACTGGCTCCAGACGGGAGCAGTTGAGATTCTTGTGCGGTATTCACTGTAAAAAAAAAAAAAAAAAAAAACGCCACTCCATAGGGTAGTTTAGTAATCTAGGGTAAAAAAGAAATACTTACAACAACCAGCATGTAGCCGCTGTCAACATCAAAATAACTTGCAGGATTCTGAAAATAAAAAAAAAGGATAGAATTAATATGACAAATAAATATAAGGTTCCACAAAAGAAGTTAAATAATCTATATTTTTCAATAGAGAACTCCAGTCCAATTTTTTTAATTTTTTTTTATAAATAATGACCTTCTAACTTAAATAACTGCATTTTTATTTTTATTTTTAGAGTTAGTTTTAATAGTTAAAATAATTGTCAAAGTTTTAATTTTTAAAAAATCACAGAAAACCACCGGAAATATGGTAAATAGTGTGACGTCATCACTCCTGAAAAATTAGTATAGGATCGGGAAATCAGCTGATCAACTACCGCCATTTTGAAATTCCGTTGTTCGAAGTATTCTCCCTACAAGAAGCATTACTATTTTTTTTGTGCAGTAGTTTTTGAATATTTTAAATAATTGAGATAAACTAATAGAAGTACCTCTATTTTTGATACTGCATTATTAAGGCTTAAATATTGTTTCAATTAACACAACAACTAAATCTCTATAAACAGTATGAAATAAAGAATAACATGAAATGTTGTTAATACTGATGTCTTGTGCCATACCTACATTTCAATTGATTTCAATACAATGTGATACAATGACTGGTGACGCGTGACGTCAGCGCTAACCATTCAATCGTACCAACTTTACAGTGTATTTTAACGAGACGTTAAAAAATGCACTTTTTAATAATTTTTTAAGAACTCTACGTTAAATATTATGAAACAAAACTTATATATTCAGAATCAGCGTTTATTGGTCTATATGAACATATTTTTTTAAAGCGATAATATTTTTCACTGGAGTTCCTTATTCCATACATTTCATTGTAAATCAAGGTTGGCATCGCTGAACTTTTTTTTATTCACAAGAATCCCAACTGATCCATGCTCACCAGCGCCAGTGAGATTATGTCATACATCCCCAATCGGAACATGTTGTGAAGCTGAAGGATATGGGGAGAGGAAGGCGATAGAGAAGAGGAAGGTGGGGAAGTACCTGGATATCCAGATCTGGTCAATTTCAAGCAACCTTTCAATTCTGAATGATGGCATTTCACCAGAGCGATACTTAGTATCTTAGGGAACGTACCCATACTACGTGACCAACTTTTTGCAATTTTTAACCCCCCCCCCCCCCCCGGTGACCAAAATCCTAAGCAATCTGCTGCTCATTTGTATGGAGCGTGACATTTTGAAGACCCCCCCCCCCCCCTAAAAGTGTCACGTAGTATGGGTACGTTCCCTTACAAATAAACTATATTACGATAATATCATTTTAAACAGATAAATTTTTAAATTAGACAAATTACTCAAATAAAATTGATTTATTTGCAAGTGCCGGGATTTGAACCCATGACCACCGGCTTCGTAGTAAAAGATTATAAGCACTCAACCACGGAGGTCATCAACTAAATTAATATGGATTACAGAAAATATATTGAATTATAGAAAAACCAGCGTAATATTAGGTCCTTACATAAGAAATTGGCGTTTTGCCGTACTGGCAACTTTGATCTTAAATATCTTCTCTTTGGTTAGGAATTCCAAATTCAAATTTATACAGCTATTTACTCATGTATTTGTGTTTCGAAAATTATAATTCATTTGTTTTTTCTTTAATCGTTTTTTTTCTTTGCGTCAGTTAGTTTACAAAATGGAAAACTTGAAATATCGCGTTATTTACGAGTAAGAGTTCCACCGCTCGAAGGATTAATGATGTGTATGGCGACGGTGCCGCAAAAGAAAACACGGTGCGTTTTTGGTTCCAACGTTTTCGTTCTGGAAATTTCGACCTGCAGAACAAGCCCCGTGGACGGCCGGAGGCTAAAGTTGATAATGAAGAATTGAAGGCTATTGTGGAAGCGGATCCACCGCAAACCACGTCCAAGTTAGCTGCAGGCTGCGGTGTTAGTGATAAAACTGTTTTAATCTACTTGAAGCAAATTGGGGAAGGTGAAAAAGCTTGAAAGATACCTCACGAATTGAGTGAAGCAAATCAACAAACGCGCATTAGAACGCTAGACCACACACTGCACAACAGACAGCTACCAAATTGGAGGAGCTTCAATTGGAATGTCTTTAACATCCACCGTACTCTCCGGCCCTTGCCCCAACAGATTACCATTTTTTTCGAAATTTGGATAACTTCTTGCAAGGGAAAAAATTCAACTCCGATGGGGCAGTCCAAACCGCCTTCAAAGATTTTATTGATTCCCGTCCGAATGGTTTTTTTAGTAAAGGGATCGATGAACTATCTATGAGATGGCAAAAGTGCATAGATAGCAATGGTTGATACTTTGATTAAATAAATATATTATATTAAAAAAAAATCGACTTTATGTTCCTCCCAACGCCAATTTCATATGTAAGGACGTAATATAAGGCTCCCATGTAGATAGTAATAATTTTTCTTTTTCATACACACTGTGATTCAAGATTTTTATTATGTACACTAGTTTCACAAGGGGCCCTGCGGAAAATAATTCCCCTCAGAGCCTATGTTATATTTGGGGATGCAGTGTGGAGGGTCTTTAGGAAAGGAAGAAGGACTGGGAATGAAAAAGGTAAAAGGGTGGCAGGAATCAGAGGGTCAATGTGTCCAGGGGTGACAAATATGTGAATCCATCCCTCCCACCGTGGTGCAAGGCGATGGTTTTAAGAGAGACCTGCTGGAGAAGTCAAAAAGTCTCCCTTAACCAGTCTCTTCCAATCCGGCCTGCCACGCAGTAGGTGGGCTGACGCATCCGCCGCCAAGATCCGGATAAACCTCACCCCATGAACCCGGGCACCTCTGCGTAGCAAACCACTTGAGGTGACTAATGACAGAGGTGTTTGTTTTCCAATAAATGGTTCCCATACGCGCCCTCAAATTGTTATTCATTGATGAGACTCAATGAGCTATAAGTGTTTGAAACAACAAAAATCCAAAATTTATTATATTTTGGGTTCATATTCATTAAAACGTGATTGAAATGTCGAATAAAAATTTAACAAATGTAATTATGCCATTATCTTATGAGATTTTAGTCATTTCAGAGATAGTGCAGAAGATTTCATTATTTCAAAGGATACTTGTGGCAATTTAATAAGTATTTTTGTGCTAAGGAGATATACAGGGTGAAATGCAGATCCCGCCAATGTGGGGGATTTTAATAAAAATGCACTTTCTAGATGAGAAAGGTGTGGAAAAGTTGAATAAAAAAGAAATTAAGGCGCGCTTGGCAAAATTGAGGGAGATACAGCCGTTTAAAGAATGAATAAAATGACACTTCGTGAACTTATACTACGCCATTTTATTACTATTATGTTGGTATCTCAGACTAGCTATTAACGAAGGTTGATACGATTGTAGCTAACTTCGTGTGATATACACGTAATTATGAAAAACAGAATTAATAATGGTCACAAACCATGTTACACAAACCTGGCGTAGCCGCTAAACTACTTGAAAACTGGGATGTTTTTCTTGCATTGACGCGAGTAGGCGTTATAAAGGGGCACAAACCATGTTACATAAACCATGTTACACAAACCTAGCGTAGCCGCTAAACTATTTGAAAACTGGGATGTTTTTCTTGCGTTGACGCGAGAAGGTGTTATAAAGGGGCACAAACCATGTTACACAAACCATGTTTAGCGTAGTCTTAGGTTAGGTTACTTTAATTTGGAAGGTGATAAACAGTTTAAAAAATCGTTGCAAAAAAGTCCGCTAGATAAATTTCATAATTACGCATCTATCACATGAAGTCGGCTACAATCATATCAACCATAAATAAACCAATCATGTATCAACCTTCGTTAATAGCAAGTCTGAGATACCAACATAATAGTAACAAAATGGCGTAGTATAAGTTCACGAAGTGTCATTTTATTCATTTTTTAAACGGCTGTATCTCCCTCAATTTTGCCAAGCGCGCTTTAATTTCTTTTTTATTCAACTTTTCCACACTTTTCTCATCTAGAAAGTGCATTTTTATTAAAATCCCCCACATTGGCGGGATCTGCATTCCTCCCGATATACATTATGTTCAATGTTTGGATTTGCATTCATTGAAACAACATTGAAAATTGGATAACTCACAAAGATTTTCATTCCATCATTCTATGAGATTTTACTTTTTTACGGTCATGTTTTTAGTCCGAGTGGAAGATTTAATATTAAAACAGATTCACATTTTTAAATATGGGTTTGCTGTACCATGGGAGCAAAAAATGATGTTCTATACAAATTTTGAAGCAATTTCACAACACTGAACGTCGAGACAGTCAATCAATGATATAACTAAAGACCAGACATGAAAATGGCTTTACAGAAAGTAAAGACTGTTTGTAACACTTCAAAATCATTTTAAACAAACATCCTATGCAATTTTGGTTATGCTGTCATTGAAATATTGTATAAACTCTCAATAAAAAGTCTTATCACTATTATTTAACTGTTGACACAATCCAAGGCTGTTTGGGACGATACAAAATCAAGATAAATTCAGATTCTAGTGAATTTTGGGTTCTTATTAATGAAAATTTGTTCAAAAATCTCAAAATGTGAGTCATTCTGTCATTTTAATGCGAGACTTTTCGCAGATATCTTAAAATCAGTGATTAAAAAACTCACCCTCTGTTCGGTCCCTTTGGCAGAACAACCGGCAGGACGATGCCTACAACAGCCCAAATGGCTGATATGATGATCACAACCAGTGCAGAAGCGCCCATTTTGCTGGAAAATCGAGTAAATCAATCCAAAACAGAGAAATAGCACACAACGAGAGACGTAAGGTCAGGCGAAATGTCAGGTGCTAGATTTAGTCGCGTCAAGTTGGCGCACTGACTGTCAGTCACATGATTGTCAAAATGGTGAACGAACAAACATGGCGGTAAACGCTGTTATTACTCTTGATTTTAAATAATTTTATTATATAAATAATAACACTACACCTGCTTATTCTAACTTTAAAAAATATTAAAAATACGTAATTTGCGAGTGTTTTACAATAATTTATCAAATTATTTTAAATAAAGTAAATGGCTAAATCACAGCTGTCAATCGTTTGAGAGGCAAAGCTAAAGTTATGTGACGTTATGTAAGCACGGTAGGTACTATTATGATAGTGAATATGACAGACGAACGAATATGACTATAAATGCAGCTATTTCTCATGATGACGATTTTATTAATTTCTTCAACAAATATGTCAGACTTTATATTTTATCGCTCACAAATTAATAATTACAATTACATTTGATACCATTATTTTCGCCTTTAATACAATCGATTATTGCCGTAGCTATTACCCTCAATTTAATTTAAAATTTTGATTATTACATAAATTCTACAGGATTATCTTACTCTTTTTGTACAATTCTTGAAACGGCGATGAATGATCAACGTTATAATATAAAAATATCATTTATTATAGAAAATAGAAATACATATACGTTTTACAAGCAAAGTCCACAAAATTTTATGTGGCGCTGCTGTCGATAGCTCGGGAGTCAAAGCAGCCGTTATCCCCAATACAAAAAATATCAAGAAATCGCTATTATTGAATATTTTTTTTAACATGGCAAGCACAAATCGATCGGATTCCTGAATATGGTTGCTAAGAGACGAAATTCAAAACAAAACCAACTTACTTCAAATCATTATGACGTTTTTTCCCTAAATATATTTAAGGATTATTGTTTTAATTAATTAAATAAAAGAGGATTTTTAAGATATTTCAAAATGTATTACACTTCGCGTTCTTTGACGGGAACTAATTCATCAAACACAAATGAAATAGGTAATTTTTTATATGTGAATAAGAGTCCCTGTAAGAGTCCCAACTGCTGCCAAACGTTTGTAATTAGGAGGCTGATGGTTATGGGGAGGGGAAAGAGTTGACGAAGGTGATTGGGGAAGTACCTGGATATTCAGATTTGGTACCTTGTTCTACCGGTCTTTCAATGGAAGATGCTGAGAAGGAACCTGCGTTATCAAGGGAGTAGCTATAGCATTCACATGGGGGGGGCAAGGGGGGAAGTGGTGTGTAGTTTACATTAGTCACTGAGAACGGACCGTTTCTACGACTCTATTTTTTTTTTACATGAATACCGCACAAGAGTTCCAACTGCTCCCATCTGGAGCCAGTGGGACTGTGGCATCCTCAGTTGGGGTATGTTGTGAGGCTGAAGGTAGTGGGGAGGGGAACGAAATATGGAAGAGGAAGGTGGGGAAGTAGGCTATTCAGATCTGGTCACCAAACACGGCTAAAGCCATTTCAAGCAACGTTTCAATTCTGAATGGTGGTCTTACACCAGGGCGATACTGAGAGTATCTTCCACTCTGGAATGTGTCGCAAGTGTAGTTTATATTATTTTTTTAACTGAATTAATTGTGAAATAACACAAATTAATCAAGTAAAATTTATTTGCGCGCGCACCGGGATTCAATCATGCGACCTTTGGATTGCGAGTCAAGAGCCTTACCTCTAGGCCAAGTCGGCAATCTAGCGGCCTGCCAGCCAATGTGTCCATAGAATTACGAAAAAGGATGGTAAACGGTTAATAGTCCCATTTTAATTTTAAAAATTCTTTCTATGAGTTAGATAACAATGAGAAACTACTATTTCAGTAACCGAAATAGGTTGAAATCATAGACATCCAAATTTAATATACGAGAAAATACAGATGAGGGGTAAAACCAAACTATGGGGGGACGAAGAGGGGAAAGATGACTGTGATTCGTTAAAAAATCAGTCTGACAGTATACAGGCATCTCGCATTATAATATCACCATTTAGTTCTTAAAAGCAAAATCTGCTTTTGAATGAACAGACCTTTTTACAAGGGAGCGCGAATTGCTCGCCACATTATTAACATATTTGCAAAGTCCAAATACAGCAAAGTAAAGTTCGCCACTTTTCACAGATGAATATTTTGTTGCCGTATTTAGTTAAGACACTTTTACAAATGTTTCATAATTTACTTACCCCTGTAACCAGCGACGAGCAAACTGGAGAACCGTCCACATTCGTTATGATCGACATATTTTAGGGTATAATGTATAGTTATTTCGTAAAGTGTACGATGAGAGCTCGACACTGGTCTGGACAAGAATGATGACGTCGCATTTTTTAGATTCAAGCGAGGCTCTCGTAAGCCCAACCGGTTCCAAGGAACCGGTATGGGGAGGGGGAAATAATACGCTTTTATCACTTAGGGCAGGTCTACATATATTCATATGTCTATGGTTAAACTAATTAATTTAACCTACCAATTCCATTAAAATTAAAATTCATTGTTCACTTGGCGGCCATTGTTATTTATGTGTAAGGTTTTTGGTTAGTTGTTTTTATTTCTCTAATTTCACCCAAAGTATGAACCTTAAACTTTAAATAGGTTCTAAGGTTTTTCGTTTAGGTTAAATTTTAAAAAATAATAGTTTGAAAAAAAACTGGTCTAAAAATATTTTTCAGTAACAATCCTGTTCCACTTTTGGATATATATTTACCATGAAAAAATAATAATAATTAATTTTAAATTATTAATTTTACCAGTGATAGATGACGATGAGGATTATCTTGGTTTCGAGTCCCCCCTGGCACTGAACCCCAACTCCTTGCTGCAAGACCAGGGTTTTCAGGAGGCGCTCAGGGCTACGCCTATCGGGAAGAAGCCTTCGCTGGTAAGTTCAACTGCTATATCTTATACTCGTATATAAAATCTTGTGTCACGGTGTTTGTGGTCGCACTCCTCCGAAACGGCTTGACCGATTTTTATTAAATTTTTTATGTATATTTGGTAGTTATGAGAATAGGTTTTAAAGTGTATATCATACCGCTAGGTGATTAGGGTGACCCAGAAAAAAAGATCAATTTTTTTTGACAATTTTTTTTTTGTATTTTTTATTTATTTGGCATCAAAAAATACCTGTAATCCCAAATTTTAACCCTCCTACCCCCACCCTCCCATGTTTTAATCGCGATTTTAGTATTTTTGTATGAACAAATTTAACCGTCTTTCGTATTTCAAACAGAACGAAATTATTTATGTTGTTGAATAACAGATGGCGCTACGTCCGCCTCATCTAACTCTCATCCACATATGCGTAAGACATTCACGAGAAGCGTCGCGTCATATTGATGAATATTTCATTCGGCATCATGTTCTCGCGTGGGCAAACTATCGAGCTTATTTGTGTTGGCTAAAGCGGACTGACAAAAAAATATCGTACACTCAATTGCTCTTCGAAATTCATATTGATTTTCTTTATTTCATTTTCCTACTTTAGTTGGGGTTTTTTTGCTTTATCGGCGGTCATCGTCTACATCGCTCTATTCCTCTTTCTATCATAGATCCCATCCCCACACACTTACAATACATTCATTATTTTTTTTATTTAACAACCAAAATATGAACTAGAAATAATTTATACGGCAGAACAACGTTTGTCGGGTCAGCTAGTATATTATATATCTCTCTTCGCTCACACAAACACACCCTTAATGTTCCCATATACCAATTTACAGAGGAAGACAATTCCGGTTCCATGACACAACAGAATAGGGACAATTGAGGAAAAGCGTATAAAAAGGACAGTGACAAACAGACAGTGGCGGCTCGAGCACTTCTTTAGTGGTGGGGATCGACATACGTTACGTACTATACCGTAATCTTACCAACCGTAGAACGTAATATAAAATTTCGCAAAAAAAATTTTGATGGTCTAATCATGCTAGTCGAATATATAAATACAAAATAATATAAAATGTCCATAGATATATACCAATTTACAATAAGTATTATAAAAATAAAGCTTTATCTTGCAAGATTGTTATCGAACTTAATTTGAACGCGAGCGATTCAAACAAATGGTTCAGAGGGGATCCAAAGAACTGTCCCGCGGGCATTTGAATTCACGTACGAGTGCGCATGCGCCGTTGCATACGATCGCGAAACAACGCAAGGAAAGTATGGGGGTAGTTCGGATTATCCCCTAAGTGCGCAGTACATTTTGCGCACTGAGAATCTGAGAAATAGCGCGCGTAGGGTCTTATTAAATCATTCGGAATATTTTTATTTATTTTATTTCTGAAAATATTATTACTTTTATGTTTAAAGAATTCATTCATTTTGGTGAAGACAAACAGCATCGACTGTTATTTCCTTTAGTAGGTTTTGAGTGTAACTGGTGGGGACTGTCCCCATTGTCCCCCTGTGAAGAACCGCCACTGCAAACAGATCAGTAACAAATAGAACAGTAACAAAACAGAATAATGTCAAATCAAGCAGAACAGAACAAAGCATAACAGAACAGTAACTAAACAAACTAGTAACAAAACAAAACAGTGGCAATACATAACAAGAAACGTGAAGATAAATAACAAACAATAAGCAAAATCAAACCTAACCTAACCTACAACATAACATCCTTCCCCAAGACATAAAACTAATAAAAAATTCTAATGAGTACAAATCAAGAATAAAAATATGGTTGAAAGAGGTCAATGAAAAAACCCTAATGAATACACTAAAAACTACATAGAAGACAAAAAAACTCTTTTTAAATAATTTTAGTTCACCTCGGTACAGGACCCCCTAGTGAGGAGAAATAAGAAATACAATATCTGTGTTCACATATTTTATATATACAATTATTTTATATAGTCACTAAAATAAAATAGAAAAACAACATCTTTCGTGATGTTGTCATGATTTGATTAAGATTTTTTAGAAGCAAACGACAGATAAATTATATCTGCTGATTTCATTCGTAGACTGGCAGGTCCGGCACATCCTACGGCGGCCGTCTCGGCACGGGCGCCGGGCGCCTGGTGACGGGCGCGGTGCCGGGCACGGGTCGCACGGGCACCGCGCTCAGGCTGCAGACAGGCGCGCGCCCGCTGACTGCCATGCGCGCGGCGGGCTACAGCACCGCGGCTCCCGGGCACGGACGCCCGCCTGCTCCGCCACTGGTCACACCCACGCAGGACTCGTAAGTATTGAATGATTTAATGACCGATTTTTTATTAAATAATTCCCCTCAGAGCATATCGATCATCCTGTTGTTTAGTCAGACATCTCAGAAAAAATCCATGTTTGAGTTGAGTATACAGTTAGGGAACGTACCCATACTATAATTTTTTTCAATTTTGAACCCCCCCTCCCCCCTTGGTGACCACGTGTAGTATATTCCAAAATCCCCCCCCCTCCCCCTACAGTTTTCACGTAGTAATTCATAAATATGGTTTCGAATCATTTCTTGCTAACAAAAAGTTTTAAAAAAATTATTTGGCATTATATTTGTCTTTATTGATACGGCGCTTTCCGCGTGACGGCAAGAGTGCCTGCATACTTATAATTACAAGTGGAAAAAATATTATCAAGATAAAACTTATGTCAAAATGTATTGTACTATTGTGACTAACCTAAGCCCCCCCCCTCATTGTAACCAAGCGTGGTATTTTGAAGATCCATCTCCCCCCTGAACGGGTCACGTAGTATGGGTACGTTCCCTTATATGTAAAAGTGTACTCAGATAACTCATAAACATCACCAAATGACAAACAATACACAAACTCTCTGACAAAGACATATTATAGGCAAAAAATGCAAGAGGTCCTGTGGTGTACCTCAAGGCACTGTACTAGGACCACTTTTATTTCTTATATCATACATCATCACAATATGTGCCATGGATATTGGAGATAACATATTATCATTTGTCGATGATGCAGTCTAAATATTTCAATTAATAGATGAAGCATAGCAAACAGTTACTAACAACTAACAACACTAATAATGGCTTAATAAAAGTAAAGTATTGGCTATACACAAACCTCCTCACAATTAATATCGACAAAATACAATATCAGACGTTTTCCATACGCAAACATAACGTTCCCAATAACTGTCCTAAACCAATTTTCATTCGTTCGTTTTTAATGTACATTCGCATTCATTCGTTTTTAATGTGCACTCCTGAAATCTCACCAAATATTCATTGTCCAATATAAAATATTTAATTTTTTAAACTTTGTGAGTATAATCTCAAATTATAATATTTAATTAAATGAAGACAATATTAGCGAAACTCAATCGAAAATCTGGAGACAGAAAAATCAGAAAAAGATATTGGCTCCGCTGGGACTCGAACCCAGGACCCTTTGCTTACATGGCAAGTGCTCTACCGATTGAGCTACGGAACCAATATCAAATTCGGTCACTTTACACTAACCAATTGGAGGTGCCTTAAAGGCAATACATTACGATCCAACTTGCAGAGCCAAAATATTGAACTTCCAAATGTCTAACATGTTGGGCTCTGCAAGTCGGATCTTGTGTAAAGCCTAATAATTTCACTGGCTCTAGACGGTTGAGAGCAGTTGGGACTTTTGTACGAAATTCACATAATCTCAATTTAATCTAAATCCTCAATTTTTCACTGGAGTTAAAAAATAAAGCAATTGAATAAAGCTTTATCGGGACGAAATTTTAAATTAGTGACAATAAAACTGGAGCTTTTATCTAATTTTGAAACGTGATGATATGAAATATTATCTTAAAATGTTTAATTTCAGAGTGGAAGAGAAAATAAAGCAGATGGAAGCCAAAATCATTAGACTCATCGAAGAGTCATGCGCTTTGAGAATACCCCGAGAGGCTGACGGCATCACCACGCAGAGAGCAAGCGACCAAGCCATTCCATACGACCCTGCCAAAGTTAGCTGAAATTACTTGATCTAACTATTGAAATAGCTCTAACTAACTCAGTAACTAAGACAGACCTGTTGATACAAACTTAATAAATACTATCATCCATTTACTGTTGTGGGTGGATCACTTTGCCCTTTGCGCAGAAACTACGCTAACAAGCAAATATCAAAAAGGAACTTTTCATTTTTTACAATACTTGGTATTTCTCAGTTTAAAAAACTTTTATACAATTTCCCGACCCCTTTTCTGACCAATTTTCTGAGGCTTTTTTGGAATATTTTTGTCTGGGATCAAAAATTTTCCAACACGAACTTCTATTTGCATATTTTATGTTTAATAGTTTTTACTCCTTGTTTGTTTTTATTTAAGCGTTGTCACTATTACTCTGAAGCATGGAATATGTTGCATAGCATTACCCTTGCACACCTTCTGGAATGATCTATAATTATTATTGTATGGTATTTTGTTGGTTGCAGTCTCTAGCAAAAGCCCAAGAAGCGAGTGCATTGGAGCGACAGTTGCAACGACTGCACGCTCAAGCTGGTACCATCGACTCTACCAACATGGACCTTTCCTTTACTGTAAGCACTTATTTAATCTATTACTAGGGTATTACTACAATGGGATTTGGAAGCCAGCATCACGCTGCCTACAAGAGATCGTAGAAAAGATGATGAAATTTTGTTGAAAAGGTAAAATAAAACGGTAAAATAAGGCCGTAGCAAAATCGTTGTTGCTGATTTGTAATGAGTAATGAGTAATGATTATAGTGTTCACAAATTCTAAGATCGATTTGGTGTTAGGTATTATATGTATCATGCTTAGAAATCGACGGTACCGAAGAACAATGTCGGATCTACTAAAAATTAAAAATCTTTTAAAAAGACTTTTATTGGTTTATTTTGTTGTTTAAAAATCTGTGTTTTCGGAATTTTTAATAAAATGCAAAATATTAAAACAACAAAAAAAAAAGTTGTCATCATGTACCTGCTGACAAACTACATAAGTAGTTTAGCAGGTTTAAATGTTAACAAATAAAAATAAAAATAAAATAAAAAAAAACACTACAATTCTTGATCTCAATAATGGTAAAAATGCAGAATCGAAATTTCAAACAGCTCTTACTTGTTTATTGTTTTGTTGTGTTTATTGTTTATTATTTTGTTCTGTTTATTGATTGTTGTTTGTTTTTTGTTGTTTGTTGTTTATGTTTGTTGTTTATTGTTTATTGTTTATTGTTTATCGTTTATTGTATATTGTTTACTAACTAACTAACTAACCATCACGCCGTTTCCCCGCAGGGGTAGGCAGAGAGGACGGACCGCCAAACAACTCGGTCTTGGCACACACTCTTTGCCTCACTCACATTCATACATCGTCTCATACATTCTCTTCTATTATTCTGACTTTTGACATGACCCGACTCAAGTATCTGATTCACTTGATCGTGCCATGTCTTCCTCGGGCGTCCCCGACTTCTTCTACCATTCACATTCGCGTCGTATATTCTTCTTACACTACTTCCTTCGTTCATTCGCTCTACATGCCCAAACCATCTGAGGGTCCCTTTCTTAATCTTACTCATTATGCTTACATCAGCCTTATTTTATTGTTTACGGTTTATTGTTTATTGTTTATGGTTTATTGTTGAATGTTTACTGTTTACGGTTTACTGTTTATTGTTTATTGTTTAGTGTTCACCATTTATTGCTTATCCCCCTCCCCCTTGACTTGGAGGGTTTAAACTTTAAATCCCCCTTTTAAACGCCCTTGCTTCTTCTGCTATCATATTTGGAAACTGGACATCATCATTATCATCAACAACTTTTAACCTGAAGTATTGGAAGTCGGTCATATTTATCAATTGTGTGTTAATTATGTTGTGATATCAGGTGACTTTTAACCTGTCATGCGCCCTGATGCGCGCCGGCCTGCCCGCCGAGGCACTGAGCGCGCTGCACTCAGCGGCAAGCGGGCATGGCGCAGGCACGGGCGGCGCGGTACCACCCGCTCATGCACCCGCCCGCCGCGGTCTGCTGGCGGCCAGCGCGCACCTCGCACTCGGCGAGCACCGGCGCGCGCTCAAGCTGTACAGGATGGCGCTGGACGGGACTCCCGCTACGGAGAAGGACCTCAAGTAACCGATTTCCTAAATAATTTACTTTACAAAAGCAAAACAGAGCAAGCAAACAGCAAAATAGACAGATTGCTTGAAAGAGGATTGGAACAGAACGGGAATAAATTGATTGCGTCTTAGATGCAATACTTAAGTCTATGGATCGCGTATACGACTTCTTTCAATCCCTTTATTAAATAAGCCAGTGATTTTGCGTAATGACATTATTAAAAAATATGTGAATATTCGAAGATCTACTGAAGCGATCATGCGAAATAAATAAATTTGCCTCAATTGCTCGAGATTTCCCAAAAAATCATTTTTTTAATTTTTCGCCAACATTAAAATAATCATACCTTCGAATTTTAACATGGAGACATACAAACTTATTATAATGCTATATATTCAATGAATTAACCCGTATTAATATTGGTTACGCCTATACACATACCTACACATACACATACCTACATAGCACGCATACATACTGTCGCTGCTTGGGATTGGTATTAATAATGTTGCAAATTCCTTTCCTACCTATCCCTATTCCTACCGTCAATCTTACCCATAGTCACGCTGTAATAAACGCCCGCCGCAACATATAGCCATTGTGCTTCCGCTATCGGTGAACCGCCATTAAAGCAACTCCGCCGTGTACTATCAAATAAACGAAACTCACGCCTATTGCTGTTTGTGCCTATTTTTCGACCAAAATCGCTCCAGTGTAACCTAAACTTATCTGATACTATGGAGGCCGCGCTAAAATTTATGTAACATCGGACAAAATATCTATTAACAATCGTTGGCCGTGCTCGCAAATATTGATAACTGACTGTAGAGGATTGATTTGGTCAATATCGTATTGATGTAGGGTTTAATCTATCGTCCATGCTAAACCTCTTGGTGCACTTGTAGGACCGTTCATAATTAGCTGGGTGTTTAATTCTGATGACTAATTTCAGGTTGAAGATAATGCACAACATTGGCTTGCTATTGGTGAGAATGGGAAAGTTCAGGGATGCAGTCACTAATTTTCAGCACATGATGCACGAGGGACCTGACTTCACTACAGGTAAAACCACCCTAAAATATTCAATTTAGTGTGGTGACTTAGCAGACACGGGAGCCCGGGTCATAGGGTGAGGTTTGTTCAGGTCTTGGCGGCGGATGCGTCTGCCCACCAGCTGCGTGTCGGGCCGGATTGGAAGGGACCGGTAGAGGGCGACTCTTTGACCTCTCCAGACGGACTCTGGCCTTGCATCGCAGTGAGAGGGGTGGACACATGCATCTGTTACTCCTGGACACTGGACCTGACGGGGCCTAGAGGGCTTCCGCGACACGGGAGGACTGGAGCTGCCTGGTATTCCCGTAGTTTTCACGCTGAATCTAATACTGCAACTTGTGCGTGTTTATATGCACCAAACTGTTGGGTTTCTGAAACTGTTTTTAACTTGCCGCCTATGTGCAATACATAACACCGCCCATTATACTTTTCTCATTCCCAGAACTTCGACTACCCTACTCAGCTTTTTTTCTGCCTTGTTTACTTTTTCTCAATGTTCTGTTTCGTCACTATTCTGTATTTTCATGGAACCACTAATAACAACATTCATTTGATTTCACCGTGTAGGTCTGCACTTGGTTCTGTGCGAGGTTTCCCTGGGAGACCTTAACGGTGCACGTGCAGCCTTCCAGTCCCTTTTGCATGTGGACCTCGATCAGGATCTGGACCTAGAGGAAGACCTACAGGAGAAGTTCCTCACAACAGAGGTCAGGTTAAAACTATTGTTCTCCAAATCCACATCTTCTTTGATTCAATGCTTTCGAATCAACACTGCGAAATTGCAACGTTCAGATTAGGCGATCGTCATCAACTAAATGTTTGAAGAATTCAGACAAGTGATAAAATATAATGTTTTTAACAGAAAATTGTATTTGTATCAATTTTACAAATTGGAACTGATTTGTTGAGAATTCACTCTGTCCCATGATTTTACTAGTTTTTTCAAATGTTTCGATCTTTTACCCTTTAAACATCATTTCAAATTACAGTGAAAAGAAAGGTGAATTTATGTATTCATTTTATTTAAATGGGCAGTTTTAAAAATTATGTGGAAGAATAGAGTCGAGTTCAGACTTGGAAGAGATGAGACATTGAATGGATGGGAGGCAATTATAGATAAGGCTTGAGAGAAAAGAGGATATTTGTTTATTTATTTATTCATTTCTATGCTCTTACATACAGTTAAATACAATGACATACAGTTAATAAATGTAATGACAATGACATAAGATGGAAGTAAAACAAAAAATATTCTTAATATGAAACGTAGTAGGTAGTAGAGTGAAATATGATCGGCAACTGTATGTATTTGGTTAAAACCAATGTAGTTATGGATTGTGAACACCTCACTGGGAGAACCCGTGCTGAGGTGTACGCATGTATTATTATGCCATCATAAGTGATAGCACAGTATCCCCCTTGAGACTCTCAAGGAGGACTCCGTAGTACCACCCATTGTGGCAGTATTGCACATATAGTAGATGTAGGTAGCTGTGTTGATATAGTCATCATAATATTATACAGATATAGTTGAGGTAAGTTGAGCATCATAGTATACTAAAGTCGCAAAGGATAATACATTACAGTAAAAAGAAAAAAAATATAAAGAATAAAAAATATACATGAAGTGAACTTAGTTTGGAGAGGCACATCCAAAAATTGTGATCTGAAGTTCCCACTTCTAGATCACAGAATCTGGGGAGTCAAAGATGCGAATTTTAAAAGGGTGAGAAGGAACAGAACAATGTCCAATAGGCCACTTGCATAGATTTCATAACGACTTAGAAAAAATCGTGTGGATAGATCTTTTTACTAAGATTACGAAAATGTTAGTAAAAAATTTTAGAAATGTACAGTTTTTTTTTATTTTTAAATAAATAAATCGATTATTTGGGCCCGTGACGTCACTACATGAAAATGTCCCGTCTCCGAAAATGTTCCAATTAATTTTGTAAAATTCCACACTAATTTATTTTTTTAATATGGCAACACTTTGATTTCAGGCGAATTTTAGAATTCGTTCACTAGATTTATTGTTTGTTCTCTGCGAACTTATCATTTGGTTTGAATTTTTGACAGATGTTTTGAAGAGAACTCCGTACAATTTACGCTTTCTGTAGGTGTTTTAGAGGTATAATGGTAGTGGGGCTGATTTTAACAAAATCAAATTTTATAATATTCTTATTATTATTATAATTTACAAGTACAAGTATATTACATACGTTTTAGTAATATAGACGTTGAACATTATAATGATTTATGATCAATAAGATAGATCAAGGAAAAAAATGTTTATGTGATGTAATATTTTTGGTATGCCTCGTTATTCTCCTGTGCCCTTTCTTGTGGAAAGCGTTCTTTTTTTTAAATGATTTTCGGCTATGTGATTATCGTTTTTTCGCACCTATAAAATTATGTCCCGTCTTTCCGGTTTATAAAAAATGGTCTGATTTTTCGGATTGAAATTTTCAAAAAATCGCCAGGGTTTCAAAAATACGATTAAAAAAAAAAAAAAATAAGGAGTGTCTTAGAATATTTTTCTTAACCGGAAAAAAATTTAAAAAAATGTGATGCAAGTGGCCTATTCTCATTCGAATAAGTGAGAAAATTTCTTTTTTGGAATTTTCAAAACCATGGTTTTGATAGGATAGTTCTTTGTATTGAGGCATAGCAAGCTCCCTTGGATTGACTAGCAATGTGCCATAGTTAAATAAATAAAAAATTATAATCATTTTGGTAAGAGTGTTCTTGGGGTTCTCTTTCTACTTCGTTTGCCTTTGTACTAAACATTTTGACTTTATTTCAGAGTGAAGATGCTTCAAGTGCTGTGTTTTTGGACGTGCTTCGTGCTGATAAGTTGAGCACGTGGGCAGCCAGCCGGCGTGCATATCGTTCCCGCTGCGTGCTCAGGGCTGCCCGCGCAATATCTCTTCACGACCCCACAGGGTAAATATATTTTATAATATCCTTTATATGAAAATAAGTTGTATATAACGGTTACCGGCCGTTATGTCGGAATTTTCTCTTGAAGGAGGAAAACAAAATGTCAGATATTTATTTTAATGAAAGTTCATAAAAAAATGAGTTTCTGCTTACCAAATTTTAAAATAAGCCAGTTTTCAGATTCCAAGCAGCAATATCATCAACGAAGTTAATATTAGTAGTAGGTTGCAGACATCGAATAAAGAAGAACACAATGAGTGCTGTGTTGGCGTGTTTCATGATCCAAAAGTCTGGTCAATCAGGACTTAAATTACCAATTCATAACTGTATTTTGCCATGATTATGAAATTCAAATGGGATGGCGGTATGCGATAGCAAGCAAGTGCAAGAGAAATAGAGCTCATGCTAAATTATCTAGGAACAAAAGTACAAGTGGCGATATTTGTTTCCATTCAAATTTGTATTGAATGCACTTCTAGTGTTGTTCTTTAATCTATGGTCGCTGATATAATTAAGTAATACAAACAAATAAAATGGGTCCTAAAATTCTACCTTACGGTACACCACAATAGGGTATTTTCACAAACCAGGCATACTGCTAAAAACATGTGGAAGATTTAAAGATTATTTTTCTGATTATGATTATCGCATTTAAAATGTGTAATTTTAATATTTTCACTCATAATTATTGATTTCAAAATACGCGTAAATGGAACGAAATGTAAACGGCCCATGATTGGTGTACGAATTATGACGTCACAAGTGACGGTGTTCAGAGGTTTATCACCGCGTTACTATCAAAAGTCTAAAAGTTCTCGACTTGTTCACGGTTATTGACGGTTTTATTTCATATTTAAGATGCTTGTGTTGTTTTTACAGTTTTATATAATATTGTCCAGCTGTAATGACTGACAGTGTTTTTTTTTAACGGCGTAATCCGACAGCTTGCCTAAAATAGATGCTACAATAGCAAGTGTCGTTCGTCACATAGGTAACTTCCCTGTCATAAAATGACCTTTAAAACTTTGGCCATTCTACAAGCAAATTTCCTTATTTTAAGTGATAACGCACAAAAGTCCCAACTGCTCCCAACCATCTGGAGCCAGTGAGTCTATGGCATCTCATTTGGGATATTTTTTGAGGTTGAAGATAGTGGGGAGGAAAGAATATGCGGTAGAGGAAGGTGGGGAAGTACCTGGCTATTCAGAGCCGGTCACAAACCACGGCTAAAGTCTTTGAAGCAACGTTTCAATTCTGAATGGTGATCTTACACTTACACTGAAAGTATCGTCCACTCTGGAACGTGCCGCAAATATATACTACGTTTTATTTGTAACGAATAAATTGTGAAATGCAAAACAACTTATTCAAAGACCGGTCAGTGGCTGAGTAGCCATCACTTTTGGGTTCTCCATCACGACACAAGCAACATTTTCCTATTACTGTGGTGATAGTAGCTGATGTTCACATAATATCAGATCATTCGTAACCAGAGAATGTTTGTCTTGCTTTAAAAACAAAAAATAAATAAATTATCTATATACCTATTCTTTAAACATACATTATTAAATTAAAAATGTGTTTTATATACATATATAAATGATTGTTAACGTCGGGATTGCTAGCCTTACCCCTCGACCACGGAGGCCGTCATTATTGTGTAGATATACAATGGTGTTTCCACTTTTAAATTATGAATATAAACAACGGAATGTTTTTTATTGTAGCGTTAAATTCAAATCTGCAAAAAAGCAGGCACGGGGGCTCCATCGAAGCCAGAGTCATGTTAGCTTCTCAGAAGCTGGTATTGTATTACAGGGCCAACACATACTGCAGATAGTACAAAACTGCTGACCCTGTCCAAATTGCAAGTCCGCCTGTTGAATTTGGTAGCCACCTTTGGTCTAGAGCCCCAAAATACTTGAAAATTCAGAAAGCAGAAACGGGTGGTTCATTCGATAGATTTTCCTCTCTAACAAATGGATTGCAATGTTTAGCGCACAGGTTTCAGGTGGGAATGGTGTCCTTGTTTTACCGGTATTTCAATAGAAGATGCTCCGAGGAACTAGCGCTATTGAACCCTTCGGCACTGGTATCAAACACATTAAACGCACGCCCAACATTTGTACACTGTCGACATTTTTTGTCGCTTTAAAAGGGGTCGTTTAAACATCTTATTTTGGGTTTTTCTTATAGTATTTGTACCCATGTGTACCAAACTATACATGTTTCCCAAGTAGGAAGCTATAGGATAAATATGACGATATAAATCGAGCAAACTGGAAGTCAATAAATAACACCAACTACAAATTACAAACTCACTAGAGTCACTTACGGCGGCAATCGCCAGATGATAGTCACTTGTGACGTCACAGAGTTATTGGGCTCGAAAACACCTTTTTGGCGGCATTTTAAAAAGGCGTATTTTAAAACGTTATAGAACAATTATTCGTCGTCATAAAAATAAAATAAAAATTACGTTATCATCGTAATTTTTTACTTAATTTTTTTCAATAATAAAAAAAAACTGTGAAAACACCCTATTGGCTTCAGTTAGTTTAATTGCTATTTTTTTTAACAAATTTAATGTTGCGTTAGTCATTTCAACTAGTTTTTAATGTTTCCAGAAAAGTATTACTAGTCTATCATATCAATAACCTTTTGAAGATCCTATAAAAACAACGGGTGAAATATCTATTTCCGCCAAATCACCGTCTAATGATTATGTTTTCCCTTATATTGGGTAAACGTAGTAATTCTCGATTTATATCATCTTTGGAGAGGTCTCTTTGTTGCCAAAAATATTATCATTGTCTTTGAATTAGCTTAACCGTAGGTGCCTTTTTTTCTTCTTCCAATGGAACTGACCCGAATCATATCATCAAAAATACAATTTTTTCTTTAGCTGTGACAATATTATGTGTACTTTTGTTCGGTACCGGTTAAATTTCCCCATGTATTAACCATCTCATTATCTCGAATCAATGCGGATTTTTATCGGGCAGATCAACTCTCACAAATTTCTCGTTATATGAAAACTACATATCGAAAGCATTACCTAACAGAACCCAAGTCAATCCATATATATGAATTTTATCAAGGCCTTTGACAAAGTATGCCATAAAATTCTACTGGTTAAACCACGTAAACTCGGTATTAACGGAAAACTTGGAGATCCTGGGCCTTTATTGGCACCATAATCTCTATTATGTGCCCTATCCTTCCTTTAACAAGGTTGAATAAAATGCTGTTTTTTTTGCTATATTTTTCGTGCTAGATTCTAAGGTCTATTTTTCTTGATCAGATTCTTTCCATCCATATTAACCAACATGTTGATGCTATATTACAGTTTGGAGTGGTGTGCCGAAGCGCTCCGCACGGCAGGTCGGGTCGGGCTGGCAGCCGCTCTGGAGGGCGGGGCTGCTGCTCGCGCTCTCCGCGGTGGGCGGGCCGCCGCTGCCCGAACCGCCCTCAGGCGCCTTGGCGGGGACCAGTCTGCCCCTGGAGAGGCCAGGGCGGCCGCGGCCTGCAACTTGGCCTTCCTGGCCTTTGCGGTAAATTATCATCGCTTCTTCATCTTCTTTAGACTTGATCTGCCTGTTCTGCCATCATAAGCAAAAAAGCAGCTGGGAATTTGCAAAAGTCACATTCCCATATATTTTTTATAAAAGGTGAACAGTTTTGTATATCAGAATATGACCTTTTCAATTTCCCAACTGCTTTTTTTGCTTATGACGGCAGCATTGCTAGATATAGGCCTCTTTCCCGTCTTTCCAATATTTATGTTTTATTATTAACCGTTTAAATTTAAACTATAGTAGTTTATTCACAGTCCTCCTCATTAATGATTCCTATTCCAAGGCAGACTGTAGGTAGTTGTATTGGATTTACATCAAGATATCCTCATCTGCATGTGCGTTTATTTATTCATCTATGTATTTGTTGACTTCCTCATCTTCAGATTTGTTTATATATTCATCTTCGTGTGTATTGATTTATTCATCTTCATTTTTGTTTATTTTCCCATCGTCGGGTTTGTTGATTTATCTTCATTTGTAGTGATTTTCTCATCTTCAGGTTTGTTGATTTATTCATCTTCCTGCATGTTGATATTTTCATTTTCATGTTTGTTGATTTTCTCATCTTTATATTTGTCAGTTTCTTCATTGTTGTTGATTTCGTCATCTTCTTGTTTGTTGATTTAATCATTTCCATGTGTGTTGATTTATTTACTATTACCTAAACTAACCTTTAGACGAGAGTTTTGCATATTTTTGGAGAACATCTTGTAAACGAAATACCCAACATGGGAGATCGCAGTGAGAATATCATTATCTCAATTTTTTTTTTTAAAGAAAGAAGAATTTAAAAAGAGTCCTACCGGAGAAGTCAAAAGGATCCCCTCAACCGGCCTCTTCCGATACGGCCCACCATGCAGCTGGGGACATACACATCCACCACTAATACCAAGAAGGCACTCCTGCTAAATCACCAAACGTACCGAACCAGAGAGGTGTTGGTTATCCAATGAATACTCGCCTCCCAAATTGATGAATGAATTTGTCCAAAAAACACTTCTAATTTTTATAATGACACTTAAATTCAAAGCAAAATTTCTAAATTTCATTGAAGTGGAGTTACAGACAGACAGACAGACGGACTAGCAGTTTAAATTAGTTTTTTCTTATTGTAAAATTTTACAACCAAAACATTTTGCTTTGAGCTGGCAAAGCGTGGAGTCATTTTTCATTAAAAACAATATTTCTTATTTCAGGAAGGCGACATTGCCTCGGCCACCAAGCTATCCGAGGAAGCCTGCCTCGGGCGCTCGGGGGCGGCCGCCCTCGTGGTGCGAGCTCTGTGCTCGGGGGCGCTAGGGGGCACCGGGGGCGGTCAGGGCGGGTGGGGCGCGGCCAGGGGACTACTGGTCAGAGCAGTGGACACGGAGCCCGGGTTGAGGGACCCGCATTACTATCTGGGTGAGGTGACTTCTAATATATTAAATATCGCTTACCCAATAAATTCCATTTCATTTAGTTGCTTCTCGCACTGAGATCTCCACAGTATGTCTAGACTTTTCATATATAACACAGCCAATGCACAAATACAAAGTTATGCATAGAGTGCTAACTTCACCAAACAGATCACAGGTGGCATATTTCCTATCGACGGGACTGGTTTAGTAAGGTGTGGTGAATTTTTTTTTTCAGATTTTCGAAATCGGCATCGACATTCAGTTGCTTTATATTTTATTAATTAAAACTGCATAATTTTATTTTTTTTTGTTAATTTGTTAGTATAAATGGTACAAATATATCATAAACAATGATTATATATAACAGTTAATATCATAAGAAAATATTAGAAATAATAAAAAAAAACAAGTAGGTTTAAACATACAAAAAGCGATTGATTACCATCTTAAAATGCAATTTTCCAAAGCTGATGTGAGACTTACCTAGTTGTAGTAATTACCCCACAATATCATCTGTAACTTTTGTCCAGGTCTCGCCTGTGAGAAGTTGGGACTGCGGCCTCAAGCGGCCGCCAGCTACGCCCTGGCCTCCAGGGCTGCTCCTGCAGACCCTCTGGTCCGCATCAGGCAGGCATTCCTGGCGAGGTCTCAACAAGATACTGATGCGGCCATCCATTGGTAAAACTATATTATTTAACAGCGTTAATTGGCCCCGGGTATCTTTATTGGATGACCAACACCTCTGCCAAAGGTCACCCTAAGTGGTTCGCTGCGTTTGGTGACAGCAGCAGGTTAGCAGGGGTGCCGGGGTTCATGGTGTGAGGGTTTTCTGCCCACTTATCATGTGGTAAACTGGATTTGAAGAGACTGGTTGAGGGAGACTCTTTTATGTCTCCAGCAGGACTGTCTCGATCCAACGCCTTGCACCGGAGAATTCAAACGTCAATCACTCCTGGACACACTGACCCTCAGATTCATACCTACCTTTTTCCTTCCCAGATCTTCCTCTCCTTCCTTTTCTTAAAAAACATACATAAAACATCCACACTGCATCCTCAAATATGACATAGGCCTAAGGGGAATTAGGATCCTCAGGGCGTCTTGTGTGGAGTTAATGTAAAAATATATATGAACGTTGCTCAGAGACAGACAAATGATCGCATTGTAATGTATTGTAATATATATGCATATGTAAATAAAATAAATAAATAAAAAAAAATAAATTAAGATAATGAAATAATGATGAACATTTGTCTCTGATGAATGTACGACTCGAACAGAGCGGATGAGAAAAGCATGTTCGTGTGTTAGAGAGTCTCTTTCATTTTTAACCGCCATACCAGTTGTACTTTCAATATTAATTGAATGCATCGCCCGAATAACGTTGCAAACTACAAAAAATCGTAAAGTGATTTTTTGGTGGAATAATGTTCTTTATGTGTATACCTATCTATCCTACTCTTTCACATCATGAAAAAAATCTATCTCCCTCTTTTAGTAGCATCCAAAGTGCGCTGGGGAGCCAGTCTCATTGGAAAAACGTTGCGCGAGCCGACATGTCGTCTGTACAGTAGGTATGTCTCAATACTTACCAAAAATCAACAGAAGCTTTTATGAAAACCTACCGGCTCAGTAAATGTATGCACTACAGTGGAAAAACGTTGCAAGTGGCAGCTTAAGCAACGTTATTCCACATTTTTTTTTGTTTTATGTCGATTATTTCCTTTATTTTAATGGTTTTTTAAATATTTTTTCACATGTACCCTTGTTTATGTCTAAGTAATATAAAACTGTAAAAAATGGGATGTTTTCTAATAAAAAATCATTTAAAAAACGTTTTTTCTTGTTTCTGAAAAATCTTGTTTTTGTTGTTTGCAACGTTATTCGGGCGATACATTCAATTATTGTCTTGTGTGGAGCTAATGTAAAAATATATATGAACGTTGCTCAGAGATAATGAAATAATGATGAACATTTATTTGTCTCTGATGAATGTACGACTCGAACAGAGCGGATGAGAAAAGCATGTTCGTGTGTTAGAGAGTCTCTTTCATTTTTAACCGCCATACCAGTTGTACTTTCAATATTATATACTTATTATCGGAGTCTACGTGTTGCTGTATATTTCTATTACCAAAACACTTTCATTTCTACATGTTTCACCAGAATATATTTTTAAATAATATCACTTATTTTAGCCCTCCGATCCAAATGTGTCAACGATAAAATTATAATAAGACAGAGGATGCTGAAGTAGACATTTACGTCTAAAAGGCTCTGCAAGGACTCTAATTTTTTTGAAAGAACTACTCTAGTATATGAACGAAGCTGGACCTCCAAATGTCCCTGCATACAGTGTTGGGAAGCTGTATGCAAGTGCTTAGTACAGAAGAGCAAAGTGAACAAATACAAATGATGGCTCTCTTTGATTCCAGGTACCACCAAGTTCTGGCAGACTTCCCTCACGACACAGGAGTGCTGGTGGAGATGGCTAGGATGTATGAAGAAGCTGGTGACCTTACCATGGCGCAGCATTGCTACCTTGACGTAATTATTCTTTATATCTTCAACCATATCAGTCAAATGAATTTGACCACTAAGTACTTGCATACTGCTTACTAACAACGTATGCAGGGACATTGGAGGTCTAGTTTCGTTATAACCTATATTTCGGTAACCATCTGTTACCTATACCAGGGCGGGTAAGTGATGGGTCCTCCAAAGTCAAATGAATTTGATTTCATAATTTTGTTTTGGTTTTTGATTCCAGGCAGATGCCATTTTCCCCGGAATGCCAGAGGTGGCTGGTTGGCTGGGATCCCGCGCTAGGGCCGCAGGAGAACCGGCACAGGCTATGGCCTACTATCGCCGGGCAGCCTTGCTCTCTCCTAATCAGGTGAGTGTATATTTATTTCAGGCTGAATGCAATTTACATTTTTTATTGGTACTTGCCAAATGATTTGAGACTTAAAAAATTAAAACGATTTGAAATTAAAACGCCCAGTTGGTTTTTGAACGTGTCCTAAAGTCCTAAGTCGATTTTGAACGCTTGCATAGTGTACATGACGTCTCTGCCAGGGGAATCCCCGTCGCTTCTATAACCAGGGGCTACACAAGCTGAGCCCAATAAACCCGAGCGGTCGAACGTCAAGCGTAGTGACGATCACTCACCTCACGAGAGGGGGCGCCTCTAATCGAAAGGGGGTACCACTGTTAAGTTTCTGCCACGGTTTGTAAAAGTCATAGATCCGGAGCTAATAATAGTCCCACAGACTCCGGGCGTGCTCCTTTGCAATCCTAACAGGAAAGGAATGATTTACTGTTTCCAGGTGACATGGTCTCTTCAAGAGGCTGGTTGCCTTCGAGCTATGGGGAAGCATAGAGAAGCTCTGGCAGCCTATACGAGGTTGCATCAACGCCATCCAGATAACATCGAATGTAAGTCGAACAATAATCAGAAATTTGTCAATAATTTTTATAAGTCTTGTGATTTTTAATGATAAATGGTCCATAAATCGATTTTTGTGTTACACCAAAAAAGGGATTACCTTTTAATAGGCCACTTGCATGGACTTCATAACGACTTGGAAAAAATCGTGTGGATAGAGTTTTTTACTAAGATTACGAAAATGTTAGTAAAAATTTTTAGAAATGTACAGTTTTTTTTTATTTTTAAATAAATAAATCCATTATTTGGGCTCGTGACGTCACTACATGAAAATGTCCCGTCGCCAAAAATGTTCCTATTAATTTTATAAAATTCCACACTGATTTATTTTTTTATATGGCATCACTTTGATTTCAGGCGAATTTTTGAATTCGTTCACTAGATTTATTGTTTGTTCTCTGCGAACTTATCATTTGGTTTGATTTTTTGACAGATGTTCTGAAGAGAACCCCGTACAATTAATGGGTACGGGGTTCTCCTCAGAACGTGAAGAGGATGTCGGTACATGTTTTAGAGGTATAATGATTATGGTGCTGATTTTAACAAAATAAAATTTTATAATGTTCTTATTATTATTACAATTTACAAGTTCAAGTATATTACATTGAATTTAGTAATATAGACGCTGTACATTATAATGATTTATGATCAATAAGATGGATCAAGGATAAAAATATTTATGAGATGTGATATTTTTGGTATGCCTCGTTATTCTCCTGTGCCATTCGTGTGGAAAACGTTCTTTTTTTTTAAATGATTTTCGGCTATGTAATTATCGTTTTTTCACACCCATAAAATTATGTCCCGTCTTTCCGGTTTATAAAAAATGGTCTGATTTTTCGTATTGAAATTTTCAAAAAATCCCCAGGGTTTCAAAAATACGATTAAAAAAAAAAAAAAAAAACAGAATGTCTTAGAATATTTGCCTAAACCGGAAAAAATTTTTAAAAAATGTGATGCAAGTGGCCTATTACATTATCTTGAGATGACCTACGGGAGAGGCAAAGGTGTTGATTTTCAATGAGTAGTCACTGGGGCTGGGGTCCCACACCCGCCTCCTAAATTGGATACTTTTTGTGTGAAATGTGTTTTCGGGTACATTTTGATCAATTCGCAAACACCTTCGAACGTTCACTGGCTAAAATATGGCCAATTTGAAGAGATATTTTAAAACATTAGAATTATTTCAAATGTTCCCGCGAATTGTGATCTTCGATTAGCACAAAGATATCTTAGTATTCTCACTTTTCAACAAGAGATGTCTTGCACCTCTTCTAATTCATTTGTTATTGACATTTCGCCAACCGAAATTATAGAAATATTTTTTCATGCAAATCATTGACCACATATTAAAAAAAAGCAAGTTCGAATTTATGTTTTTTTTTTTACATTAGCTCCACACAGGAGGCCCTGAGGAAAATAATTCCCCTCAGGGCCTATGTCATCTTTGAGGATGCTGTGTGGAGGGTCTTTTTAGGAAAAGGACTGGGAAGGAAAAAGGTATGAGGGGTTCAAGGTAATGTTCCGAGAGAGTCTTGCTGGAGAGGTCAAAAGATCTCCCTCAACCAGTGTCTCCCCATCCGGCCTGCCATGCAGTTGGTGGGCAGACGCATCCACCACTAAGATCCGAACAAACCTCACCCCATGAACCCGGGCACCCCTGCTAAGTCACCAAACGTCGTGAATTACTTAGGGTGACCTATGGCAGAGGTGACAATTTATATTTGTGATTATCGACTAGGTTGTAGACAACTATAGAAGACATAATATTTAATAATCTTCAAATAGGTACTATTTTAAAATAAATAATCTAATATAAAGCATAATGCATGCGTTTATAAATTTAACAATGTTTTTATAATATTTTTATGAATCCTAAAATATGGGAAAAATGGTTAGACGTGATTCATTCAATGACTCTCTAACACTATAAGCAGTTTATGTATCTCCATATTAAAATTAGGAGGTATGATTTCTTTAATGAGGGCGGGAAATTACCAAATAGGACGCTCAGGAATTCCGGATGCTGGACGCATATTTTAATTATTAACACAAACGCTCGAATGGCTAAAGAAACGCAGTTGTTATTCCAGGTGGAACAAAAAGGCCTTTAAGTTTGATTTGAAGAGAATCTGAAAGGTGTACGGAGTATGAGATGGTAATAGGAAGGTGTTTGTTTTATGATTTTCTTCTTTGGTTTCAGGTCTTCAGATGCTGGTAAAACTGAGCGGGTCTGCAGGATCCAAAGATGCAGAAAGATGGGCTGCAGAATTACAAAGGGCTAGAAGGACCAGACAAGCCACCGCTGGTATGGACACCTATCGTTGCTCTTCATCGTATTTGTGTGTCAGGTCTTGCTCGCTAAAACTAGAATTCAAAACTGAGAAACTTGTGGTCCTGGCAAAGTGGAAGGCAGAAGAAGCAAAGAGTTTGAGTGATCGAGTCACAGGAGTGCGGAACTTCGGCGTTCGCAGCTCTTCGTGAAGCACAGTACCTGCAGCGAAGAGTTGTAACGTGTAACCACTCTTCAAAACAACACTTGGTTCACTCGGATCGGATAATTTATTAGTCTATGAGATATGTATTTTTATACGTTTATGGATACGTGTCGAAAAGTCAAAAATCATGGGTTCACTTTTTTTGCCTTTAGCTCCACACAGGAGACCCTTAGTAAAATGTTTTTCCTCGGTGCCTATTTCATCTTAGGGGATGCTGTGTGGAGGGTATTTTTATTCAAGGAAGCAGAGGTTCTGGGAAGGAAAAAGTATGAGTGGTAGGTAGGAATCTGAGTCATTGTTTCCAGGAGTGAATGAATCCATTCTTACAATTGCGGTGCAAGGCGATAAGAATCCAGCTGGGGTGATCAAAAAGGTCTCCATCAACCAGTATTTCGATACGGCCCGCAACGCAGTCGGTGGACAGACTCATCTGCCGCCAAGACCTACGCAAACCTGACCCCATGAACCCGGGCACCCCTACGAAGTCACCAAATGTAGCGAACCACTTGAGGTGACCTATGGCAGAGATGTAGAGGAGAGGGCTACCGTACCCACACCCATACCGTAGTTTCTTTCTTATTGAAACTATGGCCTTTTTCTGACATCATGTCTTCCTATTCCTACATCAATTCCTCTTTTTCTTTCAGAATCCCCTCTCACTATTGGAAGTGGCGGATCTTCAAGAGGCAGTTCTTCACCAGGTAGGAGACTTTGGGAATTTTTCTTTTACTTTTTGTGTCATGTTATGAAATTAATATACATAGCCAAAAATGGTGGTTTATGAGCGGTTTTAACAACAAGGACTTTATGTTTTTTTCAGGAACCAATTTGGTATCTGCAAATCGCGGGGCGTTGCAAAATTCGGCCTCTTCTCACGTAAGTATTTTAAAATTATTTATTATTGCCGTCTTTATCGTTAGCCGAATTTTTAAATGCTCTAAAGGCCAATAAATCCAAAAATTAGTTAAACATGTCATTTTTCTCCGTTTTTTTCTTGTGTTCTTTTTTTGCGACATGCATTTTAATGGGATTTTTTTCTGAAAAATTAAATAATTTTATTGCAGAAATTTACAAATTTTTTAAAGTATTTTGAAAGATCTATTCAATGTTATAAGGGAGCGGACTCCGGATCGGCTGAGACGAGGGACGAAATGAATGGCGTCAGGACGAAGTAATGAGTCATTCTTTATTGTAGCTACGTAGCGAAGGTCGATGCGGTGCGGAGTGACGGTGGTGCAGTGAGTGTTGCTCGGTGTTGCTGCATGATGATGGTCAGGAAGCTGCAACGGTGAAGATCACAGATCTTCAGGAAGCCGGCGCGTAGCTCTACACGGGGGCCGGCGTGTAGCTGATTGCTGGTTGCTGGTTGCTTGCAAATCACATGATGCTGATTGCGCGGGTGGTCCTGCGAGGGTTTTGAACCACGTTGCGGCACTGAACTATTGTAATCATTTCTCGGTGTGTGTGAGTCGAACGACGAATTGAGACTAGACTGAGCTAGCGCATGAGTTGCGGCGCTTATACAGCCGACCGGTAGAGTAGCTTCCCAGAGCTCCAGGTAATATTGCGAATTCACGCAAAGCGAAGAAAGTGCTCGAAAGTTCTGCTGCTGTAGTGATGAACGGCCGTTGACTCGAGGCCTTTCGATGTGTTTCCCGAAATATCACATGGTTCGGGCGGCATGTACTGATGGCGCCTTACGCGGTGTAGGCGGTGGGTATCTTCTGGTGTGTTCTTACAGAGCCAGTGGCGGCACAATGAATTTGGCAACAGTGGGCGCTGAAATTGATGGCGAAAAATAATGGTGTCGCCACAGTTATTTTATAAAAGAAAGTCATAATTAAAGGTCTACAAAACTAGAGATATTTATTAAATATTAATAATGATTTTTATTAAATAAAAAACTTTCTTATCGCTCTCTTGAACAATTAACATTTTGTATTTTACAGCACATCAAATTTCCGTGATCGTTATGATTGTGAATGAATTCTCTGAGATTTGTAAAACATTGTGAAGAAATCAAGTGAAGATATGATTTGAGATTTTAAATCACTCTCACACTTCCTCTCCTTCCATTCCTTAAAAAGACTCTTCATACATCATCCCAAAAGATGACATAGGTCCTGAGAGAATTTATTTACCTGCGGGAGTGAATGTATTATTATTTTTTTTTAAACATCTTTTCGTTGCAATTGTACGTGAACATTTTAATTCCACCCATTTAGAGCTAATCCTGAATATTTTTTCCAGGGCGGGGATCAACTAAATCATACCCCGGCGCCTCCCCTCTCTGCGCAGGATTCTCTACGAAGAATGGTAAATATTCTAAAAGTGTTTCTATTTTTGACCGTAACCGGTTTCAGCCTGTTAAACATCTTCAGACTAGTACAAATATTTCTTAATCTACAGTTTATATACATAGCATATGGGGGGGAGGTAGGGGGGTAGTCTACAAGGATTTTTTTCAATTTATTTGATTTTTCCGTATTTGTTGCCATTTCGTCTTTGAAGATTGGATTTCTTAGATTATTAAGAAATCCAATCCCAGTTGCGACCGTTATCTTTTTCTATTTTATCTGTATCTTGTTCTCTTTCATATTTTCATTTAGATTATTAGTGTTATAGAGGCTCATGTTAAATGGAGGTCGCCAATTATAGGGTGATATGTTATGTGTTTTAAAGTGTGTAAAGGGTGTGGTAAGTAAGATGTCGGTACATTACTTAAACGTTTATTAACGATTTACAACTTACACATAATTCCTCCATTTAAATAAACTATAATAATGTGAAGGGCGAACAAACACGATATGCAAGTGAGTCTTGACCGGTAGTTTAAAACAGAATAATCGGTGGTTTTTGATGCGACGCGGAGAGAGTTCTTGTGACTTGAAAATGAATTCGATTTGTTGCTAGGAGACCAATCGGAAGCCAGCCGAATGCAATTCAGTGTCCTTTGTTCGACCTCCACAGTGTCATATTCTTCTTCAATAAAATAAAAATAAAGTATAGGTATGTTAGTTAGGTGTTATATGTGAGTTGGTATGCACCTTTATTTGAGGACCTTCACAGGCCTTTAGACCCAGAATCCGAGGACGTCCTCGGATTCGAAATGCGAAAAACTGAATATGTACCTATAATCTATGCGTTCTGATTGGTCAACTGTCGAAATTTGGGCCAATCGGAGAGAGTCCTCATTTTCGTGGTGAAAAATATCGTGTTTAATTTGGCTAGTGTTTCATTAGTACGGGTGTGTGACCACCAGGGCGGCGCCGCTAATGCTGGAAATCACACACAGACCCTAAACCGAGGACTCTTTCAAAGTCCTCGGTTTCGTGTTAAAAGGTGCCGATCACCGGAATGTGAACACCAGGAGGCGCTGCAAGCTCGAGTGTCAAGAAATCTCACCTACATCCTAAACCGAGGACCCGTCGTTCGAAATTCCTACGTGCATGTGAATATAATAAGTATTGCACTATTAAGATTGTGCCGACAAGGAATTCAGTTTTTGACAGTTGAAACAAAATTCAATATTGCGTTTAGATCGTATTGTGAACTATGTTCTGTAATACTGTTTAAATTCGCTGTACGGTATTGTAATATTTAATAAGTAATTAGGACTCCTGCTCAAGTATTTGATTAATCCGCGTCATATATTCTTCTTTCACTCCATTCTTCGTTAATCCGCTCTATGACCCTATTACCTACACCTCACAAAAACGCCTCCGTCTGAATTAAGGACAAGGGAAGAATATCGCCACCTGGATGGGTGATGTTGTCAAGCGAGTTAAGAAGGAGCTGTAGGAAGGGTTTTATTTTAATGCGGATCTTGAAGAGTCGGAAAAAATTACTGAAAAAATTACCAAACGCAGAGTAACATTATCATCAAATAAAACATACAAAATCGTTAAAAAAAAATTATGGTTTTTTAGGTAGTCTGACAAAAAAATTAAGACAACAAAGTCGTTTATAATTAAAATTATTGAACCAATATTCTTTCCTTCCAGGCATGATCCTTTATATTTTATTTCTTGGCGTTCTTTTTTATGATGCTGTGCACATAAAATTTAATGTTTTTCCATGTTCTGTGTCTTAAATCTGGTTCATTGGTCAAACATTCTTCGCACTCTTTTTTGTTTGGAATTTTTTTTCTTATCCAGAAGACAGCCATTTGCCTTGATACGGCATCCTTCTTCCAGAAGGAATATTTATTGGAATCTCATCCGTACCTACTCCGTGGTCATTTGAATCCCAATCTTCATTTTCCACGTTTGTACCATTGGGAATCGGAGGAATGGATACCGAAGACGGTAATATTTTCGCGGACACGGATTTTTCTTGAAGGTCGATAGTATCTAGATTTTTGCCTTTATTTTCGGCCAACTTTCCGCCATCCATGGCCAGCAAGAGTTTACTCACCTTGCTCAATTATATGGTACTTTCAGGAAGACGGTAAAACTCTCTATGAACCCGAATGTCATAGCCCATGTATGTTGCCTGTTGGTCCATTTCGTTATTTTTGAGGTTCAATAGCTGAGATGCAGTACTAATCCTGAATACGTGGACAGGCCTCGGATATGGGAAGTCCTCAGTTACCGGGTGTGTATTCCGGTTTTTTGAGGACCGTTTTCTAGGTGCTTACCGGGTGTATGATGAAACCGAATAGACAGCAACGACCACGATTAACTTGAGTATACGTATAAGTGTAGAATACATGTCTACTTTATATAATATAACAGGACCTCGAATTCGGGTAGCCAGTTGAAGTCCTCGAAATCGGGATTGGACTAACAAGGGTGAGTTGGTATGCACCTTTATTCGAGGACCTTCACAGGCCTTTAGACCCAGAATCCGAGGACTCACACGAATCCGAGGACGTCCTCGGATTCGAAATGCGAAAAACTGAATATGTACCTATAATCAATGCGTTCTGATTGGTCAACTGTCGAAATTTTGGGCCAATCGGAGAGAGTCCTCATTTTCGTGGTGAAAAATATCGTGTTTAATTTCGCTAGTGTTTCATTAGTACGGGTGTGTGACCACCAGGGCGGCGCCGCTAATGCTGGAAATCACACACAGACCCTAAACCGAGGACTCTCTCAAAGTCCTCGGTTTCGTGTTAAAAGTTGCCGATCACCGGAATGTGAACACCAGGAGGCGCTGCTGCAAGCTCGAGTGTCAAGAAATCTCACCTGCGCCCTAAACCGAGGACCCGTCGTTCGAAATTCCTACGTGCATGTGAATATAATAAGTATTGCACTAGATTGTGCCGACAAGGAATTCAGTTTTTGACAGTTGAAACAAAATTCAATATTGCGTTTAGTTCGTATTGTGAACTATGTTCTCTTATACTGTTTAATTCGCTGTACGGTATTGTAATATTTAATAAGTAATTAGGACACCTGCTCAAGTATTTGATTAATCCACGTCATATATTCTTCTTTCACTCCATTCTTTGTTAATCCGCTCTATGACCCTATTACACTTCACAAAACACCTCTGTCTGAATTAAGGCCAAGGGAAGAATATTGCCACCTGGATGTTTTATAAATGAATTAAGAAATGTTTTATAAATTTGAACAGCGCCCTTGAAGTGATTTTTAACCAAAACGGCGCTATACGAGTCATCCAAATAATATTATTATTATTATGGGTGATGTTGTCAAGCGGGTTAAGGAGGAGCTGTAGGAAGGGTTTTATTAATGCGGATCTTGAAGAGTCGGAAAAAATTACTAAAAGCAGAGTATTATCATCAAATAAAACATACAAAATCGTTAAAAAAAATTATGGTTTTTTAGGTAGTCTGACACAAAAATTAAGACAACAAAGTCGTTTATAATTAAAATTATTGAACCGTTCGTTTTACGGATGAACGCAGCTCTTACAGCGTCGGTGCGTTGGTTTTTCGAACTTTCAACCTACTACGGACTATTAGGCAATATTAAAAGGACTATTAATTATTATTATAAATTTTTATAACAATATGGAAACGCGACAGCGGTGAGGGGCACCGCAGCAGGTTTCGTAAGTGATTTGGCGTCGAACGGCTCGCCCGACGGATGGGTACACTCGGAACTCTCAAATTATATATTTTTTTATCGTTGTCGCTTATTTTTTTAAAATATGGCAATCTAAGTTTTTAAAACTATAGTGAAATAAAAATAAACGAACAATTAAAAAGTTTTTTTTTTTAAATCGTTCAGAAAAATTCGCCAGGCTGCTGGTCGGCAGACCGCGAAGTTCTTATATGGAATGATCTGGACTATAGTTATTCATTGGTTTTATTCGTGTAGTCGATGACGTAAAAATTTCTATTTTTTACCCCACTTTGACGCCGGCTGCCTGCGAACTTGCCAGGCTGCCGGTTGGCAGACCTGCTTTTTTCTCATTTTCTAATCGACCTTTATCATATGAAACCATTCCCGTTCGTGTAGTCGATGACGTAATTTTTTCGAAAAAAATCGCTGACTATTTCCATGACTGCGAGGCTCCTGCCAAGAGGCGCACCGGCAGACCAGCTATTTAAAGGTTTTCTAAATGCCCATAATCACTTAAAAGTAGTTTCATCCGTGTAGTCTGAAGCAGATAACGTACGGTTTACCTATCTCGCCTCCTAGTCTATTTATTTATTTATTTATAAGTACATGTTACATGATTAATACATTTACTTGAGAAGATACATTAGGTCACCATACTAGGCAGCTGCCTGTATCATTAAGAAAATTATTTCGCTATAAGTAAGAATATTATTTCGCTGGAGATCTGTCGTCAGAACAGTTCGGAAGTTTTCAGTACTTTCCGTATTACGAACGCCAATTACTAGCCGATCTGCTGTTACACCGGACGCGCGGGTGGAGGGGTGCACTGCCTGTCGGGTGTCAGCCGTAATGATCTCTTACCAAATTCATATATTTAGATAGGCAATTCAATTTTATTTTGAACCTTTTTTTTAAGTTTTGTGCAAATTTATATTTTAAATAAAATATTTAGGAATACGATGAGGCGTATAATTTTGTTGCCTGTTCACCGCACGAGTGAACGTTAGGACGAGCCGCGCATGCTTCCAAGATACGTGTAAGAAATTCGTTCCACACTATTTCGAGGACCCATGACCTCCAAAAACTACAGACCACTAAAACGAGGACCTTCCGAGATCTGTGTATTTTACGTAAGTGTAATCCTGAATACGTGGACAGGCCTCGGATATGGGAAGTCCTCAGTTACCGGGTGTGTATTCCGGTTTTTTGAGGACCGTTTTCTAGGTGCTTACCGGGTGTATGATGAAACCGAATAGACAGCAACGATCACGATTAACTTGAGTATACGTATAAGTGTAGAATACATGTCTACTTTATATAATATAACAGGACCTCGAATTCGGGTAGCCAGTTGAAGTCCTCGAAATCGGGATTGGACTAACAAGGGTGTATATGAGTGTGTATGTGTGTCTTAATTCACTCATCATCACCTTCCTTAAATGTTCTGTTTTATCATGGCAAATGTTTCTATTTTCTTTTGTTTTTGTTGTTATGTAAAAATTTCAATGTTATTTTAACATTTTCAGGTGACGAGTTCTTCCGGCAGAAAGGCCTCGGAAGATGAGCACGATCTCCCTCTGCCGCCGGACTGAGCACTGGCGATCTGCAATTTTTTAGTGTGTTTTCAATTTTCACTAGTGTTTCTTGTTTCTTTACCTTATATTCTAAATGAAACGTTATTCACTGTGTGAAATTTTTTTGTATTTTCCGAAGATCTCTCGCAATTTTAAATATGTACCTATCTGCAAATTTAAATGTATAACGAAATCGAAAAATAATATGTGTACAAAAATTGTAATATTTTATAGATCATTGAATATAATTCTTCTATACGTGAAATGTCTTTAAATTTGGATAAAATTGGAAAGGCAGACAAACATCTAAAACGAAAGGCATACTTTACATTATTTTATGTCTATAGGCCCGGTATACAGGGCCTAGCACACTGAAATTGTTAACTTTACAATATCGTATCGACAGGCTAAACTTCCGATGATTTTTTACTGAACCGATATGAATAAGGCAATGTAAGGTAATAAAAAAGAATTTGATTTACGCTGGCAACACTTGAGATATTTTCTATGTATATTTGGTTTGTGACGTAAGGTTTGTGTACCAGGCTCCCGGTCTAAAACTTCGATACCATAAACATTGTGACCGCTACATAGAAAATATCTCAAGTGTTGCCAGCGTATAGCAATTTCTTTTTGATTACCTTACATTGCCTTATCAATATCGGTTCGGTATAAAATCATCGGAAGTTTAGCCTGTCGATTCGATATTGTAAAGTTAACAATTTAGTGTGCTAGGACCCCTGTAAAAGATAATTTTTTTTATTTTTTTTCTTCATTCTGCACGCTTGATTTGCTTTTTCGAGACTCTATTGCATATGTCATACAAAACAGAACGGTAACAGTAATAAAAAAATAAAATCGTAACAAAACAAAAAAAATTAAAAAACTATTCAGTCACAAAAAAAGATCAGCGACAAAACAGACCATTGACATAACAAAACGGCCACAAAATAGAATAGTTACAAAACAGAATGATGAAAAAACCATACAGTTACAAAACAGAACAGCGAAAAAATAGAACAGAGACAAAACAAAACAAAACAGTTAAGAAAATCGAATCAAAGAGCATACTGACAACAAACCTATTCTTACCTAACCCATCCTAGCGTAACCTGAACTATTATTTTATTGTATTATGATTTGTCACTGTTCTGTTTTATCCGAATACTATTTCAACCATTAGATCCATTTGTGTCAACCTCCATCACCTGTATTATGTTTTTATTAAGAAAGAGAGCAGTTAATTCATAATTGTCAATAATAAAGAATACCTCCATACGACATAACTTTTACAGAAACCAAAGAAACAGAATTAAGAAGAAAAAGAAATTCTGAATGGGCGTGTCTAGTAATTTTAAAAAGTCTGACGATTCTCCAACTATGTTTAGAATTTGGCAGTCACCTCTGAAGGTGGAAGCGGTCTGAAACTCCAAAATACCTGAAAAAACCCTCGACTCTTGATAGATTCTCCCATCTCAACCAACGGATTGCAATATTTAGATCACAGTCATCAGGTGGGAAAGCTATCCTTCTTCTACCGGTATTTCAATGGAACTAGCGTCATTGATCCCCTCGGCACCGGTGCATAGTTGAGAAACACGCAAAACGCGTGCCCAACATATGTATACGATTGACATTCGTCACATAAGAACCGGTCGCTTCTTCGACTCGTTCTTGATTTCAACAGCTCGGCTGTGGAACGATTTGCCGACCTTTGTGTTTCCTCCTTCCTACAACGCGGATCTTTTCAAGACTGACTAATGTTCATTCCTTCCTCTCCTCAAAAATACCCTCCACACATCATCTCAGGTGACATTGGCCCTGAGGGAAATTATTTTCCTAAGAGCCTCCTGTCTAGAGTTAATGTAAAAAAAACTTTTAGAACTGTTCACCATCATTATCATATGGGAGGCGGGCATGGGTACCGCCGCCCGGGAACCATTTAATGGATAATTAAGTCACTCCAAGTCATTCGATGCGTTTGGTGAACTAGCAGGGATGCCCGGGTACATGGGATGAGATTTGACTAGGTCTTGATGGCACATGCGTTGTAGGCCGGATAGGGAGAGACTGATTGATGGAGACCTTTTTACCTCTCCAGCCGGGCTCTCTCGACCCATCATCTTGCACCGCAGTGGGAGGGATAGTCATTATATAAGATAGTCACCAAGGGCGGATCCAGGGGGGGAGTCATGGGGGTCATGACCCCCCCTGGGCTGGGTCCAGGACCTAGGTGGACCTATTTTTTACTTGTATCTATTATTATCAAAATTAAATTATAACTTCTTGTGACTTGACCACGACTATGTGACCCACCCCTGGCGCTATGTGACCCCTCCCTGGCGCCAAAGCTGGATCCGCCCTTGATAGTCACATTCGTCTGTCATACCTAAACACCTCGGATTCCTATCCACCCCTCATACTTCTTTCCTTCCCAGAACTTCCTTTCACTAAAAGGACCTCAACACAGCATCCCCAAAGATGACATAGGTTTCAAGGCATGGCCTCCTGAGTGGAGATATGCAATACACAATGTTAGGCTATAGTGTAAGAGAGACAAAACGCGTACTAAATGGGATAGCAACAAAAGGTACTCTGGCATCATTATTTCTTTCCATTCAAATCCATATTACCTACGGAAATCTTTTCTAGTGTTCTTGTTTATTCTATATTGGCTGGTTCCCGGCATGCGTTGCTATGCCATTTAAAGGCGGGTACAGATTGCTGTAACGTGAGATGCAATGTAACATGAAAGGAACAATTCATAAGTGTGGACGCAGCGCGCGCACAAACCGAGCATGTACCTACTCGCATCTGTTTCCGGCATGCGCGCGGAGAACATAGCTCAGTCTGCCGAGAACAAGTCCTCCATTGTTCGCGCGCGTTCTGACGTACAGACACAAACATGCCGTCCACACTGGCGCTCCGTGCACACTGTGCGCCCCTTTGTTTTCGGCCAAAGAACCTACAATTTTTGGATTGCGGCGCGCACGATTTGAAATGCTCTGTTCGTGCGCTAAGTGTGCACGGTTCGTGAGCGCAAGGCGTCCACACTATGGGAATTCTGTTACATTGACGGCAAATTCTTTCATTGCGTGTTACATTGCATGTTACATTACGGCAATCTGTACCCGCGTTAATACAGAAATTGTTTCTCCCTGTGTGTCCTTTCCCATTCGTGTCGTTCACCTTCCGCCTCCCCTTCCTCTCCCGCATCTCCTTCCCCTCTCGCGTTCACACTCCGCCTCCTCCACCTTCCCTCTCCCCACTCCACTCCCCCCCCCCTTCCCCCGTACCGCGAACCCCCTACCCGAGTTCCCTCCCCCTGCCCCTTCCCCACTCTCCTCCCCCTCTCCCCTCTCCCCTCTCCCCTCCCACATTCCATACCTCTGTGCAACCTTTTTTTTTATACAAATTTCATAATGCTAGAGCTCACCAGTTGTTTCAAATAAACCTTTTCCTGACAAGAACGAACACAAAAAAAAGGAATTATCCAATTTGGTGCAGTCATTCTGAAGTTATGCACGTACATAAATTTCGGCGATTCATTTTTATTTAAATATAGATAGATTATAGATAACAGAAAAAAGGGAGATAAGCCATGAACGGAATGAACCGTTTTTTTGCATTTTAAAAAAAAAAATCAAAGTAAAACGTGTGTTACTTACATGATAAGTGCAAATTTTTGCATTTTTTTGTTAAAAAAGGCAATTTTCCGCAGTAAAAACGATTTTTAAAAAGTAAATACATGTTTCTAAAAGCTCTAAAATAATAAAGAACTAAAGAAAATTTTAATATTTATTATAATAAAAAATGTATTCTGTTGTATGTGATGCACTACAAAATAATGCAAAATCGTGTGTTTTTGGTTTGAATATTAGATGGCTTAAAAATATTTTAGATGCTTTAATTAAATATTGCGAGTAGATGACATATTTGCATTTGCTGAAATCGAGTATTTTTTTATTATTCTTTTTGTAAGCTCAGGAAAAAATAAAGTACCAGGCCTACAAAAACTGCTTTAACCCATTGGCCACAGAATTAATGAGCATAAAAATTGGCCTTCACCACTGAATTAATTTTGTACCAAAAATTGAAAACCTGCATTGGTGTACTAAATCCATTGTAACTTTTAAACCATATATTGAAATGAATTAATTTCTTTGAATTTATTTACATATCCGATTAAGGTAAAGAAAAACATAAAAATTAAAATTAAAAAAATATTATAATATGTCTAAATAAGGATACAAACATAACCTTCTCTTTTTTTGCAAGTTTTTTTCCATATTTTAATTCAAAAAGTTACAAGAAAATATAATATTCATAAATCGAACAATAATAATTTTTGTTTTTTACATACATGTGTACTAATAACTAATAAAATAATTTGGTATGATAGTCCTCAAAGCAATCAGGGACGTTCAGGGACACTACCAAAAGCCTACAACCACTCGCAATTTTGAAGAAATTAAATGGCGGCAGGCAGCATACAAAACTTGGAACACAAATATCAGGGAAAAAACATAAGAAACATATTATTGCAAATTCTATGAAATTAATGATTAGTTACCTACAGAGCGTTCAGCATTTAAAATTTTATTCAAAAATGTCACAGTCGTGCTCGTTTTCCGTTTTTTGGCGGACCTACTCTAGCCCGTCAGCGTGCCGGGGTTTGTGGTTAAGTACCTGAGTTGCACACCCGGCAGGCTGTCGGGGTTTGTGGCCAATGGGTTAAAGTTTAAAATCTTCTACTTACGAACCCCTTTTCGGTTATGGTGTTATTGTATAATGTGAAAAAATATTTTTTTTTAAAAGTGATCGTAAAACATTTAAATTCTAGCTGGTTCCTGGAATGCGTTGTTATGCCATTTAATAAAGAAATTGTTTCTCCCTGCTTGTCCTTTCCCATTCGTCCCGTTCCCCTTCCTCTCTCTTTACTGACAAAATACATGGAGGCGTAATTTCCTTCCGGTAAACTGTTTAGTTGTTAGGGAACGTACCTTCGGGGGGGGGGGAGGGTCTTCAAAATACCATGCTTGTTACAAATGAGCGGCGGCCTCCTTAGGTTTTGGTCACCGGGGGGGGGGGGGAGGGGGTAAAAATTGCAAAAAGTTGGTCACGTAGTATGGATAGTGGGTACGTTCCCTAAGCTTTCTTTACAAATATTTTAATTTATGGTTTCAATATAGGTATTTTATTGTTCTGTTTACAGTGTTTTTTTTGTTATATCAATTAAAAAATGGATTTAAAAATGCAATGGGTTATTCTTTTTTTAAATTACCTTCGCCAACACACAGTTGACATTTGTCACATGAGAACGAGTGGATTCTGCCACGACTCGTTCCTAAGTTCAACAGCTCGGCTGTGGAACGATTTTCGGCCTCCTACAATATGGGTCTTTTCAAGATCCATGTTCACTCCTTCCTCTCCTCAAAACACAGCATCTTCAAAGATGACAGACCATGAAGGAAATTATTTTCCTCAAGGCCCCCTGTGTGGAGTTCATTAACAAAAATCAATCTTTTTCTTGCCACTCTAGCGGGGATGAGCAAGCAATATGAGGAGATTCTCCTTCGCGTCCATGAGCTTGAGGACACTAATAACAAACTGGAGAAAAAAAACACCAGCCTCGAAGCAAGAATTGAAGTTTTAGAAAATCACATGGAGCAAATCGATAGGCAAAATAGGTCTAAAAACGTAGAAATCAGGGGGGGTCCCAGAAAATAACGGGGAAAACTTGAAAAACCTTATATCCAACATCAAAAAAACTACTAATTCAAACGTGGAAATGAACAAGATTGACGCAGCTTACCGCATCTCCCAAAAAATACCTAAAGATCAATGCAGGCCCATAATCATATCATTTAAAACCAGTATCGACCGTGATGTTTTCCTGACAGACATAAAAAAGTTCAACAAAGAAGCAAACAATAGAGAGGAAAAACTCAACACCACCCTCGTCGGAATTGCAGGACCTCGCTCCCACATATACGTCTCGGAACACCTTACGTTTCGTGCGAAACACTTGTGGTTCCTTGCACGTAAGGCTACACGGGAAAACTTATTTAAATTCGCCTGGACCCGTGGAGGGCAAGTGTACGTCCGCAAAGAAATTGGGACACCAGTCATTATTATCAATGACAAAAACAAACACCTCTTATCTCCCTCACTCAATAACTTGTAAAAAAACTGTAACTATTGTACTTATGTTTATATATTTTTTATTTTACCCAAAAATCATTAACATCACTATTTTATCTAAACTCAACCTATTATATGAACCAGAAGAGCACAGGTATATGGCGACAGGGGAATTTAAATTATTTAATTTGTATTTTTCTAGTTTTCTTTTATATCTTTACACAAACACTACATTTAGTTTTAACATTAACAAATATAAATCTTGTACTATGTATCTTCAATTCGTAGTTACAATATATACCTGCTATAATTATATAAAATACTTGCAACAACTAAATCCTTATAGCACTTGTGTACTTTACATGCTTGTGCTTATGTTTTATATTCTTATGTTTTATACTCCTTATATGCTTATGCTTTATATGCTCGTGATATATACTCGCAACAAATATATGCATACTTTGTATACTTATGCTTGTGTTATACATGTTAAATATCCGCAACAACCAAATACATATATCACTGGTATACTTTATATGCTTATGTTTTATTTTCTTTATATGCTTGCGTTTTATAATCTTTTTAAGCTTATGTTTTATTTTCTTTGTATGCTCATATTTCATATTCTTATGTTATTTATTATTTATATGTTTATGTCATACATTCGCAGAAACTATAAGTACACTTTATACACCTATACTTATACTATAAATACTTTATATGCTTATGTTAAACATTCTCAACAACTAAATTCTTATATCACTTACATACTTTTTATGCTTATGCTGATGTTTTATACTATTTATAAGCCTATGTTTTATTTACTTAATATTCTTTATATGCCTATATTTTATGTTCTATATATGCTTGTGCTACATATTTTGTATACGCTGATGTTATATTTTCGCAACAACTATATGTGTACCTTATATACCTATGTTTATGTTGTACATAATATACATACTTTACATACATACTTTTATTTTATATTCTATATACGCTCGTATCATATATTATCTATACGCTTATATTATATTTTTCGTAACAACTATTTGTATACCTTACATACCTATGTTTGTGTTATATATACTATATATGCTTATATTATAAATTCACAACAACAAAAACCTTATTTCACAAAGCTAACACTATATTCTTATGCTTATGTCATATATTCAGTATGTGCTTATATTATATATTCACAACAACTATATTTACACTTTATATATTTATGTATATTTTTTATATTTATATCAACTAAATCTCTATCTCATAAACGTACCAATGTCACTACAACTTGGTTGTTAATAATTTATGCAAAACAAAAAACCAGAAAATGGAAGACATAGCAGATTTAATAGATAACACAACACAAATCCCATGTATATCTACCAATGATCCCGAAGTAGTACGTCAATTATTATTAACTAATTCAACCCTTACTCTATGAACATAAGAAGTATAAACAAAAATTTTGATGAAATTCTTATTCTCCTCACTGATCTTGTCTCAGATTTTGATATAATTGTCTTGAGTGAATGCTGGATTCAAGGAAATTTCATCCCTAAAACGATAAGAAACTACAATCACTATAATACTCTACACAACCAAACTCAGAACGACGGAGTCATTGTATACATTAAAAATCATATCTCTCACTCAGTAAAAGAGATCAAAATTAAATATGCAAACTGTCTACAAATTCAAATTGATAATCATATAACACTTCTTACAATGTACAGATCTCCGAATACACATAACATAGCCCCATTCATACATTCACTGCAAGAAATTTTATCAAACATTGAACACCGCCAAAACACCTTTATAATAGGTGATCTTAACATAAATATAATTAATAAAATGCACCCTCAAGCAAATGAATACCTAAACGCACTAACTTTATTAGGATATTTTCCAGCTGTTACAGCACCAACTAGAGAATCAGACTCAAACACTAGCAGTTGTATAGATCATGTATTTGTTAAGAGTGAATTAGACACCAAATCCATTGTCTATCAATCAACTGTTACAGATCACTATTCAATCATCACTTCTCTCTCGCATAAAAATCATAAATCACCACAAAATACTTCCCCTCAAGAAAAGATCTCATATGAAACTCTCCTAAACAGTGTCTCTAAAGAAAACTGGGAACTTATCTATTCTTGTACCGATGTCACCTCTGCATGTGAATTATTTATAAATACCCTACGTAACCACTTAACCGATGCTACATCATACACAAAAAGTAAAAAAAACGATCTGACACAAAACTCAAACCATGGATCACTGCAGGAATTCTCTACTGTATCAGAAAGCGCGATAAGATTCATAACTTCTGTTGAAAAAATCCCCACGATTATGAATCTCTCTTATTCTACAAACGTTACAGAAATAACTGCAAAAAAATAATTGACAGTGTTAAAAGAGATTACTACCATAAACAAATCAGTGAAGCTACCGGTGATAATAAAAAAATTTGGAACATCGTTAAAGATATAGCCAATATTAATAAAACCAATACACCCATTGTTAAGATTAACATCGAAGATCAAATATTACATGTCAATTCCGACCCCGAAAAAATTTCCGACCATTTCAATCAATTTTTCTCCAATATTGGATCTAACTTAGCAAAAAATATTTTAGACAGACACAACGTCTCGGACAAAGATCTTGCAAACAATATACCCCTCACTAATCTTAGCTATAACCCTTTCCAATTCACTCCCACTACTGACACAGAAATTTTAGAACTAATCTCATCCCTTAAAAACAGTAACTCTGTAGGTATAGATCACATTTCAACAAAAATCATCAAACATATCCAAAAATATATAGCCTCACCTCTGAAACATATAATCAATCTAAGCTTTAAAACTGGTGTATTTCCTAACTCCTTAAAACAGGCCACAATAATCCCAATATTCAAATCAGGAGACAAACTATCTGTAAATAACTATCGACCGATATCTTTACTTAGCACAATATCTAAAATCATAGAAAAAGCGGTGAAGAATAGACTCTACAAGTTCCTTGAAGATAACAAAATATTATCGGACAACCAATATGGTTTCCGCAAAGGTAGGAGTACCTCAGATGCAATAGCCGCCCTCACAAAAATAGTTTCTTTTAATCTTGACCTTGGTCGAAAACCGCTTGCTGTTTTCCTCGATCTCTCAAAAGCATTTGATACGGTCTCCCATCCCTTACTGCTTAAAAAACTTCAACAGATCGGAATAACTGGGATACCCTACACATGGTTCGAAAACTACCTAACAAACCGAACTCAACAAACTCTTATCCACTCTGACAAAATAAATAAAAGCAAAAAATTATCCATGTCTTACGGTGTACCGCAAGGCAGTGTACTAGGACCACTCTTATTTCTTTTATACATCAACACACTATGTACCATGGATATTGGAGGTAAGATTTTATCATTTGCCGACGATACAGTCTTAATATTCGAAGATGAAACATGGCAAGCAGTTATTAATAAAACTAATAATGGCCTAATAAAAGTGAGGCATTGGCTTGACACAAATCTCCTTACACTCAATATTGACAAAACACAATATATGACGTTTTCCATACGCAAACATAATTTTCCCAACAACTGCCCTAAACCAATAATTCACTCGTGTTCACTAAACATGCACCCACACCCACCCGGAACCCCACCTATTACAAATTGCACGTGTCCTACCCTTAAATCATCTAAGGAAGTTAAATATCTGGGCATAATCATAGATGACCAACTACGTTGGGAAGCACATATAAGTGACACAGTGAAAAGACTCCGTAAGCTCTGCCATATATTCTGCTCTCTTAGATCCATCTTAGACCTAAAAACCCTTAGAAGCGTATATTTTGCCCTTTTTCAATCCATTGCAACTTACGGTATTTTGGGATGGGGTGGTTGCACAGAATCCGTCATTAATCCAATAATTACAGTTCAAAAACTAATACTGAGAATCATATTTAAATGCCAACCTACCCACCCCTCTAATGTGCTATTTACTAAATTTAAGGTCTTAGATATTCGCCAACTATTCACTAAGACAAGCCTATCCTACATACGGAAAAATAACCTACTGGTGGCTCCACAACATCAAGCCAAAACCCGCTTTTCATCAAATCTGGGATGCATGGTTCCTAAAACTAGAACCACATTCGCTCACCGACAATTTTGGTTCATTGCCCCCAAAATATACAATGCATTGAGCACCGATATAAAATCAAGTATTACCATACCTCTTTTTACTATTCGTGTTCAAAATTGGATATTCGAAAGGGGACGAGATTTCTTTAAAGAATATCTGACTTCCTAACCATTATAAAGGAAAAGAAAATAATTAAATTAACTAAATAAAATATCATACTTCACATCTTTTTCTAACCTGACTTCACTGAAATCTAATCTAACCTAAATATATACTCTTCTAGGTGTTTAATTACCTACCTTGACAAACCTCCAGAAAAAATTTTAGCTTTCATAAAAAAAAAAAAAATTATAGATTAACATATTTAAATCTTACTTCTTAGTATTTTATATTTTTATATAGTTATATTTTAGTATTTTATATAGTTATAAGTTTATATTTTAGTATTTTATTATGTATGTGTGTTTGTATGTATTTGTATGTGCATACGTATACATATATCTTGTTATATTTTACCTTAAATATTTTTATCTTTTTTCTTTCTCTTGTTTCTAATATCTTATAATTTCTATTTCAAACCTATATTTTGTTCTAGTTCACACATTGTATAATTTATATCATGTATGATTACCTTAACACGGGCATTAGCCTAGTATGGTAATCAAGAAAAAAACATAAAAGTGTATTTTCAAAAATTGTATGAAATAAAAAAAAAAAAAAAAAAAAAAAAAATCCAAGCATTGATATGGAACTAGTAGATAAATAATTAGTGAAATGTAAATAAAACAATTGTTTAATGAAATTGACAAGTTTTTATTTAGAAATAAACAAAATACAAACAATACAAAATACAAAATAAACAAAATTAATAAACAAAGGTGGTCTTATTTATTTCTGCAACAATCTTCGGCAAAATTCAAGCGTTTTTTGCAATAAAATCTCATATGGAAGACTTATTTCCGACTTAACTTTTATTTTTATGCAGCCATCATTTATAAAGCTGAATTACTTTACATATATCGATAAGAATTTCTCGATCTAAAACTCTTTCACAATAATTTCAGGACTGAGTCATTTATATACTCGCGTGTACCTAGATTGCATGTAATTGGCAATACTTTCGCAGAAGTAGTTGATGTGGTCAACTGCACGGAATATAATTACAAACGGGCTATAATAACATAGCTAAATGATGATAATCACTACTAGCATAGAACCTTCTATTCTTCTTTATGGGTTCATATAATTTAATTAGCATTTTTCATTGATTTTACTATTCCAGAATTTTTTAAGCTTTCTAACATGGAAAGTAAAATTCTATAAAAACAAAATTATTATTTTAACATGGAAAGTAAAACTCTTCAAAAACCAAATTATTATTTTTTTAACATGGAAAGTAAAACACTTCAAAAACAAATTTATTGTTTTTTTAACATGGAAAGTAAAACACATCAAAAACAAAATTATTGTTTTCTTAACATGGGAAGTAAACTCTTCAAATACAAATTATTATTTTTTCAACATGGAAAGTAAAACTCTTCAAAAACAAAATTATTATTTTTTTAACACCGAAAGTAAAACTCTTCAAAAACAAAATTATTATTTTTTTTAACATGGAAAGAAAAACTCTTCAAAAACAAAAAATTGTTATTTTTTTAATGTGGATAGTAAAACTCTTCAAAAACAATTTGTTTTAACATAGGAGGTAAAACTTTTCAAAAATAAAATTATAATTTTTTTAACATATAACTCTTTAAAAACAAATTTATTGTTTTTTTAACATGGAAAGTAAAACTCCTCAAAAACAAAATTATTATTTTTAATTTATTTTGTTAGGGGCCGTTCAAGTATTACGTAATGCACTTGGGGGGAGGGGGGTCTTGTGAAATGTTACTGTGCGTTACAGGGGGGGGGGGGTTCGAACAACGCGTTATGTAACATGTTTTCTTTATTTAGATAAAAAACTAAGGAATTAAAATCTTCCACCTTGGCAATCCTTTTCGTTCTCGAAATCTCTTGTTTTATTTATTACCGCAACCGCGATTAAACAAGAAAAAAGGTATTTAAGCGACATTCCAGTACTTAATTGTGACTTTCAGGTAAAAATTGTCACTTGGGCGTTACGTAACGTTTAGGGGGGGGGGGGGTGGTACGGAAGAAATACGTTACGGCGCATTACATGGGGGGAGGGGGGGTCAAAAATCTTCAAAAATTGTGTTACGTAATACTTGAACGCCCCCTTAATCATCAACGACCTTTTGAGCTTATACAAATTTTCACAGTTTATATATCTACAATACAATACATATTCTTTTTAGATGTACCAAAAAAAAATTTAGAGATTTAGGTAACAAAATGGGTATAACATATTATGGTAGGTATAAAGGTGCGTTTAAATATGTCTTATGTATATAGAAATTAATATTTCTTTGTTTGTTGGTACAACCAATCACCAAATTTTGAAATTAACAACTTCTATACAGTGCATAATTGTAAGCTCTGGCATTATGAAATTTGTATAAAAATTGCGGCAGGGAAGAACGGTAGGAGGGGGAAGATGGATAAGGTGGAAGGAGAACGCAGGAGGGGAAAGGGACGCATGGGAAAGGACACGCAGGGAGAAACAATTTTTTCTTTGAATGGTATTGCAACGCATACTGGGTACCCACTAGTATACAATAAAAGAGAATGAAAAATCTTATTTGAATTGCAGATTGCAAAAAAATATAATATATCATACAATTATTAGATGAGGTGGGTTCTTAATACATAATTTACAAGTGAAAAATATATAACAAAGTAAATTTTAAAACAAAAACATACACAACACTACAACAACATAGCACTAAAATTAATAATCAAAACAATTTTACTTAAATCAATCATCAGAACTTCATTTAAAAAAATTTAAATTCAGAAAATTAAATGTTTTATATACTGCTACCATGCAATATTACAGATTTGTAAAACTAATGTATTCTAGTAAAGTAGTTAGACTATCACGGAAAGTTCAAAGGAGTTTGGTTAGTTTATAATATTATATTATAACAGCTAGAGTACCAAAAAATAAGTCAGCAATACAAGCCGTTAAGAGGAAAACGGGCAGCGTTTTGTCCAAACAAATATATTCCCGTATTTGCTCTCTGGATTTTGACACAAATACAAATATTTTTAATACAATATAGACATCGACCACTCGCATGTCGGTACGTTTTACTTTTTTGATAAGTTACTTCTTACAGGAGTAAGGACCCTCCAAAAATCCTTAAAATTGCCTGCTTTGAACGTCTTCAAGAGACGTTCAGTATACAAACTAGACAATATAAGTATTTTTTAAAAATGCAAAAGCCACAGACATAGAGTATTTTTTTCTAATTCAGTTATTTTTTTAAATAATCGGAGACGATTTACATATACATATATAGTTCCCGTGAGCACTTAGGCCATAGACCCATTGTACTATCTCTCATTTTACCTCATCAGTAACCCAGTCCCTTTTATAAAGTTCACCAGGATTGTCATTGGAAATGAAGCTATATCTTTTGGTTCGACAATGTGTCTTCCCAGGTCTCATTTCCCCTCTTCACTCCTCCTTGGTTCCCTGAAGGCCCCATGACGGAAGAGGGCTTCATCTCTCCTCTCCAATCCTTAGTTCCTCGAAGGCTCCACGACGGAGAGTCCACCTCCCCTTGGTTCCCTAAAGGCCCCACAAGGGAAGAGTCCACTCCACCTTGGTTCCCTGAGGGCCCCAGGAGGGAAGAGAACTTCATCTCTCCTCCTTGGTTCCTTAAAGGCCCCACAGAGGAAGAGTTCACCAAGATGGCCTCATTTCTCCTCTTCACTCCTACATGGTTCCTCGAAGGCCCCACATGGGAAGAGGACATCATCTCTCCACTTCATTCCTCCTTGGTTCCACAAAGGCCCCGCGCTGGAAGGGTGCCCTTCCCCTTGGTTCCTTGAAGGCCCCACAAGGGAAGAGTTCATGGAGGTGGCATCAGCTCACCTCTCCACGGTTTCTCCTCTTGGTTCCTCCTACGCCCCCAGGAAGGAAATCCACAGAGGTAGCCTCAGCACTCCTAGGTTCCCAAAAGGCCCCTAGTTTTAGAATGGTCCAATTTCTTTTTGTCCCACGAGTTACCAGGGAAATAGAAGGAGATATAAATAATACTTCTAAATACTCTGAGAAGCGACCTTGTTTCTCGGAGGCACCGTTCGTGACGCTGTTCCCCAGGACATTCAGCCTGAGCACGGTAGCTCACACCTTGGCTTGGGATGGCTATTGTAGGTTTGTATTTCCACTCCCTGAGCGATGGGTTCGCCACACTCCCTATGCTATTTGTGGCAGTTTAGTTCTAAAACCACATAATCGAAAACACTACAATTGACCTGCTTTTGGCTTTCCACTTTGAGATATCCACAGCACGTCTACATATATTGTAACGCCATTGCTAAAACCCCTACAAAATACCCAAATGATAATGTTGAGTTTTTGGACAGACTGTATAATGATTCTATTAATTTTGTGTAAATAAATATTTTTTACAAAAATAACTACTTCATTATCATTAGGTACCTTCTCCAACCGCTTACTATAATATTTTTGTCTATGGGTACCAATTTTTTTCTACGCTTATTTGTCTATTCTTACATATCTGGATATTCAGTACAAATCTTTGTATCCTGAGGAAGAAACCATTGGTTTTAAAACATGCTGATAATTTTTTGGTGAGCATTTTGAATATTTTCCGCCGACATTAAAAAATCATACCTCCGAATTTTCATATGGAAAAATTGAAAAAAAATTTTTAATGCATCTTGGGAAAATTTTCCTACAACTGACAGCAAAGCAATCCGAGGTATTTTAAATGGTGCCGTATTGTGGCAAAAAGCGCTCCAGTGAATAGGGGAGCAAATAAGGTTTCTTATTTTAACTAAATTAAAATGGCGTCACAACGTGAGCTCGAAATTATTGAAAATTTTTATTATTATTCAGTGCTATGTAAAGTACATTCCAAAAATATGTGACACAAATAAATGTAAAAAATAAAAGTAAATCATAACAATATACACAAAAATAAATCCAAACAAGTTATGAAAAAACTCGTCCTTCCATCCCCATATATGAACTATGTCCGGCGAAATGGGCAAAGCAGGACTACGAGTATTACCGGTTCTGAATAAAACAATTTTAAACGTTGCACATACAATTGAAATTACAAAGTTTGTAAGAAAAAAAACCGTAGTCGTCATAGCTGACATAGCAAACAATATTGCCAAATGCCACATTATCAAAGAAATCAAAAAACTGCATTTATTTTCCTTAAAATTGTGTAAGATTTCTAATATATCTTGAGCGAGCCCATTGGTTTCAAACACTTGTTGCCATCGAAATATATTATAACATGCATAATTTGTGATGTCGCTGCGCACTCCCTCTGCGACTGGAGGCCAAGGAACCAGCTGGGTTTCATTATCAACCACTCTGACTCCTTGTTTTACTAATAAATATTTCCATTTCCAATGTGGCTTACTTTTTGAGAGAAGGAAGAGTGAGTCACCCTGCACGTCCATCGCAGTAACCAGGCATTTTCGTTCAACAAGGCATTTCATGCCGTTTAAGATCTTTCGAACTTCCCAATAGTCATTGTCTCTAACTGCTGCAACAAATGGTGTGATTTTCTTTCTTATCTTACCAGTTCTTCTTAAAGCTTTGCTTACATTTGCTAACTGCTGTGTATTTAAGCAATATTCTCTGAACAAGTCGTCATCTCTGTCACCTCTTTCGTCTAAGAAAGAAGATAGCATAATTTCTAGTAGAGACTCGTGTGAGCAGCTTTCGACGTTTTTTGTTATTTCGTTTACAATATCGAGATACCCATTCTCCAATCCGATGTTCAGAGCGGTCTTCCCGGCACTGTCTTTGGCCGATATGAAGTCGATATAGGCTTTCTCAGTTGTTCTGTTGTCCGGACCACTAAGAAGGAATGCAAGGGTGTGTCTATTCTGTTCTTCCGCTGCTATATGCAACGGAGTTTTGTCGTGCTGGTGTAATATTTGCGTGGGAAATTCAAACCAGTGTCTGTACATTAATAGTACTTCTTCCAGTGCATTGCCCTGAATTGGTGATATTTCAAGCTGATCGTTTATGAATTTTCTGATTATTTTATAGCATGGCCAGAGCAAAAATTCACGAAATATTTCAGTGACTTTTTCATTTTCATTCCTTTCGAGCATTTCTAGGAAATCTGCGAGGTGCTCTCGTAATGTGCGGTTTACTTCAGGAGTTTTCTGAATTATATCATTTTTAGTGATCTTATTACTTTCTTCTGTTAGTTCTTCGCGTCTGAGCCATTGTAAGCAGAAGTCAGCGCAGAAGTATTCCACGAATGTACGATGAACGAAATTAAAATTTCCATCATCTGTGTTTACTTGTATAAGACCTACTCTGCTAAGATCCACCAAAACTTCGTTGGATAGTATTTGCTTTTTGAAATATTTTTCTGTAAAACGTGCATCGATGGTTTGGAATGCTAAGAAATAATGATTGTCCTTGTTATCTTTGCATATAATTTTCCGATTGGTAGGTGGTAGCATCTTGATCGAAGTTTTCTGCTCAACATATATTGTATTCTTGACATTGATGAACCGTGTATACAAGTCAAACAAATTTTTTACTTTTAAGTGTTCGTTCACTTCTTCAGGGGACTGGACAAACTTAATGGCCTGCCGAAGGAACACTTCGGACAACATACGGATCTGAAGTGGAATGCCCATAAAGTGCGCGATGTCTTCCCCCAGCACTCCCTCCATCTCCTCCCGCAGCTCTCGGGAAAACTGGCGCATTCTCCGCTTCTCCGGCTCTCCATACTCTGGAAGCTCCAAGGCTAGATGCGGAAGCCAGGAATTCACCAAATAATCATCTTGTTCTTCTTCTGTCATGCTTTTAATTTCTGTGGAAAATTCGACCAAATAATTTTCGAGCTCTTTTTGCGCATACATCCTTGTTGTGACAATTGTATTAAAAGTAGTAGAATTTTTTAAATACATCAGAAGATCAATAACTTTTTTCTTGTTTTCTTCCTCAGTTATCTCGTCAAATGCATCGACTAAAACATAAACCTGTATCGAGCTCGTCGATTTCATGCAATGTTTAAGTAGATTACGCGCCAATCCATCATCAGTAGATAAACCTGACGAGTGTATCAAACATTTGACAACAGATTGCAGGTCTAATACTTGGGGCAGTTCTGCAATAGCCAAATGCTTGCTGTCGATTCTCAACACCCAAGAGTTTCGGATAAGCTCAGACATACGCGTCAGGCTGGTGGTCTTTCCCACTCCAGGATCATCAGCAATGATGGTCACCCTCTTTTTCAAGTTGCAAAAGTCACCTTCCGCAATGGCGTTGCTGAAGTCCCTGGTAATGAAGCGGCGCAGGCCATCCAGAGAGCCGTGGGAGTATTGCCAGACCAAACGCGGGATTCCCTCAATTTCCAGATTTCGAAAGTAATGTTTGTTTAACGATTCATCGCTCATTTTGTTTTCCATACTTGATTCCTGAGAAGCAATATGCGTAATGAAGTGTTCGCTTGAGACAAACAAATCCTTAGTTTCCATGGATAAATTAAATGGAGTTATAAAGGAATTCTTATCGTCTGCATTTTCGAATATAAATAAATCATGAGATCCCGTGTAACGGACGAGTTCGTCTATGGATTTAATAATTATGCAACAGTGGAACATTCTAGAAAGATAAACGCCGCTATTATAAACTTCGCTCAGTGTTAGGCCTTCCGCCGATAATTTCAGCCAGTAGATTAGTTTATCTTGTTCCTCGCAACACTTTTTCAGAAAGAGTTCCCGTCCATCTATCCTACTGGTTAATATCCTCTCCCCCACAGCCTCCGCCACCTCCCCCCAGTAGTCCCGGCTGAGCCGCTCTGGATCGCTAATGACGACCAGTAGTGATCCATCGGCCCCACTCCTCTCCAGCAGTGACATGAGCTTCGCTTTGCTGACTTGCGTGTTTACTTTTGAATAGAAAGCATCTGATTCACAAATTTTTAGAAGAGTATTTTGTATTTTGTCCGGAAACTGGTGGTCCGTCGTGAGCTTCTTCAAAATTGGAGAAATTATTCGATTAATTCTCTTTCGAATCCTTTCATCATTGGAATTAAGGTCATCGCCCAGCAAAACATTAAGGCTTAGTGTTTTTTCACCTATTATAATTGCATCTTTTGCAAATATCTCAGTTCTAGATGTAAGAGTTAGGTCATTTAATTCAAATTTCTTCAAAGCCTTCGTTTCAAATTGAAGATTGCATTCCGAAAAAATGTTTGCATCAACTGGATGTGATCGAATGATCAAAAGCTTCTTGCGGCTGAACAGTAATAAATTATTTAATATTATTTTCAATAGATGAAGATCGTTTGAACTTAAGTTATTTGGTGTCGATTCAAAATTAATAATAAGTATATTATTGTTGGTAGTATCATTCTTGTTCAATCCTTCGAAATCTACATCCTTCGCTGTATCAGCAATATGGTTCCAACCTAAAACTGTTTTACAGTTTTGATCCAAATATATTTTATCCAAATCAATGTTTCGTATCCTAGACAATATATTATACACTCTGGCAGTTTCAAAATTTCCATCGCATGTTTGAAATTGTAGAACACGTTGATTTGATTTTAAAAATGACTCTATCCCCAGGGTGTCTTCACAGTCCATGATTTTGGGTAAGTGGCTGAGGTATGCCTGGCCAGCCCTGTATAAGGGGGCTGACTTTATACTCTCCTTCTGTTTAGCCAGAGCTTCCATAATCTCTTCAGGAAACCAGCGCAAAAGTTGTTTGGTTAGTCTGATCAACGTTACCAATTGTTCCTTTGTTTCACAAGTGATTATTCTAGTATTCATCTGAAATTCAGGGAGGTCTATTTTCGTAAGATTTTGCCGAAATACTAACTTATCGATTTCGGCCAATTTAAATATAGCATTACTTTGAAAAAAGCTCCAATTTTGTAAAAATTTTTGCTCTTCTGCGGAGAATACCCCCAGATGACAGGTGTTTTCCGTCGATAATTTGGATTCGTAGTGTAATGTTGGTGTTTCTCCCTGCTTTTTCAAGTTAAGTTCTCTTTTTCGTCGATCTGTGGTACTGCCAGCGATTCTAACGGATTCTGTACTCTCTTTATCTAAGAATATCTCTAGCCCAACCGGTTCAACTACTTTTTCTGCATCTGGTTGTAAGATGTGAGAATTACACTGACTTTCTAGGATGCATTGATGTTTGCACTCAGCAACCCCTTGAGGCCAATCCTGTACTGCATATATTTTAGTTTCTTGCTCAAAAGCTTTAATAAAGATTTCTAAGCTGTGGGTGTCCAAATTGTACTTCAAATTGGATTTCTTGGAGTCACGGGAGATGTGCAATTGATATAAGCCTCCCACGTGTTTTCTTGTGCTGTTCACAGGATTAACTGCAGCGAAGAAGGTTGTGATGTCCAAGTATTTGACACTCAAGGAACGGTCGTAACGTGAATCATAGTCGTTGCGTATCTTATCCAGCATATCCTTGGCACCAGGGCTGTCCAAGGCCACAGTATGCGCATGGATACCTTCACCGGGGCAGATGATGAATCCACTTTCATGCTGTTTAAGGTATTTGACGGTCATGGTGGTGACGCTGGCCAACCAGGCACCCAAGGAGTGACCTGTTATGGATAGAACGAATCGACTACCGTATCGTTCATTAGTTTCTTGAATAACCTTCTTGACTTCATCTGTAAACGACACAGCAGAGCTCATGTGTCCGGTGTATTTGTTACAGAAAACGCCTTTTCCGTCAATCCAGACAGCTCCTAAATTCTTTAGTTCCGTCCCTCGGTGGGCTACGACGACTTGCTGCTCTGTAGGGCTCCAAAAGGCACACCCGAAGTACCCGTTAGAATCGTTCTGTGCCGTGGTGAGCAGCTTCCATCCTTCAGGAACGACCAATTCCTCCAGACAATCATTGTACGCCAGTTTGGCGAAGGCCGCTAAGACTTTCAGAGAGGGGTATGCCTCCAAGGTCAATTTACTTTTGTTATCTTCAATAGGAACGATATCTTTGAGGGCTTTCCCCAAATCAGTAGAACTGTAAATCAATTCTTGGTCGACCTGCATGTTGAGATGGGAGGTGTAGTCCTGTGAGAAATCTGCAACAAAGAACAAGCTATTTTATAAATTGTCCAACAGTGTCATTGTATAGAATATTATTCCGCGCAGGTACATGTCCAAGTATTGACCTTCTTCATATTCGAGGGGTAAGGCTGTCAACTACGAATCCCGAGGTCGTGTGTTCAAATCCCATTTTATTTCATTACAAATAATGTATACCAAATACAAGTGCGCAAGCTCCAGAGTAGAAGATGCTCTCATCATTGCCCCAGTGAAAGACTACCATTCATAATTGAGATGTTGCTTGAAATGGCTTTAGCTGTGTTTGGTGACCAGGTATAATTAGCTAGGTTATTACCCAACCTTCGTCTTCCCCATTTCCTTCCCTCCCCACTACCTTCAGTCTCACAACATACCTCAAATGCTACGGGGATGCCATAGTCTCACTAGCTCCAGACAGTTGGGACTCTCGCGCGGTATTCGAGTAAAAAAGTAAAAAAAGTGTTAATAGTCCAAACCGAAAGTATAATATTATTTTTAGTAGGTACGTCTAGTGTGAAGACTTAATGATTTGGATTTCTGACCTTTTTTCATTTTAACTTTAAAATTTTCTCTCGGTGTGGACGATTGAAACATGGTTATGATTGAAACGTTGCAATCATCACCGTTTCAAACATCCCCACGCTGCATTTTCTAATTCAAAGTCAAAAATAACCCTGATAAATAGACATTAACGCCATGCAAATGCATTATAAATACTCTAAAATAGATAAAGAAGAGAATGTAATAAAACATTTCGTCAAGCTGCGAGAGTAAAATGAGTTATAATATAAACAAAAATGTCGTAAATATTTACTTTTTAGTGCGAAATCCAATAATGTCCCCTACGCACGATTGAGTTACTCGCCGGCTAGTGCGCTTTTGTAGAAACCTCCCAACAGACCTGACGGAGTTTCGAGTGTTGTATCACACTCTTAGGTATTAAAGTTTTCGAGTAAATTGAGATGTTTCAATCATAACTTGTTTCAATCGTCCCCAGTCTACCCTAAGGTTCTTTCCATTGAAGACTGCAATTGTTGTTGCGACGAAGAAGGAAGTACCTGGCAACTCAGATCATGTCACCAAACACGGCTAAAGCTATTGCAAGCATAGTTCCCATTCTGAAAGGTTTTCACTAAGGCAACTAGGCAGGGGGGTAGTCTTTCACTAAAGCAGTTAGGCAAGGGTACCGCCGCTCCGGGAACCATTTATTGGACAACCAACACCTTTGCCATAGGTCATTTCAAGTGGTTGGCTATGTTTAGTGATTTAGGAGAGGTGCCCGGGTTCATGAGATGAGGTTTGTCCCGGCCTTGGCAGGACTCTGTCAGATTATCGCCTTGCGCAGCAGTGGGAGGTATGGATTCATATGTCCGTCACGTCACTCCTCGACATCTCCGTGCTACTATACTATACTATACTCCGTGAGGGGAGGGGGGAGGGGGGAGGGGGGAGGGGGGAAAGGAACTCAGAAAGGGGGGTTAGCGGGACGGGGGAAGGGGAGAAGTGGAGTGGGGAGAGGGTGAGGGAACGCGAGAGGGGAAAGGATACGCAGGGAGAAAAAATTTAGATCAATTCAGCTAATAAGTTGACAACAGTTTTTGATTCTGAGGCGGTACGAAGTTCGCCGGATCAGCTAGTAATATTATAGAATTTTTAAAAATGTTATCAAGTTAGGCCAAGATAAGATAAAATTGGCGATCCAATTGATAATTGCGTTTTGCTCATCGATATTCTGGAAAATATTATTATTAGATATTTTAATCATTTAAATGTCCATATTTTGTTGAAAAATTACTAGAGATATAACAATATTTTTGTCTTTTTTTAAATATTTATTTTTTATTAGGCTGCCTTTACACTCATAAGTAAAATTTACGACCTCGTAAGATTTCAATAAGTTTCTCACAGGAGTGTTTAGTTCAAGTATTACGTAACGCATTTGGGGGGGTCTTGTGAAACGTTACTGTGCGTTACGAGGGGGGGAGGGGGGGTTCGAACAACGCGTTACGTAACATGTTTTTCTTTATTTAGATTAAAAAACTAGGGATTTAAAATTTTCCAAGTTGGCGATCCTTTTCATTCTCGAAATCTCTTGTTTTATTTATTACCGCAAATGCGATTAAAACAAGAAAAAAGGTATTTTCCAGTACTTTGCGCAACTTAATTGTGACTTTCAGGTAAAAATTGTCACTTGGGTGTTACGTAACGTTTAGGGGGGGGGGGGAGGGCACGGAAAAACGTTACGGCGCGTTACATGGGGGGGAGGGGGGGTCAAAAATCTTCAAAAATTGCGTTACGTAATACTTGAACGCCCCCTTACATATGCTGTAAGGGTATGTTCGCGATATAATCTTTCGACGAAATTTGAATTATCGGCCGCTGGTTTGGGTCTTAAAACATTATTTCTGATAATTTAAATAAAAAATTATGAATTTGTAAACCAATGCAAGTAAATTATTGTATCAAACATAGATCTTCACCAAAATCTGTTTAAAAATTGTAACAATTTCAACTTCGTAATCAATGTAAATGTATCCAAATAAAGAAATAAAAAAGTATTTCAATATAAAAAAGTAGTTTACTTAAAAAATTACTCACCAGATGACGTCGATGATCCTTGCTTGATACGGAGCAAAGTCTATAACTTTAATTTATTGCAATTTTGAATACTTGAATATTATTATGACTGAACACTGAGATTACAGACAGAATTTAACTAATTGTGAGGTTTTGGTTGAAATTAGTTTTGCACACAACAAGACAACTCTCGGTTTGACAAGGACAACTAATTTATCCAATAAATATTGAAAAGGATGATAAATTTGTCGTTAAGCAAAAGAAAAGATCAGTGAGTCACAAGGTGTGAGGTGTTTTAACAAGGATGGACTTGATAATAAGTAAAGAGTTCAGGTTTTTGCAGTATCAGTAGTCTGTTACCAGCTTATCTATTGCTATCAATAGCACATGCTTAATCTTATCTGTTTCAAGACTCGGTAGATAAACGCCCGAGTCGCAAGCTGCTCCATCACTTGAATATTTCATAATTTCTGATATGAGATTTTCAAGGCCGAAAGTATTTCTAGATTTATTTTTGGGGTTTTATGCCACATTGTGCTACCTCCTTCTCTAGACAATGTTTCTTTTGTTCCACTAGAAAGACCGGAGCCTTCATTTTGACGGCAGCCCGAAGTAAAGTGACGACATAATGCTTAATACTTATTGTATTGGTGTAATTTTTTTATACATTTCATGACTTATTTTCATTTGATGAAATCGAGTATTTTTTATTATTCTTTTTATAAGCTACAAAAACTGCTTTGAAGTTTAAAATCTTCTACTTACGAACCCCTTTTCGGATATGGTATTAATGTATAATGTGAAAAATTATTTATTTTTAAAAGTGATCGTAAAACATTTAAATTCTAGCTGGTTCCTGGAATGCGTTGTTATGCCATTTAATAAATAAATTGTTTCTCCCTGCGTGTCCTTTCCCATTCATCCCGTTCCCCTTCCTCTCTCTTTACTGACAAAATACATGGAGGCATAATTTCCTTCCGGAAAACTGTTTAGTTGTTGGCTTTCTTTACAATATTTTCATTTATGGTTTCAATATCGGTTTTTTATTGTTCTGTTTATAGTTTTTTTTATTTTTTATATCAATTAAAAAATGGGTTTAAAAATGCAATGGGTGATTCTTTTGTTAAAATTACCTTCGCCAACACACGGTTGACATTTGTCGCATGAGAACGGGTAGTTTCTACTTTCTACGACTCGTTCCTTCAACAGCTCGGCTGTGGAACGATTTGCGGCCTCCTACAATATGGTCTCTTCAAGATCCATGTTCTCTCCTTCCTCTCCTCAAAACACAGCATCTTCAAAGATGACAGACCCTGAAGGAAATTATTTTCCTCAGGGCCTCCTGTCTGGAGTTAATTATAAAAAGATCAATCTTCCAAGCATTGATATGTGACTAGTAGATAAATAATTAGTGAAATGTAAAGAAAACAATTGTTTGATGAAATTGACAAGTTTTTATTTAGAAATAAACAAAATACAAAATAAACAAAGGTGGTCTTATTTATTTCTGCAACAATCTTCGGCAAAACTCAAGCGTTTTTTGCAATAAAATCTCATATGGAAGACTTATTTCCGACTTGACTTTTATTTTTATACAGCCATCATTTATAAAGCTGAATTACTTTACACGTATCGATAAGAATTTCTCAATCTAAAACTCTTTTGCAATAATATCAGGACTGAGTCATTTATACACTCGCTTGTACCTAGATTGCATGTAATTGGCAATACTTTCGCAGAAGTATTATACATGTGTTCAACTGCACGGAATATGATTACAAACAGGCTATACTAACATACCTAAATGATGATAATCAATACTAGCATAGAACCTTATATTCTTCTTTATGGGTTCATATAATTTAATTAGCATTTTTCATTGATTTTACTGTTCCAGGATTTTTTCAGCTTTTTCATGGAAAGTAAAATTCTATAAAAACAAAATTATTATTTTAACATGGAAAATAAAACTCTTCAAAAACCAAATTATTATTTTTTTAACATATAAAGTAAAACACTTCAAAAACAAATTTATTGTTTTTTAACATGGAAAGTAAATCACATCAAAAACAAAATTATTGTTTTCTTAACATGGGAAGTAAACTCTTCAAATCCAAATTATTATTTTTTCAACATGGAAAGTAAAACTCTCCAAAAACTGAATTATTTTTTTAACATGGAAAGTAAACCTCTTCAAAATCAAAATTATTATTTTTTTAACATGGAAAGTAAAACTCTTAACAAAATTATTTTTTTTATGTGGATAGTAAAACTCTTCAAAAACATTTTTTTTTAACATAGGAAGTAAAACTTTTCAAAAATAAAATTATAATTTTTTTTAAAGTAAAACTCTTTAAAACACAAAATTATTATTTTTAATTTATTTTGTTAATCATCAACGACCTTTTAAGCTTATACAAATTTTCACAGTTTATATGTATATAATGAAAACAAAGGCGTTAGTGTGTTTCTCTGTAAAACAAAAGCTTTATTAATAATACTTATTTACAACTCTTAAAATTACATCATCGGTTAAAAGAAAGGTTCACTTACCTGTAAAACAAAAGAAACAACATTTAATGCCCTTATTTCAGGTTTCTTTATATAATAATAAATAAGATAATTAGATAATATTTTGAGGATTTTTTTATGCAATAATTCCGACAGTTATATTTAAATAATTCGATTCTATTGTTTAGCTGTCAGCAGTGATATCTAGTGGGCCACTAACTAACTCGGTACCTACTTACTCAGTGTACAAGCTTAAGGAAAGCACTCATTAGTCTAGTGATTTTCTTTACATGTATACAATACAATATATTTATGCAACCAAGGGCGGATCCAGGATTTGTTTCTGGGGGGGGCACAAGGGGCGGACGGGCAAAAAAATCAACAATTCAGGATTTTTTTCTGGGGGGGGGGTGGCACAAGGGGCGGACGGTTACAAGTTCAAGTACATATAGGAAGATTTATGAAAGTGTCAAAACAATAGAAAAATTAAATGTTTAATAAAGACAGTTTCTGCTTCTAAGTATGTACTGTGATGGAATCTCCACAGTACACAAAAATACCGTCTGGGGGGGGCACGTGCCCCGTGCCCCCCCCCCCCTAAATCCGCCTATGCTATGCCTAGCGCTACATTCTCACTGTGAAAATGGTACTATTACAATTAATTAGATAAAATATCTGTAATGTTGTAAATTTTTTGTACACAAATAAATTAAAATAAAATAAAATAGGTATATTCTTTTTAGATGTACCAAAAAAAATTTTAGAGATTTATATAACAAAAAAGCAAAATGGGTATAACATGTTATGGTAGGTATAAAGGTGCATTTAAATGTGTTAAAAATTAATATTTCTTTGTTTTTTGGTACAACTAATCACCAAATTTTGAAATAAACAACTTCTTTTCTGTACATAATTGTAAGCTCTGGCGTTATGAAATTTGTATAAAAACTTTACTACAGGTGGTGCGAGAATGGTTTGAAAATATATGTATTTCATATATTTTAGCGGCAGGGAAGAACGGTAGGAGAGGGAAGATGGATAAGGTGGAAGGATAACGCGGGAGGGGAAGGGGACGCATGGGAAAGGACACGCAGGGAGAAACAAATTTTTCTTTGAATGGCATTGCAACGCATACCGGGTACCCACTAGTATACAATAAATGAGAATGAAAAACCTTATTTGAATTGCAGATTGCAAAAAAATATAATATACAATTATTACATGAGGTGGGTTCTTAATACATAATTTACAAGTGAAAAATATTATATAACAAAGTAAATTTAAAAACAAAAACATACACAACAGCTTTACATAGCACTAAAATTAATATTCAAAACAATTTTACTTAAATCAATTATATCATCAGAACTTAATTTAAAAAAATTTAATTTCAGAAAATTAAATGTTTTATATACAGCTACCATGCAATATTACAGATTTGTAAAACTAATGTTTTCTAGTAAAGTAGTTACACTATCACGGAAAGTTCAAAGGAGTTCGGTTAGTTTATAATATTATATTATAACAGTGAGAGTACCAAAAAATAAGTAAGCAATATAAGTCGTTAAGAGGAAAACGGGCAGCGTTTTGTCCAAACAAATATATTCCCGTATTTCCTCTCTGGATTTTGACACAATTACAAATATTTTTAATATAATATAGATATCGACCACTAGCATGTCGGTACGTTTTACTTTTTTGATAAGTTACTTCTTATAGGACTTAAGACCCTCCAAAAATCGTTAAAATTGCCTGGTTTGAACGTCTTCAAGAGACGTTCAGTATACAAACTAGACAATATAAGTATTTTTTTGAAAAAAAAATTTTAATGCATCTTGGGAAAATTTTCCTAAAACTGACAGCAAAGCAATCCTAGGTATTTTAAATGGTGCCGTATTGTGGCAAAAAGCGCTCCAGTGAATAGGGGAGCAAATAAAGTTTCTTATTTTAATTAAATTAAAATGGCATCACAACATGAGCTCCAAATTATTGAAAAATTTTATTATTATTCAGTGCTATGTAAAGTACATTCCAAAAATATGTGACACAAATAAATGTAAAAAATAAAAGTAAATCATAACAATATACACAAAAATAAATCCAAACAAGTTATGAAAAAACTCGTCCTTCCATCCCCATATATGAACTATGTCCGGCGAAATGGGCAAAGCAGGACTACGAGTATTACCGGTTCTGAATAAAACAATTTTAAACGTTGCACTTACAATTGAAATTACAAAGTTTGTAAGAAAAAAAACCGTAGTCGTCATAGCTGACATAGCAAACAATATCGCTAAATGCCACATTATCAAAGAAATCAAAAAACTGCATTTATTTTCCTTAAAATTGTGTAAGATTTCGAATATGTCTTGAGCGAGCTCATTGGTTTCAAACACTTGTTGCCATCGAAATATATTATAACGTGCATAATTTGTGATGTCGCTGTGCACTCCCTCTGCGACAGGAGGCCAAGGAACCAGCTGGGTTTCATTATCAACCACTCTGACTCCTTGTTTTACCAATAAATATTTCCATTTCCAATGTGGCTTACTTTTTGAGAGAAGGAAGAGTGAGTCACCCTGCACGTCCATCGCAGTGACCAGGCATTTTCGTTCAACAAGGCATTTCATGCCGTTTAAGATCTTTCGAACTTCCCAATAGTCATCGTCTCTAACTGCTGCAACAAATGGTGTGATTTTCTTTCTTATCTTATCAGTTCTTCTTAAAGCTTTGCTTACATTTGCTAACTGCTGTGTATTTAAGCAATATTCTCTGAACAAGTCGTCATCTCTTTCACCTCTTTCGTCTAAGAAAGATGATAGCATAATTTCTAGTAGAGACTCGTGCGAGCAGCTTTCAATGTTTTTTGTTATTTCGTTTACAATATTGAGATACCCATTCTCCAATCCGATGTTCAGAGCGGTCTTCCCGGCACTGTCTTTGGCCGATATGAAGTCGATATAGGCTTTCTCAGTTGTTCTGTTGTCCGGGCCACTGAGAAGGAATGCAAGGATGTGCCTATTCTGTTCTTCCGCTGCTATATGCAACGGAGTTTTGTCGTGCTGATGTAATATTTGCATGGGAAATTCAAACCAGTGTCTGTACATTAATAGTACTTCTTCCAGTGCACTGCCCTGAATTGGTGATATTTCAAGCTGATCATTTATGAATTTTCTGATTATTTTATAGCATGGCCAGAGCAAAAATTCACGAAATATTTCAGTGACTTTTTCATTTTCATTCCTTTCGAGCATTTCTAGGAAATCTGCGAGGTGCTCTCGTAATGTGCGGTTTACTTCAGGAGTTTTCTGAATTATGTCATTTTTAGTGATCTTGTTACTTTCTTCTGTTTGTTCTTCGCGTCTGAGCCATTGTAAGCAGAAGTCAGCGCAGAAGTATTCCACGAATGTACGATGAACGAAATTAAAATTTCCATCATCTGTGTTTACTTGTATAAGACCTACTCTGCTAAGATCCACCAAAACTTCGTTGGATAGTATTTGCTTTTTGAAATATTTTTCTGTAAAGCGTGCATCGATGGTTTGGAATGCTAAGAAATAATGATTGTCCATGTTATCTTTGCATATAATTTTCCGATTGGTAGGTGGTAGCATCTTGATCGAAGTTTTCTGCTCAACATATATTGTATTCTTGACATTGATGAACCGTGTATACAAGTCAAACAGATTTTTTATTTTTAATTGTTTCTTCACTTCTTTAGGGGACTGGACAGACTTAATAGCCTGCCGTAGGAACACTTCGGACAACATGTGGATCTGAAGCGGAATGCCCATAAAGTGCGCACTGTCTTCCCTCAGCACTCCCTCCATCTCCTCCCGCAGCTCTCTGGAAAACCGGCGCAGCCTCTGCTTCTCCCGCTCTCCATGTTCTGGAAGCTCCAATGCTAAATGTGGAAGCCAGGAATTCACCAAATAATCATCTTGTTCTTTTTCGTTCATGCTTTCAATTTCTGTGGAAAATTCAACCAAATAATTTTCGAGTTTTTTTTGCGCATACACCCGTGTGGTGACGATCGTATTACAAGTAGTGGAATTTTTTAAATACATCAGGAGATCAATAACTTTTTTCTTGCTTTCTTCATCAGTTATCTCATCAAACGCGTCCACTAAAACATAAACCTGTATCGAACTCGTCGATTCCATGCAATGTATTAGTAAATTACACGCCAATCCATCATTGATAGATAAACCTGATGAGTGTATCAAACATCTCACAACCGATTGCAGGTCTAGTGTTTGGGGCAGCTCTGTAATAGCCGAATGCCTGTTGTCGATTCTTAACACCCAAGAGTCTCGGATAAGCTCCGACATGCGTGTCAGGCTGGTGGTCTTTCCAACTCCAGGATCATCGGCAATGATGGTCACCCTCTTCCTCATGTTGCAGAAGTCACTTTCGGCAATGGGCTTGCTGTAGTCCCTGGTAATGAAGGGGCGCAGGCCATCCAAAGAACCGTGGGAGTATTGCCAGACCAGACGCGGGATTCCCTCAATTTTCAGATTTCGAAAGTAATGTTTGTTTAACTTTTCAGCTTTCATCTTGTTTTCCATACTTGATTCCTGAGAAGCAATATGCGTAATGAAGTGTTCGCTTGAGACAAATAATTCCTTAGCTTCCATTGATAAATTAAATGGAGTTATAAACGAATTCTTATCGTCTGCATTTTCGAATATAAATAAATCCTGAGAGCCCGAGTAACGGACGAGTTTGTCTATGGATTCAATTATTACGCAATTGTGGAACATTCTAGGAAGATAAATACGGCTATTGTAAATTTCGCTCAGTGTGAGGCCTTCCGCCGATAATTTCAGCCAGTAGATTAGTTTATCTGGTTCCTCACAACACTTTTTCAGAAAGAGTTCCCGTCCATCTATCCTACTGGTTAATATCCTTTCCTCCACAGCCTCCGCCTCCTCCCCCCAGTAGTCCCGGCTGAGCCGCTCTTCTGGATCGCTAATGACAACCAGCAGTGATCCATCGGCCCCACTCCCCTCCAGCAGTGACATGAGTTTCGCTTTGCTGACTTGCGTGTTTACTTTTGAATAGAATGCATCTGATTCACAAATTTTTAGAAGAGTATTTTGTATTTTGGCCCGAAACTGGTGGTCCGTCGTGAGCTCTCTCAAAATTGAAGAAATTATTCGATTAATTCTGTTTCGAATCATTTCATCATTTGAAAAACAGTCATCGCCCAGTAAAACAGCAAGGCTTAGCGTTTTTTCACCAATTATAATTGCATCTTTTGCAAATATCTCATTTCTAGATGTAAGAGTTAGGTCATTTAATTCAAATTTATTCAAAACCTTTGTTTCAAAGGGAAGTTTGAATTCCAAAAAAATGTTTGCATCAACTGGATGTGATCGAATGATCAGAAGCTTCTTGCGGCAGAACAGTACTAAATTATTTAATATTATTTTCAATAGATGAAGATCGTTTGAACTTAAGTTATTTGATGTCGATTCAAAATTAATAATAAGTAAATTATTGTTGGTAATATCATTCTTGTTTAATCCTTCGAAATCTACATCCTTCGCTGTATCAGCAATTTGGTTCCAACCTAAAACTGTTTTACAGTTTTGATTCAAATATATTCTATCCAAATCAATGTTTCGTATCCTAGACAATATATTACACACTCTGGCAGTTTCGAAATCTTCATAGCGTGTTTGAAATTGTAGAACACGTTGATTTGATTTTAAAAATGACTCTATCCCCAGGGTATCTTCGCAGTCCATGATTTTGGGTAAGTGGCTGAGGTATGCCTGGCCAGCCCTGTATAAGGGGGCTGACTTTATACTCTCGTTCTGTTTAGCCAGAGCTTCCATAATCTCGTCAGGAAACCAGCGCATCAGTTGTTTGGTTAGTCTGATCAACGTTTCCAGCTGTTCCTTTGTTTTACAAGTAATTCTAGTATATATCTGAAATTCAGGGATGTCTATTTTTGTAAGATTTTGCAGATTTACGAATTCATCGATGTCTGCCAATTTAAATATTGCATTGCATTGAAAAAAGCTCCAATTTTGTAAAAAATTTAGCTCTTTTATGGAAAATACCGCCAGGTGACAGGTGTTTTCCAGCCATGGAACTGTTTTATATCGTAAGAATGGTATTTTTGTTGAGTGCTGAATTCTACTGCCGGCACTTATTTTACCTTGCTCTGTGTTCTGCGACTCCCCGAAACTCGCAGAAGGATCCAATGTATAAGATTTTAAGGATTTCATTTTTTTATGGTAATCTATGCGCTCCTTTTTTACCACGGGCCAGTCCTGCACTTCAAGTAAACCCTTCCCATCTTCTAAAGCTTTGATTAAAATGTCTATCTTATGTGTTTCCAAATTGCCTAAGGACAGAGGCCCCCTGGAGACTTTGGGAACATATTTAGTACATATCTGATACACATCTCCCACTTGATGTCCTGTGGAATTCACCACATTTGCAGCGACGAAGAAGGTTGTAATGTCCAAGTCCTTGATGTACATGGTACGATCATAACGTCGTAAATCGTAATCATCGAGTATCTTATCAAGCATTTCCTTGACACCCGGGCTGTCAAAAGTCACAGTGTGCGCATGGATACCTTCACCGGGGCAGATGATGAATCCGTTTCGATACTTCTTAAGGTATTTGACGGTCATGGTGGTGACGCTGGCCAACCAACCTCCCAGGGAGTGCCCTGTTATGGATAGAACGAATCGACTCCCATGTTGTTCATTAGTATTTTTAATAACCGTCTTGATGTAATCCGTAAACGTCACAGCTGAATTCATGTGTCTAATGTATTTACTACGATAAACACCGTTTAAATCAGCCAAGTATGACCCAAAATTCTCAGATCCCCGATGGGCTATAACGATCTGCTGCTCTGTAGGGCTCCAAAACGCACTACCGAAGTATCCATTAGTCGAGGATTTATTCTGTGCCGTAGCGAGCAGCTTATAGTCTTTGGGTAGGTCCAACTCCCCCAGACAATCACTGTACGCCAGTTTAGCAAAGGCAGCTAATACTTTTCGAGAAGGATACGGCTCCAAAGTCAGTTTGATATTATTTTCAATAGATTTGAATGATTTTAGGATTTCTTCCAAATCAGTAGAGCTGTAAATCAATTCTTGATCGACCTTCATTTTGAGACAGAAGCCGCTGGAGATATCTGAAACACAGAAAAAGCTATTTTATTAATTTGCCGATTCAAAAAGATTAAGAACTTTTTATGTTGTGGACTGTTCGGGCAATTAACCAATTACAATATCTACTTCGGACTGCAAGTGACCATCTTCAGGGCAGATGGACATGTAAGGATGTCCGAAACATGGACTCAGTTGGAAGAAAGAAGCGCACTGCGACCTATCACCCCAAAGGCACGCGAAGAGAATCCTCATACCCAATATAGTCCCTTGTAAAAGTTTTCAGGTGTGTCTAAAACCCTAATACCTAAATAAATGATGAATGTAAGTTTAAAAGAATAAGAAAAAGTGTGCAATATATGTAGTTGTGAATGATGAATACTTGGAGCAGGTATTTGGGAAGTATGCTTACGAGAGATGGGAAGGCTGATAGAGATATTCAAAGCAGGATAAATGCAGGCAACTCCATTAATGAGGGACTAACAAAAATTTGTCCAAAGAAGCGAGGCAGCAGTTCACAATAGAGTGTTGGTACCTACCCTCATATCTGTAGCGGTATGGCAAAACTTGATATGTCCATCTTGCCTAATTTTTCAGTAGAGGATTTTGAAAGTTTGAAAGGCCCTCTAAATTCTTGAAATTTTCTAAGTGAATTGTCAATGTTTTTTTCAACTTACTAAATTACATGTGCAATGAAATTTATTAATATCGTTTAACCGGTATTAGCTAATTGTTTAGTGAATACCTTTTTTTAATGATCGTCTTCAAAACAGTAGACATATCATGTTTTGCTAACCCAAAAACACAAAGTAAATGGACATATCAAATAAAAAATGTGACATATCACCAAATGCCTACCCATAGTCAGAGATCCTCGACCTAGGGTATGGGATTAGGCAGAACTTGATATGTAACATATCAAGTTCTGCCGTATCTAATAAGTACCGCAGCTGACATATCATATACCTAATTCCATTTCATTTTTAACGGTTTTACCTTCACCACAGACATATCAACTTCTGCCAACTTGAAGAAATGTTACTAAATTACATATCAAGCCCATAATCTGATTTTGCCAAAAATCGGACATATCAAGTTTTGCCATACCGCTACAGATATATAGTAGTGAGGCATGGAACTGGTAGAGGAAGAATGAAAATAGACTGAATGCTGTAGAAATGAAAACCCTGGGGCATTTGTGTGGTAATATACCGTGTAAGACCGGGTGAGAAATGTGGAAGATCCACATAGAATGAGAGTCTGATGTAAGCGTAATGAATAAGATGAAGATAGGGTCGCTCAGACGGCTTGGTCATGCAGAGCGAATGAACGCAGAAGGAATGTAAGGAGAATAATTGATGTGAATGTTGTGAATAGTAGAAGTCGGGGACGCCCGAGGAAAACTGCATGCTCATTAAGTAACAATAATAAGTACTAGTAGTAGGCCATGTCAAGGGTCAATAATAGAAGGGTTTATTTAAAACGATGTATGAGTGTGAATGAAGCAAGGATTTGTGCCAATACCGAGTTGTTTGGCAGTTTATCCTCTCTGCTTACCTCTGCGGAATGACGTGATGGTTGTAAGTTATTTCGCACCCTGAGCGATAACAGTGGCACAAGTCAAAAAATTTCATTTTTTAGTAAAGTATACAGAAATGTTCCTGGATATCTATTCAACCTTCGATTAAAACGGCACAATTCTTAAAAATATTATTGTGGCCTTAAAAGCGAAAATGTCGTTGTTATAATATAACAACGACATTTTGTAAACATTTTGTAAACACTGGAAAGCGCACTGGTGCACAGTGGCTGCAAAGGTCATAAAAAAAAAAAAAAAATGGGTTTGCTGATTAAAAACCATCTTTTTATTTCACATATCTTTTAAGTGAATTGTTATTATTTTGATAAACACGTCATTTCAAAAACAATTTATGCTTTTTTAGTTCTGCGACAAATTAATTTTCTGATGGAAAAGAGCAGCGGAAAAACCAGTTTTTGTCGTAATTGCGCAAAAAAGCCACAGACTTTTTTTAAAGACCACATTAAAAAAATGTTCATAAATATTATATAGTGGTGTTTTAACATCCACCTGCGACCAGTTGAAATTTTAAAGAACGTTGAACGTTCTGAACATTGTCAAAGTCTGGTTTAGCTATTATTTGCTTAAAGGGAGCTTATAAATCGCTATTCTTTGAAAATAAAATATTAAAAATACAATAAGCTATATTAATAGCTCAAACACTCTAAACTTGTACCATGAAATATTCCACATTTTGATCCAATTAAATATCTCATCCTGTACCCGTACTTTGACATTATTTTAAATATACAAAAGAATAAAAAAAAGTTTTTCAACAGGTAAAAATTTAACGATCACTAGCGGCATGTGATGCAATGCCATTCAAAGAAATAAATTGATTCTCCCTGCATGTCCTTTCCCGTGCGTCCCCGTTCACCTCCCGAGTTCCCTTCCCCTCCCGCGTTCCCTTCCACCTTCCCCTTCCCCTTCTCCTGTCACCCCTCCCGCGCCCCCCATCCTCCCCCGTTCCTCTTCTCCTCCTGCCTTTCCTCCCTTCCGCTATAATATATGAAATTCACACGTCTACATTGACACAAATTTCATAACGCCAGAGCTTACCATTATATATAGCCTATAATCAATCAAGCAATAACAAATCCCCAAAGTTTCGCTATAATCGGATGAACGATATGGCAGTGCATAAAGTACGAACAAACAAAAAAACAAATATTGATTTTCACATATCTATAATCGTTTATTTTATTAAAACCGCCATAGGTACATCTGAAAAAAAAATTACCTTTTTCCGATTCGTGAGACGGTCCTGTTGCGGGCCATTCCATGGTGGTGCAGTGGAAGCGTTCGGGTTCTGGCTCCGAGTCCGACTCCGAGTTCCGGCCTTGGGTCAGATTAAAAGGAAATAAATTATAGAAGACATTTTAATTTGAAATGTTTTATAGTCGTTTAGATAATACTTAAAAGAATTCATAATCTGCTCTTCCGTAGACGGCGCGAGTTTTATTATTTTAGAAGAAACACTTTTTGAAAGACATGCTTTAAAATGTTGAGATTGTTAATTGAGCCCGGAATAATGTTGCATCCAACAAAACTATCAATGTTGAGTTATTGATGGAATAATGTTGGGCATATCAATATGCATCTTTTAAGGTGGGGATTTTGGTATTGAAATTTTTTTAAGCCTGTGGCAGCCTTTTAAAGTTTGTTTGTGGAAGAATGTTGTAGAATGCCATTTATCGAAATCGTAGCACATGGTTTAATTTATGGCAATAAATGAAAAAAAAAACGAATGTCTTATGATTTCAATTAGAAAGTCTGCATAGTCAAGAAGCTGAAGCATGCAGGAAAGTAGAATTTTTCCAGAAAAAATATTATTAAGCCTGCTTTTAGCCATTGAAACAGTTTCGTGGAATGCCTACTGTTGTACGTTGATCTCAAGACAATATCATTCATTATATCTCCAGACGGTTTCATTTATTTACATCGTTTTTTTTTTTGTTTTTAAGCTCAAATACATAAATGTATACATGTCATTGATGGAAGCGTTTAAAGTTTTGCTCTAAATAGAGCAAAACTTTGGACGCGTGTTTCTCGAAACTACTTTTTTCGAGACGCTTGACACGATATCTCAAGTTCTACTAAACCAATTTACTTAAAATTTGGTGTTAGACTTCTCTAACTCTATCACACTAACTAAAACTATAACAAAATTAAAAATTTTACTATTTAAAAAAACTGGTAAAAAATGTTTACTACTTGTCAATAGGGTATTGGACTTTTATTTAAATTTATTTGATTGTTAATTACCTTACTATTAATGTTTTTGGCTTTCCTTAGTTCTAGTGCTTCTAAATTATCAGAAGAATCAGTGGAGGTAATCCACCTCTTACCCGCCCTGGTATAAGTAACTGATGGTTACTCCTTCAAGGCTCTCGCAAGATTCTAATTTTTTTTGTTAAACGAAGCTACATTTATTTATTTTGAACGAATCTAGCCCTCCAGTGTCTTTGCATACGTTGTTAGTAAGCAGTATGCAAGTGCTTAACAGGAAAAACAAAATGCAAAAAATAGGTTAGTAAGACAAAGACAAATTAAACAGGGCAAAAGAAAAACTCATTCATGAGGCTCCATGAGGCGGCATTGCATCTGTAAAATCCTGCAAGCACCTGCATAAAATAGAGAACATAAGTAATACAATAAATCTCTAATCAATACAGTAGCGTAGCTACCGCCGTATCAGCCGTATCAATGATACGGGGCCCCCGGGCTACAGAGGCCTTTTGTTTCTTTTGTGAGAAAGCTTTATCCTTCATTAGGGCCCCCCAACTAATTTTGATACAGGGCCCCTCCAAGGCACGCTACTCTACTGAATCAATTGGAAAGTACCAACAAAAGATGTGAATGGCTTTCGGTCTGACCATAAACTACACTTAGCTTCCGTGCCCCTTAGCCAACCACTCAGTGAAGCCTCAAAGAATGTTAACTGAATATTTGGGGTAAAATACCCGAAGACTAAAAGAAAATTCAGCGTTGGGTAGTCAGAGGCAGGACAAAGGATAGTCAAGGTCGTCTGATCAAGCCTCAACCATGCACATGTCATTAGGATTGGGGGAGGCGCAGATAGATTTGAGAAGGATCTGCAAAATTAGTAATGTAACTAAAGATGAAGCAGGGACGAGGTCCAGCACACCCCCATATGGGGATAGGGAATCAGAAGTATCAGAATACCTATCAAAGAACACTTCCTTTCCCTTCCCAATTCTCCATTTTCACTTACGTCTACTTCTTCCTTCACTGGAGGAGTCTAGCCCATTTTGTTTTAAACCATAAATATTATTTATTATAACACAACATGTAACTTAACTTTCATATAGTATTATACTATCCCGAAGAAGCTACCCGGTCGGCATAAAGTATAAAAATTAAAAGTGGTGTTTACAAAGTTATTGTTTTATTTAAAAATATATATTTTTTTTTTTAAAAGAAAGACAAACATTCCCGGATTACGAATAACCCAACAATGTTTGAAAATCTCCTACTACCACCACAGAAAGCCGAAAATGTTGCTTGTGTTGTGATGGAGGACTTAGCCAGCCGAGGAATCGAACACGCGACGCTCGGGTGGGACCCAAGCGCTATGCCCACTCAACCACTGACCAGCCAAATATATATATTTGTACGAATATTTACAAATAAACGACGTTTTATTATGATATCGGTATACGATATTACAAGTAAAAATATAATTTACTTTCCATTAGTTGTGATATCTCCTTGAATCTGGTGTATTACAAATTTTACGAGATCTTCAATTCTATTCTATTTATTTATTGTATCAACAACATTATAAAAATTTATATTTTACAGCGTTTTTAAAATTCGTTTGTAAGAGTATAACATTAAGAGCGTTTAACCAGCCAGCGGACGAAAATCCACATTTCGTCGAAAGTTGTTCTTCCGATCGTGCAGGGCGGTTACAATGAGAAAGATTAATTATTCTCCGTACCAGCTTTTTTAAATTATAACTCAATATCGAATTTATTTCAATCCAAATTAGCTTTAATTTATACCTTCATCCAAAAATGCTGAAAGGCGTGATGATAAAACTATTAAAATAGTGTACTTTTTGTAGTTATTTTGTGATTATAAGTATTTATCATTTTTCAATAATGTCTAAATTTAATAAGAATGTTAAAAAAATCTGAAATATATTAGTTTGTAAGTGCGCAAATAAATACACAAATGGACCAATTTTCGTCAAGAAACACATGTACGTACATATTTTTTAATGATTTTATTGAAACTAAAATTAAAATTCTAAAACATACGTTTGCTAGATAATGTATTGATTTATTTTACTGCATGATTATATTATTTGAAATGGGTGTGGTATAATACAAAAACTTTTTTGAAAATTTAACAAATCTGCCAACGACCTATGAAATAACCTTATTATACTAAAAAATTTAAAAAAAAATCTCAAAATTTATTACATACGAATGCTAGATCAAAGAACAATCTTTCGAAATCCATTTTTAATTTTTTGTGGAAAAGAGTCAATACGTCTAAAAACTTTTTTGAAAATGACGTATTTCCGGTTTTCTCTGGTAATGCCCTCTTAAACATAAGTATTAGTTAATACAAACTATATTAGCATTAATAGAGCTTGTCTTAAGGGCCATTTACCAGCCAGCGGTCGAAAATTCATATTTCGTCGAAAGATATTCTTACGATCGTACAGGGCGGTTCCAGTGAGAAAGATTAATTATTCTCCGTACCAGCTTTTTAAAATAATAACTCAATATCGATTTTATTTCATTCAAATTTTGCTTTAATTTATACCTACATTCAAAATGCTGAAAGGCGTGATGATAAAACTATAGAAATTATGTCATTTTTCTTATTATTTTTGATCATAAGTATTTAAAATTTTTCAATAATGTCCAAACGAAATAAGAATATAAAAAAAAACCGTAAATATATTACTTTTTTACACGAGGTCCACACAGGAGGTCCTGGGGAAAATAATTTCCATCGGGGCCTATGTCATCTTTGGTGATGCTGTGTGGAGGGTTTTTTAAGAAAGGAAGGAGAGGAGAGTTCTGGGAAGGAAAAGGATTTAAGGGGTGGGTAGGAATCTGGGGTTCAGTGTGTCCTGGTCATCCGCCTCCTAGACCTAGACAAACCTCACCCCATGAACCCGGGCACCTCTGCTACCCTCACCAAACGTAGCGAACCACTTGGGGTGAACCTATGGCAGAGGTGTTGGCTATCCAATAAAGGTTCCCGAGGCGGCAGTACCCATTTCCGCCTCCCAAATTGAATTAGTTTGTAAGACCGTAAATAAATAGACAAACTGAAATATTTTCGTCACAAAACACGTGTGCGGATCTTTTTTAAATGATTTTATTAAAACTAAAATTAAAATTCGTAAACTGAAGCTTTCCCAGATAATTTATATAACTGCATGATAATATGATTTGAAATGTTTGTTGCGTAATACAAAATTTTGTTTGAAAATTTAACAATCTGAACAACCAGATAAAACCGAAAATATGTGTTATTTTTAAGTCAAATCTTAGACGTACTGATCCTTTTCCATAAAAAAATTATAAATTGATATCGAAGTGTTCTTTTATCTAGTGAAGCTTTATATTAAATTTTGAGAAAATATGTTTTTTTAGTACAATAAGGTCGTTGGCAGATTGTTAAATTTTCAGACAAAATTTTGTATTATACGACATACATTTCAAATCATATAATCACATAATTTTAACAGTTTTATCATCACGAATTTGTGCACTTTTGAATGTAGGTATTTGTCAAAGCAAATTGGGAATGAAATAAAATCGATATTGAGTTATTATTTTAAAATGCTGGTATGGAGAATAACTAATCTTTCTCATCGGAACCGTCCTGCACAGTTACAAGGGTACGAACGCAAGATAATCGTTCGACGAAATTTAAATTCTCGCCCGCTGTTTAATGACTCTTAAGGCTCTGCAACCGGGCCCGAAAAGAAGAAGATGGAGAGATACGAAATTACGAATGTTAGAGTAGAGCGCTAACATTAACAGCGACAAAATCGATGCGAAAATTGCGAAAATGTTTAATAAAACACGACTCGCTTAAAATAGGGCAAAAATCTCACGGGCATTATCTTAAAAAGCATTTAAAGAAACACTGTGAATTTTTTCATACATATAACTTGTAAAATAACTGCAACAAACGTGTTAATAATAATTTTTGAAGCATACTTTGCGATTTTGGCTAAAGTTCGGTTTTTGGGGGATGGTCCAAAAAAAATAATTTATTTTTTTTTATACTAATTATGGGCCGGAAAATCCGAATCTGAAAGAATTAGGCGGCGGCAAGCAATATTAACTGAGTTACACGACTTTAAAAATTTTTATACACACACACATGAAAATATTCCTTTCGAAGGCATTTTGACACACGTAGTACAAAGATCATAGAAAACAAGATAACATAGATGTTTTTACCACACAAATTTAAGTGTTGCCATTAAGCAGTAATATCAGTAACGTAAAATAACATGTTTATATTTTAAGTACTTATTTTTTATAAATTTTACTCGCTTTTGTATCACAAACCATGTTACATAAACCCATCGTAGCTGCTAAACTACTTGAAAACAGGGATGTTTTTTGCCGTGACGCGAGCAGGCGGTATAAAGGGGCACAAACCATGTTACACAAACCTAGCGTAGCCGTTAAACTACTTGAAAACAGGGATGTTTTTTTGCCGTGACGCGAGCAGGCGGTATAAAGGGGCACAAACCATGTTACACAAACCTAGCGTAGCCGCTAAACTACTTGAAAACAGGGATGTTTTTTTGCCGTGACGCGAGCAGGCGGTATAAAGGGGCACAAACCATGTTACACAAACCTAGCGTAGCCGCTAAACTACTTGAAAACAGGGATGTTTTTTGCCGTGACGCGAGCAGGCGGTATAAAGGGGCACAAACCATGTTACACAAACCTAGCGTAGCCGCTAAACTACTTGAAAACAGGGATGTTTTTTTGCCGTGACGCGAGCAGGCGGTATAAAGGGGCACAAACCATGTTACACAAACCTAGCGTTAGGTTAGGTTAGGTTAGGTTAGGGACGCGAGCAGGCGGTATAAAGGGGCACAAACCATGTTACACAAACCTAGCGTTAGGTTAGGTTACGCATTTTTAAGACTACGAATTTTCATACTTTTGGTTTTATAGGGATAAATATTTTTGAGAGCTGGTAACACTGCCGGCATATGTTTTTGTACATTTCTTGCTTTCTATGGTTTTCGCACTACGTGTGTCAAAATGAATATTTTCATGTGTGTGTATAGAAAATTTTAAAGTCGTTTAATTCAGTTATTATTGCTTGCCGCCGCCTAATTCTTTCAGATTCGGATTCCCCGGCCCATAGTTAGTATAAAAATAACTAGTTTGATTGTCTAGGAATCAAAATGCATCCAAAATGGCTATTTTCCTGTGTGTGTATAAAAATTTTTAAAGTCGTGTAACTCAGTTAATATTGCTTGCCGCCGCCTAATTCTTTCAGATTCGGATTTTCCGGCCCATAATTAGTATAAAAAAAAAAAAATTTTTTTTTTGGACCATCCCCCAAAAACCTGGATGAGGTCACCGTATAAATGAATCACTTAAAATAAATAATAGCAATTTCTTGCTTATCTCGCTCCCGCGCAGAATGCCGGCAGATGCTATTTTGGACGTATTGACTCATGCTGTGTTATATTATTGCAAATGTTAACTTAAAACGGTCTGTTTTAATAACAAAATGAAATATAATGTTGTAGAGCGTCTGTCGAGGATTAACTCCACACAGGAGGCCCTGAGGAAAATAATTTCCCTCAGGCCTATGTCATCAGGAATGCTGTATGGAGGGTCTTTTTGAGTAGAGGAAGGAATGAACATTGGTCTTGAAGAGACCCATGTTGTAGGAAAGAGGAAACACAGAGGCCGGCAAATCATTCCACAGCCGAGCTGTTGAACACAAGAACGAGTCGAAGAAACGGCCCGTTCTCATAATGTGACAAATGTCAACCGTCTACAAATGTTGGGCACGCATTTGGCGTGTTTCCCGAGTATGCACCAGTGCCGAAGGGATCAATGACGCTAGTTCATCGAAGCGTCTTCCATTATAATACCGGTACAACAAGGATAGCATTCCCACCAGACGCCTGTGCTCTAAAGATTGCAATCCGTCTGTTAAGATGGGAGAATCTATCAAACAGACCGTCCGTTTCTTCTCAGAGTCGAGGGTATTTCAGGTATTTTGGAGCTCCAGCCAAAGATGGCTGCCAAATTCAACCGTGGGGCGCACTTGTGATTTGTACAGAGTTAGCAGTTGTGTACTATTAAAGTATCTGCGGGCCCTGTACATTACGCCCAGTATTTGGGAGGCTAGCTTTAATCTGGCTTCGATGGACCCCCCATACCTGAGCTGGTCACTTAGGGTTACACCAAGCATATCAATGGAGGGCCTGTTCGGAAGATTGCTACCGTTGAAAGATACTAGATTTTCAGTTCGATCCCTTTTAGACGTAATCAGACAAGATTGGGTCTTTGAAACATTAAATTCAACGAGATAATTTTTACCCCAAGAGAAAACACTCTCCAGGTAACCGTCCATTCTTTGCTTCAAAGCAGATGACGTGGAGATGTGCACATTTCTTCAAACTGATTGGTGGATGGCTTCAAAATTATGTCGCTTGCTATCCCGCTACTTTTATGTATTATATATTTCAACCAATTTACACAAAACCTTGACAAATTATATACCTAAACCTTCCTTGTGAATCACTCTATGTATTGGTGAAAACCGCATGAAAATCCGATGTGTAGTTTAAAAGATCTAAGCGCACATACAACGTGAGCGACTTCATTTCATACTGTGTTTAGTATTATGTTATATTATATAATAATCGATTAAAAAATCTATTTTACTCCCACAAAAATCGATTTTACAAACATTAACCCACTGAACCCGGGCACCCCTGCTAAGTCACCAAACGTAGCGAACCGCTTAGGGGGAACTGTGGCAGGGGTTTTGGTTATCCAATAAATGATTCCCGGGGCGGCGGTACCCATACCCGTCTCCCAAATTATAATATATTTTTAAAATAATATCAGATATTTTTTTCCGATATTTTTTTTTTTCGAAACCAAATAATTATTTTTCTTCCACACGTCAACACTGGTCGCTCAGCCGAGTAACTCCTCACCACTAACCACTCACCCCGACCCGTACGCGTATTTCCAAAACCTGGTTCAGTCGCGGTAGCGACAATTTACATTTTAAATACACCTCTATATTGGTTATTTTTTATCACTTTGCAAAAACAAAAATTTAAGATCTAAATAAAATAATCTTTCCAATGTGTATATTAGAAATTAATAATTTTATATCTGAATATTTTAATTTTTAAATTGAAGATGTAAATTGTCGCTACCGGTGTACAACTGAAGCGGTGTAGGTTTTGGAAATACGCGACCCGTACCGTCTAATATCTAATAATTTATGTTTTAAGTTAAAAAAAATGTCACTGGAGACCTAAACTTCATTAACATTTTATACTCCCAACTAATATCAGGAATCAATGGTTCAAATAAGTCAAGTACGACCCAAAACACCCTGTTTATTTAAATACATCGGTGACCGGACAACTCAGAATCAACTCAACTCAACACATCTGAAAAGACATTAAAAGCAACGAAAAAAAAATATAAATAAATAAAAAAAATGTTAAATAGGTTACGTTAGGTTAGGGGTTAGGTTATGGAATATTTTTAATTTTTTTCATAGCTTTTAATGACTTCTCAAAGAGGTGTTGAGTAGACTTGATTCTCAGTTGGCATGGAACCAAATATATTATAAACATTACATAATATTATTATACTATAAACAAATTATATTCACATATGTATTATAAAAAAATGAGAGGCGGGTATGGGTACCGTCGCCATGGGAACCATTCATTGAATTGTCGTCGAGTGGCAAGCTACGTTTGGCGACTTAGCAGGGGTTCCCGTGTTCATGGGTTGAGGTTTGTCTAGGTCTTGATAGCGGGTGCGACTGGTTGAGGGAGATTTGACCTAGACCTCTCCAGCACGACTCTCTCGACCCATCGTCTTACACCACAGTGGGTGGGACGGATTCATACGTCCGTCACTCTTGGAGACGTTGGCTCTCAGATTTCTACCCATCCCTCATAAATTTTTCCTTCCCAGAACATCCTCTCCTTCATTTCCTTAAAAATACCATCCACACAGCATTCTCAAAGATGACATAGGCACTGAGGGATAAAATTTTCTACAGGGCCTCTTGTGTGGAGCTAATAGGTCGTCCATAAGGCTTGGGGAAATACCACGAGAGGGGGGGGTATAATGAGATATCACGTTTATTTATTTTTCATGATAATATTCTGAAAATTTCAAAATACTTTGTAGGTACTAAAAAAATACACGTGTTTTTGGGGGGGAGGGGGTTAGTCTAAAACCTCACCACATATCACCAGGGGGGGGGGGGGTTAAAAAGTTGCTAAAAACATCACGTGATTAATGGACGACCCCTAATTAAAAAAAAAATCGAGTGAAACCTTCGCCCACTCGTATTCAACCAATAGGAGCGTTCAAAAGTGAGGTCATAATCAAAGCGGCCAATGAGCGCAGTTTGATGCTTCGTAATGTAATGCGTCATTTCCGTTTCATCCGATTTTCAAATCACAACGGGGCTAAAAAATTTCAATTCAAAAACGTAAAAGTATTTTTGTTTCAAATCTAAATTTAAGTTTTGTAAAGGGCCGCGCAACTGTTCCTCTTAAAGTCAGACATGTTCTGCATGCATCACGCCCTATGTTCCACGCGGTGACCGGCCAACTCAGAATGAAACCAACTCAGAAAGTGAAAAACCAAACAGTGATGATAAAAAAATTGGTTAAATAGGTTAAGTTAGGTTAGGGTTACCGGCTATTTTAAAATTGTATTTTCACAGCTTTTAATGCCCTTTCTGAGATGGTTCTGAGTTGGTTTCATTCTGAGTTGGCATGGAACCGTTCCACGCGCCGCACGCCACGTCACGCGCCGCCACGCCCAAAGTCGAAAGTCTGACACGTCATTGATGAGGCCCCATAGAAGAAACCACCCGAACGCGCCCGTTCCAGAAACGGTCCGTCAGAACAGTACCTAATTATGAATAAAATTATAAAATCAACTTACTGCTTGACATTATGTGAACTCTTGGCACTCTGTTCGAGAACTGTTTCTAAATTAAAAATCTAATAAACGACCGACCACGCCAAGCTAGATTCAATAATTCAAATAAACGTGTCTTGGTTTGCTGATGGTTGAAGAGCGAGCGACTGAGGACGGTGTTGAACTGTGTACTGACTCCTTAGACTCCTGGCCGTGGATTGCGAATCGAAAATCGCAATGCGAATAATGTAATGACGTCAAAAAATTATAAATATATTCACATATTCTAAACATTCAGGACAGGGGTGTATTCCAGGGAAGAAAAGTTTATTGTGTGTTCTGGCAGACAGTTATAATGGGACAACAATATATACTAGCAGTTAAAAACCCGCTCCGCAGGTTTTTGCTGCTGGGCAGTTAGTGTTGGTGACCATTTTATAAATCCAATAGAAACTGGTTTCAAAAATAGTCCGTTCCTCGGATCCACTGTCATCCAGTGATAGTTAGTCACCGGGACAGGCAATAACGTCATATCTAATATATAGACACTTGATTCAACCGTATTAACGTCAATCTTTCCATATCCAGAGAGATACTACTAATTCACAAATTCGTAGTACTCATACCTCGAAACCGAATTACAATGATAGTTTTGTTTAAATCACGTACACATGTGTTATTTGTGGCGCGGCGCCTATGGCGTGGCGTCAGACATGCACTCGAGGCCGGGTTCTGAAATTTAACCACGCAGACGGTAACCTAATATCTACTATTCGATACTTTAGCGGGGTTTTTTGCTGCTAGGCCCTGCATGAGCTTCACCCAATAAAAAAAAATACATTGGTTCAACGTAGGAGGCTCTAAGGAAAATAATTTCCCTCAGTCATCTTAGGGGAGAGTCTTTTGAGGAAAGGAAGGAGATGAAATTCTGGGAAGGAAAAAGTATGAAGGGTGGGTAGGATTCTGGGGGTTAGTGTCTCCAGGACTTATGAATTCTTTCCTGCCACTGCGCTGCAAGGCGATGGACTGAGAGAATCCGGCAGGAGAGGAAAAAAGGCCTTTCTTAACCAGTATCTCCCGATCCGAGGTGGGTAGACGCATCCGCCGCCAAGATCGGACAAATCTTACCCATGAGCCCGGGCACCTCTGCTAAGTCAACAAACACAGCCAACTGATACCAATACCCATACCCTTATATTTTTGGAAAATTCAGTTTTTATTAAAAAATCGAGCGTATTTTGTCAGATGATAAAAATATTTCCGTTTTGCTATGAAATCCAAACAAATGAAATATTTATGAACATATCCGAAAACTAAAAACTTAACTTTTTTAAATGAAACAAAATACGTTTCCAAATGTTATTATTAGAAATAAAAATATAATTTTTGAAATATCGAAATTTTTAATATAAAACTTTGACAAATTATAAACCTAACTTCCTCATGAATCACTCTATCTATTGGTGAAAACCGCATGAAAAACCGTGAGAGCGACTTTGCTTTTATGTAAAGAAGATGTCAAACAAGGCGTAACAAAATACATTTTTGAACAAAATAACTATTTTCAATTTTCGGTTACTGAAATAAATTATCATTATTTTCTAACTGATACAAAGTGGTTATAAAATAATTATATAACTTTTCTGTGTATCAATCTTCCAGTTGATTAGTCAGGCATTTCCATAGTACTATTACTCATAAACACCACCAAATCAATTATAATGCACAAATACTTGTAATAGTTATGTTTTCTGGGTAATGTAATAGTAGGATATTTCTAACTGTCATTCAAAATGACCGTTAGCCTCTCGGTGTTATTATTTAGCATATTTAAGCCGTGGCATACCCCATTTCTACCGATTTATTACATATGTATCCTAATCATTTAAAGGTTTAAAGCTCTTTAAAAAATATATGTTATTCTTGATGACAATATCTATACGTTCCTTACGCCGAAACGCAAATTATATGAAATTCCCTCGATAGAAAAAAATCGCAAAGTATGCTCCGAAAATAATTATAAACACGTTTGTTTCAGTTATTTTACAAGTTATACAGGGTGTTAATGTACGTACTTGACTTACTTTAACCAGTGATTCCTGACATTATTTGGAGTAAAAAATGTAAATGAAATTTTGGTCTCCGGTGACTTCTTGGATGACTTTTTTTTTTTTTTTCAAAATTTTTTTCTTCAAATCAAACAAAAAAATGTTCTTCCGCATGTCGTCACTGGTCACTCAGCCGGGTGTCCGACGAACCCCTTACCCCGCCTCCAACTGTTCAACAACTACCATTTTTTTATGTAACTGTAACTGTAACTGTAGCTGGAATAAAAAATAAAATTTAAAAAAATAAAAGTTAGTATTTGGAGATGTCTGAGTAATCAACTAGACGGTCGATACATAGATGCACAAAGAAGCAATTAGTGTCCGTGCAGTGTTCCGGCGATCCGGCCCTGTCCTTATAGCCAGTACCAACTAGTAAGCGCCGGTCCTCGAATTTGGCGAAATGTATTAGTCATTACCAGCAACCATCACTGACGAGGCTGACCACGATACTTTGATAACGTTTTATACGGTTGGGTTTAAATGGGCCTAAAATAAAACAGACATCCTGTAAAGGTAATAAATTATTTTTGTAATTTGTTTTTGGGGTGTTATGCCGTGTTGCGCTACCTCCTTCTTTAGCCAACGTTTCGGACAGCGTTACAGTGTCAGATGTGTAATTGTTAGCGGTGAAATGTGTGCTTATGTATTTAGAAACGATACCTTGTCGCCAGCTCCACTCCACTACCAGCTGGTATCACAGAATACTTCAGAATGGTTTTTTGCGTTTAGCTTTGATGTAGCCGTCAATTACCGGATATCAAGTACTATTGAGCTTAGCTTCGTCGACTCTATTAATATTAATTGGGTGTTTGTGGATTTCAATTGCCTCCGTAATCAGGCGTACTCTATGGGTTTTGGGTCTTCCCAGGACTTCAGGAACACATCCAAAATCGGTATCTAAATGCTGGTAATAATATACTCTAATTTTAAAATAAGTATTTTTTGCTCGAGTCAGTCCACTAGTAATGAAATTAACCGCTGAAAACAAACTGTCCTGTCGTTCAATCTTTTAAAATCCCTTATAAGACTATTTTTGATTGATTATATTATCAATTAATAACATCGTCATTCCTTATCGCTCGATGAATATAATAGTCCATACTTGTAAAATTAGGCAATTTACGTAAATTTAGGTGTGAAATATGCAAATATTATTTACGTAAATGTCAGATTTGGCATATGACTTCTAGCTCTTCGGCGTCTAAAATAGGATCTAGGAGGAAGGGGACGAATGGGAAAGGACACGCAGGGAGAAACTATTTATTTATTGAATGGCGTAGCAACGCATGCCGGGTACCAGCTAGTAAATAATATTTTTGACCACAAAATTTTCATGGATCTCTAATATATAAACGTTTTAAGTAACGGGCCGCCCAGGCCCCACGTCAGAGAATACGTAAAAATATCACGTCAGCAGTTATAAGGTTAAACCAGTCATCCAATTGCGATGAAACTTTGGTGAGTTGTTGTGCGCACGCCCGCGATAGTTTCTAGTTTCTATGTATAGAGGAGTTGAGCTCTAGCGTTATGAAATTATTCCCTATTGTATAGGGAATAATTCCCCATACTATTCAACCAATTGCGATGAATCTTTGGTGAGTTGTAGTGTGCATGCTCGTGAAAGTTTCTGTATATACTGGTGAGCACTGATATTATGAAATTTGTTTAAAAAAATTGCAATAGGTGGCACGCAAACTGTTTTAAAACAGAATGTATTGGGACTGAATGTATAGAACGCGGGAGAGGGGAGGGGAACGGGACGAATGGGAGAAAAACATTTTTAGGAGGTGGGTAAGGGTACCGCCGCCCCGGGAACCATTTATTTGACAACCAACACTTCTACGTTCGCTACGTTTGGTGACTTAGCAGGGGTGCCCGGGTACATGAAGTGTGGTTTGTCCGGGTCTTGGCGGCCGGCGGATGCGTCTGCCCACCAGCTGCATGGAAGGGCGGATGGAGAGAGAATGGTTGAGGGAGTCCTTTTGACTTCTCCAGCCCTACTCTCCCAGAACATCGCCTTGCACCGCAGTGGGAGAGATGGATTCATACGTCCGTCACTCCTGGACACACTGACCCCCAGATTCCTACCCACCCCTAATACCATTTTCCTTCCCAGAACTTCCTCTCCTTCCTTTCCTAAAAAGACCCTCCAGATAGCATCCCCAAATATGACATAGACCCTGAGAATAATTATTTTCCTCAGGGCCTCCTGTGTGGAGCAAATGTTAAAAAAAATTGATAAAATTTTTTCTTTGTTATAAAATTATTTATAATATAAAAATGAATCGCTGAATGTGTTGCTAAGCAACAAAATTTGCATTAAAAATTGCTATTGGTGGCACGTGAGAAAACGGCTATTGCTATGGAAAGCAGGAGGGAGGGAGGGAGGGAGGGGGAGGGGAACCTGGGAGGGGTGAGGAGAACACGGGAGGGGGTTCGCGGGACAGGGGAAGGGTGTGGGGGGAGTGGAGTGGGGAGAGGGAAGGTGGAGGTGACGGAGTGGGAACGCGAGAGGGGAAAAGGAAGCAGGTGAAGAAGGGGAGGCGGAAGGGAAACGAGAGGAATGGGAAAGAACACGCAGGGAGAAACAATTTCTTTATTAAATTGCATAGCAACGCATGCCGGGACCAGCTAGTTCACAATATAAATAAAAAATTTCGTTGCGATATTATAAGACACACCAAGAATACATGTATGTTTGTGTTGTGGCTTCCCTCTTAAGTAAATATAGGTATATTTACCAAACCGTCAGGTATTTAGTCACGACCCCGTGAACGGTGAACCCTTGTATGTAATAAATGATGCAGTACACAAACCTAACCCCTTGCCACCCCCAAATTCTCTCCCTCCCCCCCCCCCCTCACCCCATCGCCCATCACCCGGTCGTGGGGTGGCCGGCTGCTTTATTGCAAACACCTGCTGCCGGAGCTTGAAGGGTTAAATCGGAAACTGGAAGCTAATGGCAGATTATCATCGCTCAAAGGGTTAAAATAAGAACAAAAAATAATCTGTAACTTTTTACACTGGACTATATTATGACGGCCTCCGTGGTTGAGTGGTTATGATTATTGGCTACGAATTCGGAGGGCTTAGGTTTGATTTAATTTTTACTTTACAATTTATTTGTTCATTTCAATATTTTTTTGAAAAAGTGATACTCTCAGTATCGCCCTGCTGAAGGCGCACCATTCAGAATCAAAACTTCGCCTGAAATAACTATTTGCGTGTTTGGTGACCAGATCTGAACAGCTAGGTACTTCCCAACCTTCATATAACTCATCTCCTTTCCAATCCTCACTACCTTCAGCCTCACAACGTATCCCAATTGGGAATGTATTTGACTCAACTGCTCCAGGCGGTTGGGAGCAGTTGGGACTCTTGTGCGGTATTTATATAAAATAATTAAAATAATTAAAATAAATATATTATAATAAAATTATACGTCAAATCTGGCGAATATTAAGGACTGGTTGTTCCACAGAATTTGAACAATTAATTAGATTAATAAATTAATATTCAAGTTCTGTAAAAGTTCTATTTTTCTGAACTGTGAAACGACCGGTAGGTAGTCTAACTAACTAACTAACCATCAAGCCGTTTCTCCGCAGGGGTAGGCAGAGAGGATGGACCGCCAAACAACTCTGTCTTGGCACACACTCCTTGCCTCGTTATCATTCATACATAGTATTATAAATGCTCTTCTATTTTTCTGACTCTTGACATGGCCCGACTCAAGTATCTGATTCACTTTTTCTACCATACACATTTGCGTCATATATTCTTCTTACACTCCTTTCCTCGTTCACTCGCTCTACGTGTCCAAACCATCTGATTTCTCGTCCCTTTCTTAATCTCACCCATTACGCTTACAACAGCTTTGAATTATTTGCCGATCTCCACGTTTCTCATACGATCGTGCATGGTATTACACACATACGCCTCAGGGATCTCATTTCTATGGCATTCAGTCTACTTTCATCCTTCCTCTGTCAGTTCCATGCCTCACTGCCATACATCAGGGTAGGTACCAGCACTCCATTATGGACAGCTTGCTTCGCTTCTTTGGACAGTTTTTGGCTCCATTTACCCTTCTTTAAATATGTCTATCAGCCTTCCCTACTCTCGTAAACATACTTCCCGAATACACAAACTCATCCACCTGCTACAAGTATTCATCATTCACAATTATATTGCACATTGTTTTCGGACTCTCTTTCAAATACTTACTTACATTCATCATTATTAACTCATTCTTCATACATACTTCGTTCATCCTAGACACGAGCGACTGTAGATCTTCCATACTGTTAGAAATAAGCACCGCATCATCAGCATACAACAGGCAACATACTTTCAAATTACTCAATTTCGCGCCCAATCCCATCTCTTTCAATTCTTGCATACTTCAAAATATAAAATATCCCCTTTAGATCTTCCAAGCACCTCCCCATTCCACCTCTCTCCTCCCCCACTACTTCCATTTCTACCCACACCTGTCTTTCTATATTTGATAATTTAGTTTTAGTACATACCTATAATGTCCTGATGAAGAGAACATCGTTCTCGAAACATGTTGATTTTTTAAATATAGATTATCGTACTATATTTAATTGCAGTAAAAATGTCCTTAAATGTATTCAGAATAATTCTATGTTCACATTACTATTTAATAAATAAAAAATCATTACCTACAATGAAAAACAAAATGAAAGTAGGAAATATTATATTATATTTAAATTTCCCAAGTAAATTATTTTCACTCCCACAAATTAAATTCCTCGTTATTTATTCATAGAATTTACCATAATATTAGCAAATTGCCAAACTTTGAAATTATGTCTGCTGTAAATTTAAGGTTTGAGGCGTTTTTATTATAATATATTATGGTAAAAGTTTTGTTGGCTGTTGAGTTGAACCCCCCTCCCACCTGGTGTACCGGGAGAACATTTTAATTCTATACGTCTTTGGAGGCAAGACGAATGACCCATAATAATTAGGGGTGGTTCAAGATGAAATAACATTTTTCAATATTATTTATGCATTTTATGCAGGAAGTTGACGAGTCTACATCAAATTTGGAGTCGATTTTGTGGTATATTTTTATTTTTATTTTGCGTTTTCGTTTTCGAGTAAATCGAGGTCAAACTTTTAGGTCAAATTTGAAAAAAGCTACGGGGTTACTGTCATCAAAAGACCAAAAGCTAAAAAAATACACTTTTTAAAAAATAATTCTACAGGGTCAAATTAAAGAGTTTATGTCAGTTTTAATTAAGGTCCGATAGGATAAATGGAGTTTTTTTTTCTCTCAAAAAAATCCTTCTATTGGACATAATGTGCTTGATAAGATAAATAAAATTCTTCATAAATAAAAAAGTGAAGAACTTTAATGTTCGGCTAGGCATATTATTTTCTTAAAATTCATTTAATTGGTATCTTCTAAAAAAATTCATTACTCTGGCAACAGGGTGCTCATTTTGCCTCTGAAATATTTTTTCTTCACATTCGAGTTTGACAGTTCTTTAAATGGAATGTAATTCGTTTTTTGTGACATTTTTAATACGAGATTTGTAAGTAAGCACTTAAATACTACCTACCCACTTAATTATGTACCATAATATAATATCATAATTTACTTTTAGAGTATTTTGTCGTTTTGTGTTACCTCCTTATTTTATTATTACGATTACACATGTGCCCTGATGATGAATACTGTAATGCTGTCCGAAACTTTGTCTAAAGAAGGAGATAGCGCAACACGGCATAACACCCCAAAAATAACTTACGATAATACTTTTGGCCGTGAAAATCCCAAATCGTAACATTCGTAACCGTAATATTATATTTTAAGAAAAAAAAAATTATTTCGATTAAGAATCTATATAGTAAAGCTATATTGTTGTTCCAGTAGCCATCAAGTAAATGTTAAGCTAGCTTGAATGGTTCCAAGACAGTTTATCCCCCGGCCGTTGGCCCCGTGGCGCAATATATACAATATGTGGTCGGTTTAGGGAAAATACAATAGGGTAACAATTATTATAAGCAATAATTATCAGCCTGAAACACTCATCCACATTGAAAAATCTTCCGAGAAAAGATACATGACGCCAACGGGACTTGAACCCGTGCCCTTCTGATTGCCGGTCAGCTGCTCTCCCATGGATGAGTGTTTCAGGCTGATAATTATTGCTTATAATAATTTTTACCCTTTGTGCTATGCATAAAAATCTTGTCTTAAACGTTAGTTTAACAATTAAAAATAATAATTAATATTTGACAAGTTTAAGTATTTCCCCAATAAATGAAGACATAATTTGTCTCGACGCCACCTAGCGAGGGATTTAACACTAACAGTGTCTCTCTCGCAAAAATAAAGTTGGTTGTTTTCAGGTGGAAAAAATATAATAAGCAGTAATTATTGAATGAAACACTAGTATATATTGAATCATTTGGCGGGTATAAGATAAGCCGCCATAGCTCAATTGGGAGAGCAGCTGACAGGCAATCAGAAGGGCACGGGTTCAAGTCCCGTTGGCGTCATGTATCTTTTCTCGGAAGATTTTTCAATGTGGATGAGTGTTTCAGGCTGATAATTATTGCTTATAATAATTGTTACCCTTTGTGCTATGCATAAAAATCTTGTCTTAAACGTTAGTTTAACAATTAATAATAATAAAATACAATAGACCTACTTACACAAAATATAACAAAGTGCCCCCGAAGAGGTGTGCAGAGAGTAGCACCGAATAACAAAATGCATCAAGGATAAAACTGCTTATCTATATTGTATTGTACACCAGCGATAAATTGCGAAAATATTGACTCTGTAAATAAATTCGTTTGATGTCCATACCTACTTATTATTATCTATCTTTGAAAACGATCTTAGGTTTGAAATTAGTAAATAATGCACAAAAAATTATAATTTTATACTTATTATAACTTGTCGGGGCATCAACTTTTGGGCCACCAGATGAATAATAAAATTGAAGAAATAAAATTTTGTAACCGTAAACTGAACATGCAAGGAAAAATTACAGTCGGATGAATTGCCAAACGGTCATGTTAAAACAGAACTTCTCGACGAATGAATGATTTTTGTAAATCTGCTGATGTTTTTTTACGTAGATAATAATAATTTGTTCTAATTGAAAAATTAATATAATAATTTATACTTTTCCATTGAACCACCTTCAAACATTTATGTTGTTAGGTTCTACAAATGAGCAGAATTTTTATGTAAGAAAGGTTGGATCTTTACCTAAGTTAGATTAATGTGTTATTAAATACGACCAACCCACATCACTACTTGAAGGAAAACCACCATTAATCAAAGGTATAAGATGGAAATAAGGTGAACACGTGCCCAGCGTCCGCGTATCAAATACTTAGACAAAATAAAATAGATTTCTTTTGTGCCTACTGGTTTTTTGATTTGCATTTTTTTGGAGCTGTCATCTTTCGGAATGCTGTGTGGAGGGTATTTTTAAGTAAAAGAAGAATGGCAAGGAAAAATGTATGAAAGGTGGGTAGGAATCTGGGGTCCAGGAGTAACGAACGAACCTTGTTCTAGCGGTATTTCAATGGAAAATGCCCCGTGGAACTGGCATCGTTGATCCCCTCAGCACCGGTGCATTGTCGGGAAAGGCGCCAAACGCGCGTCCAACATGTGTACACGGTTGACAATTGTCACATGAGAACGGGTGGCTTCTTCGACTCGTTCTTGAGTTCTACAGCTCGGCTGTGAAACGATTTGCCGGCCTCTGTGTTTCCTCATTCCTACAACATGGGTCTCTTCAAGACCAATGTTCATTCCTTCCTCTCCTCAAAAAGGCCCTCAACACAGCATCTCAGATGATATAGGACCTGAAGGAAATTAGTTTCCTTAAAGCCTCCTGTGTGGAGTTAATGTGAAAAAACAAACGTCTGAATCCATGGGTCGAGAAAGTCCTGCTGGAGAGGTTAAAGTCTTTCCTGATACGGCCCAACACTCAGTAAGTGAGCAAACGCATCCACCGCCAAGACCCAGACCAACCTCACCTCGTGAACCCGGACACCTCTGCTAATTCACCAAACGTTGCGTACCATTTGGTATGACCTACAGCAGGTGTGTTGGTATTCCAATATTGATTCCCGGGGCGGCGGTACCCAAACCCGCCCACTCCAAGCAAAAAAACACATGTTCCATCCGTGTTCTCAATGCAAACATGTCCAACACATCAATAATAATCAGTAAAATTTAAATCACTCTTCATAATCATTATTAAGCTGCAGATACCCTAATTAAATTCTTAAATATCATAAGCTGCGGAGGTTTGAAATTACCAATCCCATCTCAGAAAAGGGACTGCATAAAACTGCCGTTAAAAACAACTGTTCGTTCAAAGAGGGTTCGCATAAAACGTCATCGCATACTCGGGTTAAGAGTCAAAACCATTCGGCAGCGGAACATATCGGATATAACGTATAAATTAGTGTTATTAAGATAAAGGTAAGTGTTTTGAATATATTTGGTATAATGGTAAATTTTTTGGGACGTCAATGAGAGAAGAAAAAAAGGATAGCCAAATTTGATGATGTCTAATGTCTATAATGAACGTCTCTGTTTAAAATAGTATAATCACTATGTTTATTTAATATTATGATTGGGGTAAAACAATAAACACATCAGCAGTAAAAACGAGTATCAACAACAATTGCAGCCATTTGCAAACTGTCGTTGCTCGGTGGCAGTGAGCTGTCCACGTAACACTTGACGTAAACTTTACTGTTTAAAATAGTCTAATCATTCTGTTAATATTATGCTTGTGGTAAAATCTATATATATTATAAATTAGAGTCCTCCGCCGCGTCTGTCTGTTCGCGATAAACTCAAAAACTACTGAACGGATTTTCAATAAATTGTGTAAATTAGTTGAAATATATAATATATGTATAAACGAGGATGTCTGTGTGCGGTGGACGAGCGGGCTGGCAAGTGTGCGGCGTGGATTTGATTTGTGTGCAAATCTACAGTTTTAAGCAGAGGTCGATGACCTTCTAAAAAGAGAGGAAGGTCACTATCTACATTTGAGTTCGAAAACTCTGTGAAAAGGCTCGATGACACACGGCTACTATCTGGGAAATTCACTTTCTGTTAGTAAACTCGCCCAGTGTCAAGACACTGACACTTAGCAGCGACTAGCAGATTGTTGACAATCTACGAAAAAAAGTTGAAAGGTCGTCAACTTTACTCGCCTACACGCTTGCTCCGCCTGCTCGTGATTGGTTTATTTATGTTTTTTTTATGATAACAGTTGATTTCGACTGTCAAACATCTGAGGAATTAATTCACGTAGACGTCGTTATTCTTGTTACTGGCGCCAGCAGCGGCATCAGTTTCCTACGCTTCTGAGCGAGTGGACAGTTTTGTGTGTCATCATGATAATCTCACTCTTTTGTACACATCACGCTTTTGTAACACATAAATCAGCAGTAATAACGAGTATCAACAACAATTGCAGCCGTTTGCAAACCATCGTTGCTTGACGGCATTGATTTGATCACGTGACTTTTGAACGTGACGTTTGAATGCATCCTTCCCACTTCGGTGCAAAGTGGCAGGTAGAGAGAGTCCTGAAAATGTGTCTCTCAACCTCAACTAGTCCAAATCCGGCCAGCCAGTAGCGAACCACATGGTAGAAGAGTTAGTTATTCAATAAATGGTTACTGGGGAGGCGACACCCATTCCCGCCTCTCAAATAAAAGCTGGTCATGAAATTTTCATATAATATTTTATTCTCTTGTTGAAACGTGAAATAAATTGTATGACATGCCATGAATGGGTGGTTATACTCCCACATAAAACAGTTGAGTGCAGAAATCCATTGAAGGCACTTGTAACAGTATTACATTATAAAATAATATCACAGCGTTGAATGGTTGTTTAGCGCAGTGTTGCTAATGAGGCGGGCCGCTGATAAGAGAGGTAATGGTGCGGAAGGTGTTCCGGATAATGTAGCTGAAACGTCTATCAGACTCAAAGGGGACTGTCATTTTGTTTTAATGCTGGTCGCAACCCGTGAAAATCACGGGATATTTAATTAAAAAAATACGATTAAAAAAGTTTCCTGTTAAAATATTTATACAGGATGTTAAGAGACGTACTTGACTTACTTTAACCCATAGACATATGAATATATATAGACCTGCCCTAAGTGATAAAAGCGTATTATTTCCCCCTCCCCGTACCGGTTCTATGGAACCGGCTGGGCTTACGAGAGCCTCGCTTGAATCTAAAAAATGTGACGTCATCATTCTTGTCCGGACCAGCGTCGAGCTCACATCGTACATTTTAAAAAATAACACGGCAAAAATGATAGCTTGTGCTATACATTATACCCTAAAATATGTCGATCATAACGAATGTGGACGGTTCTCCAGTGTGCTCGTCGCTGGTTACAGGGGTAAGTAAATTATGAAACATTTTTAAAAGTGTCTTAACTAAATATGGCAACAAAATATTCGTCTGTGAAAAGTGGCGAATGCCGTATTTGGACTTCGCAAATATGTTAATAACGTGGCGAGCAATTCGCGCACCCACGTAGAAAGGTGTATTCATTCAAAAGCAGATTTTCCTTTTAAGAACTAAATGGTGATATTATAATGCGAGATGCCTATATACTGTCAGATTGATTTTTTATCGAATCACAGTCATCTTTCCCCTCTTCGTCCCCCCATAGTTTGGTTTTACCCCTCATCTATATCTTCTCGTCTATTAAATTTGGATGTCTATGGGAGAAACCTTGTTCATCAGGGAAAATCGATATAAAATCATCGGAAGTTACGCCTATCGATCCTATATCGTAAAGTTATCGATTTCACAGTTATAGAGCTCCAGGACAGTGATTGGAGAAACTTTGTTCATCAGGGAAAATCGACATAAAATTATTGGAAGTTACGCCTATCGATCCTATATCATAAAGTTATCGATTTCACTGTTCTAGAGCTCCAGGACAGTGATTGGAGAAACCTTGTTCATCAGGGAAAATCGATATAAATCATTGGAAGTTACGCCTATCGATCCTATATCATAAAGTTATCGATTTCACTGTTCTAGAGCTCCAAGACAATGTTTGGAGAAACCTTGTTCATAAGGGAAAATCGAGTGAAGTCACGATCCTCAACAAAGCGAAAAATCATCTAAAGATGAACTATGAACAATATGAAGGAAAAACATCACATCATTTTTCCAATTTTTTGCAAAATTGATTGTTTTTTCCAAGCGACTGTGTATTTATTCGAGTAGGTAGCTTTAACATGTCGGCTGTATAAGTGTATACCGGAGGCCGCGTTATCTCTGGCTTCCGGGCTATTAACCAATTATTAGGGGCGGTAATATCAAAACCAGCCGAGATGGGAGATGGCACACCCCGAGGAATAACACCCTCTAAAAATGGCGTCAAATATTTATAAATCCGGTGGTACCTACCGCTGTTACCTATATTGATTTTAGATAGGTATTTTTGATTGTTTATTAGGTAGGTAGGTACTTATATATATTTATTTATTTATGCTCGCGAAGATTTCTATATACAGGGTTTTTAACCGCACTTACCCGATATCCGAGGGATTTTAAACAGCAATTCCTGAGCATATTTGGAGTAAAAAATGTAAACATTTTGCTGTCAGATGATATTTTTTTTCTATTAAAAACAAAAAAAATATGTTTCAATCACATGTCGCTACTGTTCACTTCGCTATGGGATATATCCCGTCGCGATGGGGTTGAGCAATTCGCGCGCTGTTTCGTGTATTAACATGCTGTTCGAACGAGACGCAACGCTTATCAAATGACCGCTAGGCTATAAATAATAATAATATTTGGCTAATTTATATAGCGCCGTTTTCGTGAAAAATCATCTCAAGGGCGCTGCCACGCGCCACTGTCCTAACTAGTCATTTGCGACGTGTGATGGATAAAATATTTTTAATAGAAAAAAAATTTCATCGGACAGCAAAATGACACGTTTACTTTAAATATGTTCAGGAATCGCTAGTTAAAATCCCTCGGGTACGTCCTGTTATACCCTGTATTACGGTAAACTCTTGGCTTCTGAAAATTGTTTAAAAAATTTACAAAGGGTGGCGCTCGTGTTGTTTGAAAAATGTGTATATTTCATATAATTTGGCTGCAGGTAGAGAAGCCGGGAGGGAGGGAATTCGGGGAGGGGAACGAAGGAAGTTCGTGGGAGGGGGAGGGAAACGGGGAAGGCTTTGCACTACCCCTGCAAAAATTCTGAAATAAAATAAAAAAAATAAAGAAATCGATTGGTCTAAATAAATTAAACAACTTTTGTTATAAACAAAGTTATAATTTTATTTCATTAAAAAAAATCCAGTTTTCAAATTGGCAAGTCAAATTCCTTGATTTTTCATGAAGAAATAAACTAAACGATGGTCTGTTTGTACGTGAAGGTATATTTGTTTTTCGGTTCGATAAAATATTATGTCTTTGTATAAAATTTCGCTTTATATGGACAAGTAACACCTTTGTGGATCATTTATTAACGGTTTTATCTCGGAACGTCACGCCTCAATGATTCTCAAAGCGAACAGCGACCATTGTGCAGCGATGGCTTGCACAATTTTGACGAAAACACAAAAAAACGACGAGCTGATTTTATAATCATATACTGGGACTATCACAGGGTGATTGATTATACCATGTGAACGCTGTGATTAATTTAAACTTCAAGTAAGGAAGTTAATAACTGAGCACTTGCCCGGAATAAGCTTGTATTAAAAAAATCAGAGTGTTCAATTCACATGCGGTAGAAGTGAAACCTTCAAAAAACTAAAGTAGACAAGAGTGGGGAGACTACGAAGCACTTTTTTAATCAAGGTGAAGGATGATTTTTCCATATTTTTGTCGTCGAATTCCAGTGCAACTTTTCCTATTCATTTGGTCAACTTATTAGTATTAGTGTTTTCTTCTTCGGAGTCGCTTTCTTTTATGTTTTTTTTGCCTTTTCATTTTGGAGTGGTTTGAAGATTGGATATTGATTTTACAAAAAATAAAAATATTTTAAATTTATTTTATAAGAAAAACTCTCGTTTTATAACTTTTGAAGGTTATTCCCAACAATTTAATATATCATTGAAGAAGAAGAAAACAATATTCATCTAGAACAGTGATTCCCAAAGTGGTCCAGGTGGACCCCCAGGGGTCCATGGAAGACTCAACGGGGGTCTACGTTGGCGTGATAAAGAAATGGGGGTCCACAATTTGTATTTGGGGGTCCACGAAAATTTATCTGGTTTCGATAGTAAAGAACAAAAATGTGGGCTTGACTTTAACTATCAATTTAGGCAGATACTAGACTACTCAAAAAAATTAAGGGAGCAAAAAAAATCCAATTTTTCGGTGATTTTTGACAGGCTGTATTTCGGTGAAAAATTGTCGTATTGAGACTTTAAAAAAAGCAATTTGAAGCTTTAAGATGATAATTTTCATATTTTTAGCATTTTTTTTAGGGGCTACGGTTTTCATGCAATCCTAATTTTTTGCTATTTTTTTGGTACACGGGCTTGAATTTTTTTTTCAGTTAGGCCGGCTTATGAATCAGATTGATATTTAGCAATAATTTCGTTTTTTAAAACCTCTCTTAATTTTTTTGAGTAGTTTATTTTTAGAAGGTCAACGACTGTTACTTGTAAAAACTTGCATATTCGATGTTTAATTCTATTAAGGTGGGAAATGCAGGACTAGGTTTTTTTTTATGATTTTCATGAATTTTTTGGCTTGGAAGAAATGTGTATAATTTATTGAAACTTTGAGGTCCTTTTATACATCTATTTAAAAAAATATTGTGAATTTTTTGAAGCATTTCCCCGGAAAATATGAAAATTGTCAGCTGCTAAACATCGAACGTCATCATCAGACGTAGTTTTGTGTGCATTTTGGAGGCTACAGTGTTCATCTCAAATTAATAGGGTTTTGAATTTAATTTAAGAACATGTGCCTTCTCTACGTAAATCTAACTTTTCCCAAAAAAATGGAAATTAAATTTTTTTCAGGTGGTGTAAACAGGAAACCTTGATTTTTTGCCATTTTTTTTACATTTATTTGCAATTAAAAATACTTTTGACAATGATATTATTACGAATTTCGGTTCACATAAAGCGTAATAATATAAATAAAGTATTTGCAAATTTTTAAAAATGAGTTTCAAGTTTACCACGCGGTTCGGCACAAACACCTTCGTAATACCGGAACGAATTGAAATTTTTATTTAAAACTGTGGAATCATATTCTTAAATAGTTATACTAACAATTTATAAAATAAAAAAATGAGTCATCTACATGTATTTCCCTCTAAGTCTGTAATATATTATTTTAATAAATAGAACACAAGAAAATGCACTATTTCTCTTTTTATTTATACCACTCCATATTTAAGGTTGGAATTAGCTGTGACGCAAATTTCCATCGTTAGATCTAATCTTCACATTTTTGATCAGTTTTGGGAATATGGTAGAAATGTAGCAGCAGGGGGTCCACCGAAATCAGTAAAATTTTGAAAGGGGTCTACAAAAAAAATGAGTTTGGGAACCTCTGATCTAGAAGAACATATAAAATAGAACAAGACCCAGTCGGCCAGCGTGATCTAGCGGTAAGGCTTTTGACTCACAATTGGAAGGTCGCCGGATCGAATCCTGGCATGGCAAATACATTTTATTTGATTAATTTGTGTTTTTTACAATTAATTCATTAAAAATAATATATACATAGTATATTTGCGGCACGTTCTAGAGTGGAAGATACTCTCAGTATAGCCCTGGTGCAAGACCACCATTCAGAATTGAGACGTTGTTTGAAATGGCTTTTAGACTTGTTTGGTGACCAGATCTGAATAGCCAGGTACTTCTCCACCTTCCTCTTCCCCATCTCCTTCCCCTCTCCACTACCTTTAGCCTCACAACATACCCCATTCGAGGATGCCATAGTCTCACTGGCTCCAGACGGGAGCAGTTGGGAATCTTGTGAAGTATTCATGTAAAAAAAAGAAAAACAGAAACAGATAATGGTCGTAACTGGAACACGAACCCAGAACCTCTCGTCTATCCGGGACTTGCGTTTACCAATTCTGCCATTGCCACCTACTGTCAAACAGTCATGCTATTCAATAATATATGGTGACTTAGCAGGGGTGCCCGGGTTCATGGGATGAGGTTTGTCTAGGTCTTGGCGGCGGATACGTTTGCCCAACCACTGCGTGGCGGGCTGGATCGGAGGAGACTGATTCAGGGAGGCCTTTTGACCTTTCCAGCCTGATTCTTCCGACCCTTTGCCTTGCACCGCATTGTGAGGAATAGATTCATACGCCCGTCACTCCTGGCCACACTGACCCCCAGATTCGGTGACCCGAAAATTCGTCCTGCGACAATTCATCCGGCGACAGTTCATCCTGCGACAGTTCATCCGGCCGACAGTTCATCCTGCCGACAGTTCATCTTGCCGACAGTTCATCCCGCCGACAATTCATCCGGCGACAATTCATCCTGCCTGATCATTTAGAAGATTTTTATTAAGTAAGTATGCAAAGAGGATATACGGCCGTACAACCAAAATCGATATATTTATATCTGAAGGCATCTTGAGTGGAAATCCGCTGTAAAAATATTTTTACTAAATAGGTTAGGTTAGGTTAGGTTATGTTAGGTTAGGTTAGGTTAGGTTAGGTTAGGTTATGTTAGGTTAGGTTAGGTTAGGTTAGGTTAGGTTGTACGGCCGTATATCTTCTTTGCATACTTACTTGGAGAAAAAATCTTCTAAATGATCAGGCAGGATGAATTGTCGCCGGATGAATTGTCGGCGGGATGAACTGTCGGCAGGATGAACTGTCGCCGGATGAATTATCGCAGGATGAACCCCAGACTCCTACCCACCCCTCATACCCTTTTCCTTCTATCTTCTTCTCCTTCCTTTCCCTTAAAAAACCCTCCACACAGCATCCTTAAAGATGACATTGGCCCCTACAGAAATTGTTTTCCTCGGTGCCTCCTGTGTGGAGCTAAGGTAAAAAATTCTTATTTCTCTAATTACAAACTCTAATTTTTTTCCCATATTATAGTCAACTTCCCTAAAAGCGCATATTGGCATGTGGTGTGGATTGACCAGTTTTCTACTTGTGGATAGGTACTACGCGTTTACTTAGTTGTGGTGAACTTGGTTGAAACCGCTTATTCATTTCTAACGTGTAATAAATATCAAGTAATTATTTAAATAAATTACACATTGCTTTCAGTAATGCAATTTAATTTCGGACAATGCATTAACAATGCACCGAATTCAGATTAGACATTAAATGAATATTTCGCGTCTCCACTAAACGCATAAATAACATGGGCCGATTGTCTAAAATTCCACATGTCGAGGGCCTGTTCCATTATTGGCCGCTAGTGGAAAACGGCGGTCGTCCATCATATCTGTGGACTGGTTTAATGGAACTGGGGAATTCCACAACCAGTGAAATGGGGAACACTAGAACAGTTGCTAAAGATTTTTTCGTTGTTGCGTTAACCCCACACAGAGGGCCCTGAGGAACATTATGGTGTATGTAGTATTGTTTTTTGAAGTGGAACTTCATTTGAGTTTCAGATGAAATGGAAATTACGATTACTGCACCTGCGACGCATCAACTGCGCTCATTGGCCGCTTTGATAATGATATCACTTTAAAAGGCTCCTATTAGTTGAGATATGAAACGGAAATTACGCAAGGTCTGCGCTCATTGGTCGCTTTGATTATGACCTCAGTTTTCAAGTATTGGTTGAGATAGTTTCGCTTCTACCGCGTGTAAACGGTAGTCGATTTTTTTTATTTTTTACGTTAGCTCTTAAATAATTTCCCTCAGGGCCTGTCATCTTAGGGGATGCTGTGTGAAGGTTCTTTTTAAGGAAGCAAACGATAGGAAGTTCTGGGAAGGAAAAAGTATGAGAGGTGGGTTGGAATCTGCGGGTTTGTGCGTCCAGGAGTGGCCGACGTATGAATCCATCCCTCCAACTGCGATACAAAGCGATGGGTCGAGAGAGTCCAGCTCGAAAGGTCGGGGTCGGTTTCAAGTGAGAAAAACCAATTTTTCAAAGAAACAGGATAACAAAATACAACAGAGATCCAGAGGGGGGAGGGTTTGTAATCGTAGGTACTGTGGTAAATGTGTTGGTGTGATAATTACGATTTTTTTTTTTTTTTTTATTTGTTTATCTTAAAATTACTACATATTATAATTTTCCTGGTCTTCCATTAAAAGCCTTAGCTTGTGGATGGAAGAAGAGTCGACATTTCATATATTATGTACAAATACAGTCACGTGTACAGTTAATACAATGCAGTTAATACATTTCATATAAGTACAATTACTATTTACTATAGTCATGTATTTCAATATATATGTAGGTGCAGTTAATACAGACACATGGCAATCAGACCCGTTAACTAAAATATGCAAACATATATGTATTCAGTAAGAAGAAAAACAAGTATGGTTTTTAGTGTGACATTCTCTAAAATACTTTTTGATGGAGTTCAACAATTGAACTTTGTTCCTAATGCTTCTGATTTCTATTGGTAGGTTATTGAAAAAGAAAAATTTGCTTTGCGTTGTATCTACATTCTTACTGTAATATCATAATTACTGCCCATTTTAATGTTTCTATAAACAGACTCGCGCTTTGATTCCTTATTAAATTAAAACCAGTTTTGTGTTCGGAATGTAAAAAATACCAGTTGCGGATTCATCTGCTGACGCATTTCGAGAGAAACCATTTTCATGTTCTGTCGCAGTGAAGAGTCGCAGAAGCCTACGCAAAGAGCCGCAAATTCCTATCCCTGGTCTAGGTCCTTGTGGCGGACGCCATTAATGTCTCAACTGCATGGCAGGCCAGATCGGCAGATACTGACTCTCTCGGACATATACCAGCACCACACTTGGGGGAATGGACTTATACGTCCGTAACTCTTGGACACACTGACCCCCAGATTCTTACACACACAACCGTCATACATTTTTCCTTCCTAGAACTTCCTCTTCTTCATTTCCTTAAAAATACCCTCCACATAGCATCCTCAAAGATGACATAGGCCCTGAGGAATTTTTTTCGTCAGGCCTCCAGTGAGGAGGTAAAAATGATGACCGAAAAATAATAAATTTAAAAAAACAAGCATGCTTTGGACCACACGACTGAAGTAAAACTTCTTTAGCTCCATCTACATTCCACATGATAGGAAGAGAGAAAGAAAATGTGCGCGCGCACTGCTCTCTCTTGCTCCTACAGTGTGATCCAGACAATAGGCCTGCACTGAGTCTTAGATATACGAAACGTAACTGGCTATGAGAGAAAGAGAGAAAGAAAATGTGTGCTCGCACCTCTCTCTCTTGCCCCTGCAGTAATATACGAAACGTAACTCTCTCTCTTTCTAGCTTCACTAACTTATATCTCCCTCCAACTACCGTTCGCCTCGCTTTTTGTTACGCTCTCATCACGCATTCGCCAGCTTACTCCCCAAGTCAAGTGCGTGCGTAAAGAAGTTTTACTTAAAAAAAATATATATTTTTAACCAAGTGTACCAATCTTGTGAATTGGATTCCAACGGATTCAGCCACTCGGACAATAGATCGGAATATCGCGCTGGAGAATAATAGAAGGAATGTCCCTTTCTTGGTGCTATTCATTATCACTGGATGGAGATTTTCTATGGCGGGAGAAATTAATGATAAATGCGTTATTAAATCTCATTTTCAAATGCTTCTAAAGGTGAATAAGATTGAGTTAGATTTCAAAATTACAAATTGTATTTATTTTAAAGAGAATTCCGATTGGAAGTTATGACAATCGAAAATCTGAAAACAGAAAAATTAGAAAAAAATAGGTCACATCTAGGACTCGAACCCAGGACCTTCGCGTTGGTGAGTCGCAGCTCTACCAACTAAACTAATGTGCCTTTATCCGATTCGGTCATATTTAACTGTATCGTACTTCGACTAAGAACTACCAATTTTATCTTCATGAACTTAACGCATATTTTATTGGCTGCCATATTTATGTATGATTACAAGATTCAAACCCGAACTAAATGCTATCTATATAGTGTCTTGGGTAAATTTTCTTCAATTTTTATTTTTAATATGCCACATCTATTGACTTTTCTGCAAGCTGGGATGAATATTTATTTTTAAATTAATGAGTAAAAATAAAAAAGGTAATATTTAATTAAATGAAGACAATATTAGCGAAACTCAATCGAAAATCTGAAAACAATTAAACACAGATACGAAAAAGTACCTACCATTGAAAATGCTAATAAAATTCAAAGTAACAACGATTTCAGATTTTAAAAAATTGATCTTTATTAAACCATTAAAACGGTCACCATCTTGAAACGGGAACGGCAACGGAACGTACAAACAAATGATGAGACAGATGAAATGGAACTACGCTCAGTCAATAAGAAATTTTGCATTGTAAATGGATTGATTAAGAGGGCATTACCAGAGAAAACCAGAAATATGTCATTTTCAAATCAGATTTTAGACGTATTGACTCTTTTCCACAAAAAATTATAAATGGATTTCGAAAAATTGTTCTTTTATCTAGCATTCGCATGTAATAAATTTTGAGAATTTTTTTAAATTTTGAGTATAATAAGGTTATTTATTCCATAGGTCGTTGGCAGATTTGTTAAATTTTCAAAAAAGATTTTGTATTATACCACACCCATTTCAAATAATATAATCATGCAGTAAAATAAATAAATACATTATCTAGCAAACGCATGTTTTAGAATGTAAATTTTAGTTTCAATAAAATCATTAAAAAATATGTACGTACATGTGTTTCTTGACGAAAATTGGTGGATTTGTGTATTTATTTGCGCACTTACAAACTTATATATTTCAGATTTTTTTAACATTCTAATTAAATTTAGACATTATTGAAAAATGATAAATACTTATAATCAAAAAATAGCTACAAAAAGTACATTATTTTAATAGTTTTATCATCACGCCTTTCAGCATTTTTGGATGAAGGTATAAATTAAAGCTAATTTGATTTGAAATAAATTCGATATTGAGTTATAATTTAAAAAAGCTGGTACGGAGAATAATTAATCTTTCTCATTGTAACCGCCCTGCACGATCGTAAGAACAACTTTCGACGAAATGTGGATTTTCATCCGCTGGCTGGTTAAACACTCTTAATCTTAGAATTATTTAAACTAGCAGGTTTTTACTGTTAGGCCTTGCGGGCGGCTTTTGGTTCGGCTTCGCCAAGTTAGTGTTGGTGATCATTTTGTAAATCCAATAGGAACTGGTTCCAAAATTAGCCCGTTCCTCGTTCCACGGTTCCACTCAGTGTTGCCAACCCGAATTTAGAAAAAGACGTAGGTCAGACTAGAAAAATACGTAGAAACTGTATAATTTGGATTATGAAAAGTTCGTAGATCTACGTACTTTTTTTTGAGTGAAATGAAGACGTTAGGATAGGTGAAACAGAACAAATAAGTATTTAAACTTTCATAGGCTGCGGTAAGAACAGTAAATTTAAATGATTTACCTCTTCAAGGCACATAAGAATCTAGTAGATAAAAAAATGCCACATTTGTGGTAAAAAAAAGAGAATTAAAAAAAAATTCTCAATTTTCAGAATCTTCAGGCAAATTAAATTTGTACATATATTAGAACATCAACTTTAAATTCAGTAAATTTAAATGATTCACCTCTTCAAGACACACAAGAATCTAGTAAATAAAAAAAATATAAAAATTGTCACATTTGTGTTAAAGAAAAAGAAATAAAAAAATACTCAATTTTCAGATCTTCAGGCACAATGAATTTTTACATATATATTGATTAAAATATTTAATATGTTCCTGCGAAGGCTCGCTGCTTGTTTTCAAGCCACTTTTCGTAATAAGTAAGACAGACAGTCTGTTTCGGATGTTAGTTTTCATCAAATTTTTCGCGGAAAACAGACGCTCGACATTTGCACTGCTTTGTGGCAATGTTTGAGTTTTGTGCAAACTGGGCCAATAAGGGAAACATTTGAGACGAATCGCCTTTTCGTATTTTTGAAACATGACACCAAAACCAATTGATTTGCTGATCCTGTTGAAATTAAAGAATTGTATTTCTGTCTGCGCGACTTCTTATGTGGCGCGGACTCTAGTATGAAACGGAACGTTTGTTGGAGTCCGCGTCTGGTAAAGTTATTGAAAATACGCTGCTTCAGCCTAATGAGTTATGTTATTTTGCAAATTTGTACAATTTGAAAGAAAATACGTAGATTCTGGGCCTAAGTTCGTAGATGTGCAGGAAAGACCTAAAATACGTAGATCTACGCAAAAAGACGTAGAGTTGGCAACGCTGGTTCCACTGTCAACAGTGTCAACGTGTCAACCAGTGATGGCAGTGATGGCAAGTCACCGCAAAAAAAGTAACCGGGACGGACGATGACGTCATAATATGTAATATACAGCCGCTTGATACAACTGAGAATTACCGTCAATCTGCCGAAATCCGGGAGATACTCCAGGTTCACAAATTCGTAGAACTTATACCTAGGAAGGGAACGTCCTTTTACGTCTTGCCGACGAAAGTTGCGTCATCTTGTGACGAATTCTTGAATTAGAAACCAAACTACAATGGTAGCTTTGTCTGAAAATCCACGTACACGGATGTTTGTATGGTGCGACGGGTAAGGCGCGGCGGCAGACATGTGTTAGAAGTCGGATTCTTAAATTAAACCACGCAGATGCATGCCTATTAATACTGTTTGATGATGATGATTGATAATCTTAGAATAATTTAAAAATAATAGTAAATCATTCCACAGCTCGGCTGTGGAACTATTTTCCGGCCTCCGTGTTTCCTCCTTCCTACAATACGGGTCTCTTCAAGACCAATGTTCATTCCTTCCTCTCCGCAAAAAGACCCTTCACACAGCATCTCCGATGACATAGGCCCTGAGGGATATTATTTTCCTCAGGACCTCCTATGTGGAGTTAATGTAAAAAAATATATATATTAAAAAAGGTTCAGAAACAAGTGATGGTGCCTGAAATTTTTGGTATATTCCACGTGTCGCTTTCAGCCGTCTCCTCCCTACACGTGTGCATTTAAAATATGAAAACTCCCACGTCACCACACTTGTACGCTTGTGGGTGAAACTGTAGCAACACACGTGTAATCCGCTTCCTGTTTCCCATTACTTCCGCTTTGTCCCTTCCGGCTTCTTATCAGGCAGAGTGTATGACCACAGATCATGCTAAATCTAGAAAAGGGTAACTTTTTCTTTTACTATTCTGTGGACTGCTTTGTTAATCAGATGAAAACCACACAAGAGTCCTAATTGCTCCGACCGTCCGGATCCATTGGGACTATGCCATCCCGAACAGGGCTATGTTGGGAGACTGAAGGGAGTAGGGAAAAATTAGGAAATTTTAGAATTGAATTTTTATATTTTACTAGCTGACCCGGCCACGCGTTGCTGTGGCTAATAAAACACAACGTCATCTACTGGATGGTTATCCAACCTTTATAACCACCGCCGTCTTTGAGTTTATCGCGAAGAGACAGACAGATGCCGCGGAGGACTTTAATTTATAATACGTAGAGATGGTGTGAAAGATTATAATAATGTGCATGAAATGCTTGGGGAAACTAACGTATTTAAGTTAATAAGGATTAATACTGTATCCCTCTGAATAACTTTTCAATTACCGCAATGTTCGTGACCATATTTTTAGAAGATAGAATGGGTATAGTAAGCTATCCGTAAAAGATAGATATATGCATTCGTGGACTTTTTTGTATATCTATAAAAGAGGAATATCCCACCATGCATTGTTTTGTTATATCTCAAAAGGAGGATTAGGCAGCGTTTTTGATGAAAGCTACCAGGCGGCTTGACTTTTTCCGACACTTCTAACAATTATCGTTATGTTTCAACCAAATTTCAAACGAATTTCAAACGAATTTTTGACAAATTACATACATAAACCTTCCTCACGATCTATTGGTGAAAACCGCATGAAAATCCGTTCAGTAGTTTTAGAGTTTATCGCGAACAGACAGACAGACGACTCGGGGGACTTTAATTTATAATATGTAGAGTTAGAGATGTAGAGATGTAGAGATGTAGAGATTACGAGCTAACGATGCCAAAGGAAGAAAGTGTTTGTTTTAATTTTGTTTATTGATGTGCTTGTTACATAAAAGTATTTGTAACAAGGTGTGTACACCCTTTTACACATCACTTTATTTGTGGTTTCTGCACCTCTAGTGCTTGCCCATTGACATTTGGGCATTGGTTATATTGCGAGCCCTGCAATATTTTGGAATGCAACAGTTGTTGATCATGCACAGATTTAAATCAGTTGATTTGAAAAGAAACAACGCCATTCTTTGTGGAGCAGCTTAGAGCTTATGGCGGTCCTCTCGACCTCAACACAATGGACCTTTTTTGAAGATTGCTACGATCCTAATTGTGTACCTTGGGCGTGATACTCGCCATCTCATACTCGATCTTGGGAGCCGACTGGAAATCATCCTGGAGGGATGATTGGTATCGAGATCATCCGCCTCTCCTGCTTCTGGAGGGTCCTTTTGGCTGGGAGCCAATTCTCTAGAGTCCTGCCCTTCTCAAAAGGAGATTTCATCATGTGTCATTTCGACTTACCACGGTATCAACATGCAATATTTAAACCTAAGCAAGCCCTTACCAGACAGCCTTAGTTTTCCGGGTAGGCTTGTTGAAAAAGTATCGATATATCGATGTATCGATATTTTTAATTCAATACATCGATATTTTTAGCCGATATATTTTGATCCTATATATCTACTATCGATCCTATATAGCAATTTGATGACCCAGATGCAATGATAGCCATGTTCGATGGAGTCATAAGAAGTAAGCTGGAGTATGCTAGTGGTGTGTGGACTCCGCACCAAGCTAAATATATTAATATGCTAGAACAAATTCAGAAAAAGTTCCTTAGGTATGTCTATATGCGGATGAATGAAACGTACCCGAGATTCATGCACCATATGGAATTACTTGAGGCAACAGATAGATTTAGCTTGGAAACTAGACGTTATGCAAATCTTGCAATTCTTAGTTTTAACATAATCCATAATCGTATTGACAGCCCATTCCTCTTGGAATGTTATGGCTTATACGTGCCTGAAAATTTCAGCCGTAGTCGTCGACACGACTTGTTCAAAATACCATACGGCAGAACAGATGTTCTAGCACAGCATAGCATGACAAGAGGAATGGTGCTGTTGAACGAAATATCGGAAACACTAGATATAAAAAAAAAAATCTATACAAAATATTCAATATCGAAAATTGTATCAATTACGATATTTTTATTTATTTAGAAATGTGTGTTATTTTTCGCTTTTTTTTCTAAGCCACTCCTATGTGTTGGTTCCTAATTTAAGGCGGCCAACCGTCCCGCATTCTGCGGGACCGTCCCGCATTGACAGTTGTAGTCCCGCATTGCAATGTTTACAAAAATAGTCCCGCAAATCGTCTAAAGCGTCCCGCATGTCCCGCATTCCTATATTATTTTAAATAATGTCTATGGAAGTCAAATAAACTTCCTCTATATTTAGTCTATTTAAGCCATTTGGTTAAGTTCAAGACAAAATTTGTCCCTGGAAAAGGCCCGAAGATATCGAGCTGGGGATTGGTTTATTTACGTTACAAGCGAAAGTCAAAGAGCGCCAGTGTAATAGTAGTGATTGAGTTGTTTTGTTTACAAATTAGTGCACGCCGTGACACGTCATATTTATAACCCAAATTTATCTTTCAAATCAAATCAAATAATATCTTGACCATGCCGACCGCAAAAAAGCGGTGTTATAAGTTCAGTGAAGAATTGCAAAAAGAATTTCCTTTTTGGCAACAGTGTTTATATTCATTTCTGAATGTAGTTTTAATTCGCCGAATACAAATTTAATTAAACCAGTTTTGTGTACAGAATTCAAAATTCCAATTGGATTCGTCTGCTGAGATATTTCGAAGGAAAATATGTTCTTATTCGAAGTGCATTAGAGGGGACTCCACCCCTTTTCCAGTAAAGAAAATATTCTCTTTTTGGAAGTGCATTTATAAAATTCTAGTTGCAGACTATGTAAGTGCTACCAGAATCAAAGAGAAACAATTTTGATATTCTGAGTGTAGTTTCAATTCGCCGCATACAGGTTTAATTTAAACCACCTCTGTGTTCAGAATATAGCGATACATTAAATAACAAGTTGCAGATTCATCCGGTACTGACTGAAGCTTTACATTTAAGTTGCAAGTTCTGAATGTAACATTTCGATAACTGATATATTTCGAAGAAAAATATTCTCTTATTCAAAGTGCAGTAATAAAATTCTAGGTGCAGACTATGTACATATGTGCTGCCCAAAATCAAAGAGAAATCATTTTCGTGTTCTGAGTGTAATTTTAATTCGCTGCATTGGGATTTAATTTGAACCACCTTTGTGTTCAGAATATAAAGATACATTAAATAACAAGTTGAAGATTCACCTTGTACCGACTGAAGCTTTACATTTAGATTGCAAGTTCAGAATGTAAAATTTCGTCTCCTGACATTTTTCGAAAATTCTAGTTGCAGACTATGTATGTGCTGTCGGAATCAAAGAGAAACCATTTTAATGTTCTGAGTGTAGTTTTAATTCACTGCATACAGATTTAATTTAAACCAACTTTGTATTCAGAATGTAAAATTTCTGCTGTGGATTCAAGTGTATTCTAAGTGCAGGTTTGAATTTCTAGTTGAATACCATGTATGTATTGCCAGAATCAAAGAGAAATCATTTTCATGTTCTGAGTGTAGTTTTAATTCGCCGCATATAGATTTAATTTAAACTAGTTTTGGGTTCAGAATATAAGAACCGATTAAAGAACAAGTTGCATATTCATCCTTTTACATGAATACCACTCTCGATTTCCGAGATAGCAGTTATAAAGTGTGGTTGTAATTTAAAAAAAAAATCCTCCCCCCCCCCCCCCCCCCCCCCGGCTGACACTCACTGTCCCGCATTGATATTTTATAAAGTTGGCCGCCTTATCCTAATTGTCTATGATTATTGACTATGCCTTATTCCAAAGTCCTTTTTGACAGATTAATACACCAATAGAATGTTACTGAGACTCATACAAACTTTGTATGAGTCTCAGTTTACATATAAGTTAGAAGACAGCTTTTTAGCTTTTGATATTTTTGTAATTATTTCGTAATAAAAATGAACACTGATAAAAATACCTTCATTTTTATTGAGATTTTTGCACATTAAATAGAGCACATTGTGTATAAAAATACTATTGATAATATTGAGCTGAATTCACTATTATTTTAAAAACGCAAAATCTTTTGAAAATTTGACCGATATATCATATTTTATTATATTTTTTGATACATCGATATTTTTCCTCGATATATCGAAGTCGATATTGATATTTTAATAAATATCAATACATCGATACATCGATATTTTTTTTCACTTTCGACATCCCTATTTCAGGGTCTCATTTTAATTTAATATATTTTTGTATTTCTAATACCGTATTTTCTTCGAAAATCTATAACTTATACCTTACATCTGCAATGCTTATCAGCCATACAATCAATCTTGCTCAAAGTAATCTATTATGTATATTGTTTCCACCTCAACCCCGGTAACATGCTTTTGGATTGACAATATTTTTAGTTTTTTCGTCTGGCGTATACACGAATAAATCAGAACATTTTCCGATGCGTGAGCAGGTCACATAAAGTTGTACGTGAGAGAGGCGTGGATTTTCCATTTTTACCCCCTGTTATCCCTAAGGCTACTACGTCTCTTCAACAACTCCCTCTGCCCCTTCCTCGTCCCCCACCCCTCCGTCAACCTACCCTTGCGAGTCCTTTCCCACTCTTCCTCGTTTCCGCTTCGTTGCTCTCCCGCGTCCCCTTCCGCTCCCGCGTTCTCCTTACACCTTCCCCACCTTCCCCACTCTCCAGCGTCACTCCGTCCCTTCGTTGTCGATGAAAATGCATTCTATCGCGCGCACACGCGCATTTCGCCATTTCTCTGAAATTGGCTTCCAGCCTGCCCAAGAGTTTCTCCGAAAATTCATAATAAAAATATATTTAAATAAATAAAAAATTGAAATAAATTTATATAAAAAAATATTTTTTTTGTAAACCATATCTCTCTATCTTTATTTGGTATCTAATATATAAAATTCTCGTGTCACGGTGTTAGTTATCATACTCCTCCGAAACGGCTGGACCAATTTTGATGAAATTTTGTGTGCTTATCTGGTAGGTCTGAGAATCGACCAACATCTATTTTTCATACCCCTAAAAAGCGGGAAGACGGGGAAGGTGGAAGGGGAACGCGGGAGGGGAAGGGGAAGTTTGAGGGGGGTGGGGAACTCGGGGGGGGGGGTTCGCGGGACGGGGGAAGGGGGGGGGTGGAGTGGAGAGAGGGAAGTTGGAGGTGACGGAGTGGGAACGCGAGAGGGGAAGAGGACGCAGGAGAAGAACCCCTGCCAAATCACCCAACACAGCGAACCACTTGGGGTGACCAATAGCTATAGCAGGAGGGGTTATCCAATAAATGGTTCCCTGGGCGGAGACACCCATACCTGCCTTCCAAATTGTAATATAATCCACATGATTTTCTTTCGGTTTTATTTGTTACTCTTCTAGATTTTTCCATCTACTATGGCACATCAAAAGTAAATAGTGAAAACACGCCACAGAACACTCACATCTAGTATCACCAACAGAGAGGCACCGAACCGTACAGTGGTGGAAACTTTTTCTCTGATGCAAAAACCTACACATCACAATATCTGCAAGTGACATTCTGTTTTAAAAAGCTGGCTGCGGTCCGCGGAGTGGAAAGCAGAATGGTAATACGCACTCGTGCGAACACACGCACAATGGCGCGCGGTACAAAACGATATTGGTACAGCCGGGAAGCTACTGGCAAATCTACATCATACATATTTCGAGTCGATTTTGTAAGATAAATTTTTTTGATTTGGGCTTTCGTTTTTGAGTAAATTGAGGTAAAATTTGGAAATTCTTAGGTCAATTTAGAAAAATATTATGATAATATTTTATCAACAACTTAATGAGTAAAACCTATAGACACATGAATATATATAGACCTGCCCTAAGTGATAAAAGCGTATTATTTCCCCCTCCCCATAACTGTTCCTTGGAACTGGCGGGGCTTGCGAAAGCCTCGCGTGAATCCAAAAAATGTGACGTCATCATTCTTGTCCGGACCAGCGTCGAGCTCTCATGGTACATTTTACGAAATAACACGGTAAAAATGGTAGCTTGTGCTATTCATTACACCCTAAAATATGTCGATCATAACAAATGTGGGCGGTTCTCCAGTGTGCTCGTCGCTGGTTACAGAGATAAGTAAATTATGAAACATTTGTAAAAGTGTCTTAACTAAATACGGCAACAAAATATTCTTCTGTGAAAAGTGGCGAACTTTACTTAACGTGGAGAGGAATTCGCGCTCCCATGTAAAAAGGTCTATTCATTCAAAACCAGATTTGGCTTTTAAGAACTAAACGGTGATATTATAATGCGAGATGCCTATATACTGTCAGATTGGTTTTTTAACGAATCACAGTCATCTTTCCCCTCTTCGTCCCCCCCATAGTTGGGTTTTACCCCTCATCTGTATGTTCTCGTCAAAATTATTAAATTTGTATGTCTATGGTAAAACCTCAATTTTAGTCCAGTCACTTAAGCTAAAAAAGAGGATAACCGCTAAATGAAACGTAATAAGCAGAAAATTTGTATAAACCTTTATTTTGGTTTTCTACATGTTGTCTCAAAAGTTTTATATCGTCACATATGAGCGTCTTTGGATATTCAAGGTCAAAGGTCACAAAAATCAGTTTATCGGAAATATCTCGCTTTTTATCTTAAATCATGTTTGCATTTAATGTAAAAGTTGTAGGGAATAAAATTTTCTACAAATTTTGTCTGAAGTATTTTTTTATATGCTTAACCGTTTTTGAGATTGAGCGCGAAGAGTGCGGAGCGCTCATTCGTACATGCGAGGTCAATGGCGAATCCAGTTCATAGTACGGTTTTACTGCATTATTCGTTAAAAATTAGTTAATTAACTATTTAACATATTTTGTTTACAAATATTACTTATCAATCAAATAGTCCCTGAATCCCTGTTTCCCTTGGTCACGTCATAACTTCAGCAGAACGACTTTACCTATTACATTAACCTTTTTTTAAAGTTTTCTAATACTTTGTAGAAGGTTCTTACGGAAAGAAAAAAAATTAAGAAAATTGCGCAGAAAATTTGATAATTTCAAAAAACGTGACGACTATTTATATCGCACGTTTAACAGTTCGCGCGTTGGACGAAATTTAATTAGCAGGCAGCTGTTTTTTTTTGTAACAAAAGAATTTAAAAATTATAAATATTTTAAATTGGTACCTATGGTAGGTACCAAATTTAATTGGCTGATCTTATAATATACAAAAATTAATATTTGTAATATAAGAAAAATTAAAATTTGAATAAAAAATTGTATTAAGTGGCACGCGAGCTGTTTGAAAACTGAATGTACTGCGACTGAATATATGCAACGCATGCCGGGAACCAGCTAGTAGAAGATAATATTAGCGAGTCTCAAACGAAATTTTGTAACAAAAAAATAAATAAAAAACATTTCAGTCGCATCCAGGGTCTTTCCTAAATCCAAGTAAATGGAATATTTCTGAAGTTGATAAAATAAGCTTTCAAGTTTTAAAATTCTAAATAAATAAATTATTTTTTAAATTCAAAACTTTCAATGAAAACATAATAAAGGCTTTATTGGGCAAATCTGTACATCCATCCATCCATCCATCCATCCATCCATCCATCCATCCATCCATCCATCCATCCATCCATCCATCCATCCATCCATCCATCCATCCATCCATCCATCCATCCATCCATCCATCCATCCATCCATCCATCCATCCATCCATCCATCCATCCATCCATCCATCCATCCATCCATCCATCCATCCATCCATCCATCCATCCATCCATCCATCCATCCATCCATCCATCCATCCATCCATCCATCCATCCATCCATCCATCCATCCATCCATCCATCCATCCATCCATCCATCCATCCATCCATCCATCCATCCATCCATCCACAATCACAACAACACCTACATTCAATTGACAGCTGTGTTTTGCTCTACTCCCGAAATAAATAATTATTTTTTCTGTTTTTAGTGAACTAATGTTTCAATGCATTTATCAAACTGATAAGAATCTTAATCTATACTTAGGCAGTGCTTCCTTCCCACTTGTGAATAATTGATTGACAGTTTTACAAAAGAAAAAAAAAACAGGATATCACAAGTGAATTCCAAGTGTCAAGTAAAAAGAAATATAGGCAGTGTTCGACCTTACAAACTAAATTCAGTGCTCAAAATGTCAACTACAGATAAAAATCTGAGAAGTAAAGGTCAAACAACCGGGACCAGTGCTACATCTGATCCCCAGGGAATAAATATTGATGTCCTGTTGGCGAAAATTGATATGAAGATGGAAAAAAAATTAGAAACTTTTAAATCCGCAATCCTAAAAAAAATTGATGATGAAAATAAAGAGAACCGGAGCACAAGAGACTTCATCAGTCATCAATATGATGATATACACCTAAAGATGGAGACTATAATTAAACTGGTCTCGGAAGTAGAAACCATGAGAAAGGAAATAACGGCAAAAGATGGCATAATAAAGAGCCTTGAAGTTAGATTAGCAGAAGTGGAACAAAGAACGCGTGAAGATACCCTTGAATTTGCAAGGATTCCAGAAAAGGAGGTTGAGCAGCCTGCAGAAATAATTAAACGGGTGGCCGCTGCTGCTGGTGTCGACATAAAGGGCGATGACATCCTCGAAATCAAGAAAATTCCGGACCGACGACCAGGAGTCCCCCCAAAATTCCACGTCAGATTCACTAACCCCCAAAAAAGACGACAAATTCTACTGAACAGGAAGCTACTCAACCCTACCTCAACCCAAGGAAACGGATACCAGAAGATTTTTATTAGTGAAACCCTTGGCACCTACTTCAAAGATCTTCTGTGGAGGTCGAAGACTAATGCAAAAGAAATGGGATATAAATATGTCTGGTACAAGGAATGTAAAGTGATGGTTAAAAAAATGAAAGTGATAGAGTAATATATATCAAACACTGATGATCTTAAAAAAATTAATTAATTTTTTTTAATTTAGAGCCTCACTTTTACAGGTCATTCACTGGGTTGATTCCCCTCAGTTCAGTATGCCATATTGCTTGCATTTATTTTCAAACTGCAACAATAATTCACCCGTACCTCTTTCAATCAAAGGGTGAAATCCCCAGTAATGGCCACGGACTAGTGGAGCTCTCATTTAGGGGAATTAAAATATATTTTTTGGAATATAAATTATAATATGGCTATTAACATTAATAACACTTACGAAGAACTAGGTGATCAAGACAATTTGTTTGTAACATCAGATGCGAAAATATGTAAATACCTAACAACCGATTCAAAAAATACTATTATTATGCACCAAAATATTATGTCAATTAATAAAAACTTTAATGAACTCCAGATAAGGCTTAACCACCTAAATATAGATTTTGATGTTATTATTCTCACGGAATGTTGGTTGACAAATATTTACACTCCTAAATTCATAAATAACTACTCTTCCTACAACTCGTCAAAACACGATAGTCAGAACGATGGAGTTGTGATATACACAAAAAATGACCTAAACTCTGTTGTAACTGAAATAAACATTATTGATGCTAGCTGTATGCAAATAATGTTTAATAATGATACGTGCATTCTAGCAATATACCGCTCTCCATCTATTCGCAATATAACACCATTTCTTAACAGTCTAAATAGCATACTCTTCCTACACTAAAAACTTAATAATTATGGGAGATTTAAATATCAACATACTTCCAAACAATCCTCACCATCAATGTCATGACTACCTGAACATATTAGAGTGTCATGGATTAATTAGTACTATCAATACACCAACAGGAATAGCTAATGAATCAACATCGTGCATTGATCACGTAATGGTCAAAACTAATAAACAAAACAAAAGCATCGTTTACAAATCAACAATTACAGACCATTACACAACAATATTCACATTGCAATCCGACACCACAAAAAACAGAAGAGATCAGTCAATCGTATACAATAATATTAATTTTGATAATTTAAAAAATATAATTAAAAATAAATCTTGGCAAGAGCTTTTACAAATAAAAAACTCAGAGGAAGCATGGAATTATTTTGTTGACTTTTTGAAAAATGAATTAATTAATAATACTACAATTTTAACAAAAAAAAATCCTAACAAAATTAAACCCTTGAAATCATGGATAAACTACTCAATTATCAACTGCATTCGCAGAAGAAACGTGCTACACAAAAAAGTGAAAGAAAATCCTTACGACATAATATCACTAAACATCTACAAAAGATATAGAAATACATGTGGCGAAGTCATTAGGAAGGCGAAAGAAATCTACTACAGAGACAAAATCCAAGAAAGTAACAACGATCCCAAAAAAATATGGCAAATTCTAAGAGAAGCCACAAATACACAAAACACCAAAGACAAACAGGACATAAGTAAACTTTGTATTGACGGAAAAATTATTGACACATCAAAAAACCCCAAGCTCGTTGCGGATTACATCAATAATTTTTTATAAATATTGGTTCAAATCTTGCTTCTCGTCTACCAAATTGTGGAAATCATCTACCTGCTGAAACAGAACGTCAATTTCCTAAAAGAAGATTCAAATTTCAAACTGTTTCAAGGGAAGAGATTCTAAAAATAATAAATTCTCTTAAAAACACTTCTTCTGCCGGGGTTGATGGAATCACAACTAAGATTTTGAAAACACTGTCTACGGAAATTACATTGCCCCTAGAACACCTAATTAACCTTAGTATCAGTCAAGGACACTTCCCCTCAAACCTGAAACAAGGTATTTTTATTCCCATATATAAAACAGGTAACAAGACAGACATAAACAATTACAGACCAATAACTCTACTGACCAGTCTATCCAAAGAATTTGAAAAAATTATCAATGCTCAGTAAAATTTCTAGACAGCCATAAACTACTCTCAGCAAATCAATACGGGTTTCAAGAAAGCATGAGTACCTCAGACGCTATGGCCGCCGTAACTGACTTTATTGTAAAAAACCTTGACAAAAGCAAAAAATGTATTTCAATTTTTTAGACCTTTCTAAAGCCTTTGATACAATATCACACAGTAAATTAATAAACAAACTTGAAATAATCGGTATTACAGGCAACGAACTTAACTTTTTTAAGAGCTACCTTGATGAACGCAAGCAACAAGTGAAAATAATAAACACACTTAGCAATCAGCGCTCAACTAACTATGGTATACCACAAGGTAGCATATTAGGACCGTCTTTGTTCCTTTTATATATCAACGACTTATGTAACATTAACATTCAGGGAAAAATAGTTAGTTTTGCCGATGATACTGTTTTACTGTTCGAAGCTGACACTTGGCTAGCTGTCTACAATAAAGCAGAAACGGAAATAAACATCGTAAAAAAGTGGTTAGATATAAATACACTCACATTGAACACCGAGAAAACTAAATATGTCACATCAAGCATAAATATAACAGGTCAACCTCATGATGATACCTCTATTAGGATACACCCATGTATGAATTCCGATGAATCTTGTCAGTGTCCGTACATTGAGCGCACTACACAGATGAAGTATCTCGGCCCCACAATTGATCCATACCTCAAATAGAATTTTCACACTCAAATAATT